>OX246740.1:51031731-51400157 GCA_945910005.1 Isoperla grammatica
TTTTCGTTCCCTTTTTGTTTGTTGTATCCATGTTTCACGTGATCCATACATTACAGAACACTGCATTCGCAAGATCTTAATATGGACTATTATAGATCAATAATAACAAACTTGCTTAAAGTATCTTTGAGCGAGTGCATAACTTCTTCTCTTGAGGAGTTATTTCACACATGAGTAGACTACTTGCTGGCACGGCTGGTATGATCGTCGTCGTCAAAAAGCCTTCTCCCATTGAGCCCCTCATTTCTCTTACAACATTCAATACAATAACCTAATTCGGAAGTTTCGTTTATATTTATCTCCCATCATGAGGTAATTTAACTTAAATTGCCGCATTATATAATATTCCAACTACCGCGACGAAGATGTCGTCCACACGTATAGGTAGACACGCCCAGACCAATCGAGGGCGTTACTTAGATGGAGTAGGTACTGTAATTACACCTCGTGATAATTGTTACTGCTCGGTCCCCCAATAAACAGTTTAGCCGCGGCGAGAGACCACGTTCTACGCGCTACGTGACGTCACATCCTGAGGGCATCCTCCCTACAAGGCTAGGCCTAGGCCCTGACTTCCGGCGGTGGTGGTGGCCGTCGTCTTCCGTCTTACGTTGCTCGTTGACGCATCCGAGACGGAGGTTCCTCCACCGGCCTGCCTGCAGGTTGCACTTCACTCGGCCAAACATCCTCTACCCTCTCAATAGGGAACGTGCAACTGACGTAACAGCCGAACTACAACAATGGAATAAATGAATTGAACTGGTGGACAAACAACAAGCTGTCAAAGTAATATCTTTGCAAATAATGAGGAGAAACAATTAGTTGTAACGATAGTAACTGCTCGCCAGTTAAAATTTATGTTCAGTAATGGACAGCAACTATCTGAAAGTTTGTAAACGTTCTGAACGTTTGTTTTTTCCAACTTCAGAACTTCATATTTTTTTTGACAGCTTGTTTGTCCATCGGTTCAATTCATTTGTTTCATTGTTGTGTATTGGTGTTGTGCGTACCCTGGATGTGTTCTCCTAAGACATATGCAAATCAGCTCGCTCGTCAGATGTTTCCAAAGAACGACTTGACTTTGGCGTTTTCCAATCGGACATTGGAAAAGTAATAGGTTTCCAATGGGCTGCACTGAGTGCGCACTGGTATTGTTGTTCCAATTGTTAGAGGTGCACTCAGTGTGGTCCAGTGCAGCCATAGAAAGACTCCATTATGTGTGTTGTGTACAATATGGCGGATAATTTTCGTCGTATGTTGTATATTGCTGATTTCTGTACACACACTATAGAGCAAACTTATATATTTTTTATAGTTCAGTTTTGTTAGTATTCGAAGTTAAAGCGTTATATTTACACGTACGTTGGTTTAGTGTCATGTAAACACTTGTAAAACATGATGTTTTAAGATAACCTGCACAAGATAAGGGAAATGTTTGTTTCGTTACTAGGTCGAAACAAGTGAGAAAGTGAACGAACTCGACGAAAAATGCTAGTTTTGAAAACACCTGCTAAATCCGCTGTGACGTAACGCGAAGATGGACACGTCCGCGCTCCTATTACGAAACGTCGGGCGTAACACCGACTCGGGATTGGATAACAGTTCGAGATGAGTGAGTGACCTGGTCCATTATTACGTTCTGCGTGCATTAAAACTTGCGTAATCGGGAGAATTATTCTGTCGGTTTCGATAACGAATTCACAATCTTGGATTATTTAAGTGCAGTACATCATTGCAGCGTGTGCGCACTAATGTATTTACATTTCAAGTGGATGTTCAACAAGGAATTGTGTAAACATTGAATTATTGATTGCAGTGAAAATAAGATATTACGACTCATGTATGCGATTTATGTATATCTCACGAAAAAAGCTTTTTTCTTATACGATAAGATAATTATATTATTGATCATTCTCAGACCTGACACTTGGTCTAGAATTTTTATAGCCATTCTACGACAAATTTATATTGCAAAGTAGTTCATTTAAATCCTCTAAATTTTTTAGAAGTTTAGAGATTTTGGATTGTAAAATTAAATTGTGCCTCGAAGGAATTGAAAATTTGGAAACTTACAAAGAATATATTTATATCGATATTTGAAGGATAATTACAAGTCCATTTAGTGTTTTGAAAGAAACAATCTAAAATGTGTAAAAATTTTGACCAAAAGATTTCCAATCGAAAGGTTCGCCACTTCCCTCCAGGTCTAAGGTGAATCTAGCACGAAACGTATGCAGTAGAGAACTAAAGTATTATCATTAGTTTTACAACATAACGTAGGTAGAAGGTAAGAGGTAGATTGAGAAGAGCTTTGGACTGATTCTAAAATACAGGGGTGTGAAAAGTATGCATAGAACAACGCACGCACGAGGACGATGTAGGATAGAGTGTCTAGTGTTCTTGTCACACTGACACGTGTATAACGGCTAGGACAGCTGTTTCTCAGTTCTCACTCATTACTCATCAACACAAAACGTATTCTCTCGGCTACAATTGATTGTTTGATGAATGTAGGACCCCAAGCAACAGATGCCAGTGTCACTATATCACCCTGTCTCAGTTACATGAATTATTGCGAGCAGAGGACGCGTGACACGTGACGCCTGTCTTGCTGTCATGGCGACGCCTAGAGTCCTCATCCACATACACGATAGTATGGTAATCGTAATACCAACCTTACAGGCATTATGTGTTTAGATGTATGTCCTTACACGAAAGTATAACGATTGGCAGTCAGTATATAGACTAGAGTGGCCCAGTAGGCATTGACTGTTCGTGATCGTCTATTCGCTATAGTCACTGCATTGGTTCAAATTTGTCGTACAGAAATGAGAATAATATAATAGTTGGAGAATTTGTTGTCTATTGTATTAATCTTGCCGTTTCAGTAATGATTTTTGTCTTTTAAGCACTTGTTTTGAATTTTGAAAGTGTGTTTCATAAGTACAGTATACAAAAGTGAATACATATGAACCATTATAATTAAATCTTAGCAACATTCTTAAAACAGAACATTTAATTCACTACGAAGCGGCATCGTTTTTCTTACCTTGAGACAATTTTAAAGAAAAAGAGAGCAAATTTAAGCGTTATAAATCATGTTTCGCGCGGGTTTGGGCGCCGCAGCCTTAGCCTTAATCCTATGCGCGTGGTGGCGCTAGATGGTACTTTATCGGGAGATACGTGTTAATACTATCATATTGCATGCTCGGTAACTATACTACGCATTTTAGGCTTAAATATCGCCGCAGTGGTGTAAGATGAATACTTCCTATCGACTATATTAACAACACTGTACTTCAACAATGAAAATAGGCGCATTTAACTGAAGGACAAAACATCAGTTTATATCAACAAAACAGCATAGCAAACATAGGTTGTGTCTATGGTAATTAATCTTTTATTAAAAATTGTTTTACAGTTACATGTTCATGTTCTGTAAAAATCGATGGGATGCATTCTGTGGCGCAAACAATAGGTTCGTTTATACGTATATCCAATGATAGAGCATGGGGGATAGTGTAAAAGTACAAACTATGTGGGTAGCAGCACTATTTGATATAAAGGCATCGTGACCCATCAATAATTGCAAACAATAACTACTCCCATGGGTCGTTACAACTGCTGACGTATCTCAACGCGTAGCCCACTCCTGTCGGATCGCAACAGACAAACCGTCTCGCCTCTCATCCACGCTAAGTCTGTAGTTAATTGATTGCAGAGATAATTAACGCCTTTCCAATTCAGTTAGTTACAAGAGCGATATTCGCGAGAAACCTGTTCTACCAACAATCAGCATGTTACTTGTCATATCAACGGGCAGACTATGATTAAGAAGGCTGTGCATGCGTCGGTCTATCCCACCGCTGGCTATATATACGAACGAGCACCGACAGGATTTATTTCAAACGTTTCCTCGCTGTGAAAGACAATGAACCTTCGAGAAAAATACTTTAAAAATTATATTACATCCATTCTCCGTAACAATACTTAACAACAACTAATATGATTTATCATTATTGTGAGTATTGTTATTGATTGTTATTTTTACTACAATTAATAATACAAAATCTACGGGTGCCAGAAGGGTAAAGCAAGATAGAATACAATAGGTCCACCTATCATTCTTTACCTATAATTTTTTTCTACCTGCCGTGTTTGCAAACTATGATCAAACGAAATTGTGTACGAATTAATTAAAAATAATAGTTAGTTGGGAGGTCGGATAATTTATAATTATAAAATCATTACTGTTGTTCGATAGAAAGAATGGATGAATCTACGGCGTTGATTTATTGTCTTAATTGTTGACTGGCGGATCGATCGCTAATTATTGTGTTCAAGGCTGCACAAGACGTTAAGTTTTAGCATTTTGGTGTTTGGCGACGTTGTCTATGAACACAAGTATCTAAAATTGTGTATAATAACTAAGAATGTACAACTAAATGATCCAAAAAGTGTACATTTAAAACAATATTACACACTCACTAGCAAACATAATTATAGTTATTACGTTTTACGAGTTTTTTAACATGGCATAAAAGAGGATTTTTATGATTAAAAAATGATTTTCAATCTATTTAAACAAAATGTGCACGCATCGAAATCTCATTTTATATTTTAACTGTACAATCATGCAAAATTTAATAGATATCAAAGTCTTCCCGAGAGCCGAAAACAGCCCGAAAGGTCAAAAGTGTCCTGCGAAGCTTAAACTTTTAAGGTAATTTTATTTTTTCGACTTTTTCATCGTGAGCAGTTGGTAAAAACACTGCTAAATGTTTCTTGAAGACTGACCCGAATATCTCGCTGTCTGTCTGTCTGTTGATGAAGAGCAAAAAACTACTAACAGATGCGTGCTTGTGGTGGTGTAAAACGTTTAAGACAGACTAATTTACACGTTTCACACCAATTAGTGCGAAACCTCCCAAGACCTGTCACAGAATTGAAAGAAATTAAACGGTATACCTGTCACAAAGTAGGGAGATTAGCGGTTGAGTGTTGGTAGGAGCACAAGGAAGCATTCGTTATAGCTAAATATGTTAGAGCTGACCAAGTTATCTATACCTTGTGTTGAGGTGACTTGTTTCCTCATGCTACACAGGTCAAACTACTTAGTTAATTTAGTGTGAATTTTATCCTCATGTTACAACGCAATTAGTGACAAGATTTGAGTATGTTGAATGACGTCATCATTAAAATTTCGCCAATACCGATCATTACTGAAAAATCAAACATTTGTATGATTACATTGTGTTTTGAGCTCCTACGCATTTATTGCGGTTCACAATGTATAGACAAAATAAAATGATGAAGAAACCCCTCTAAAATCATTATTTTTGGTACGTTGTGTCAAACAAACCGATGAAGTGATAGGATGATCGTTAGTGGAGAATTAGATAATAAGTATTTTGTGAACTCTAAGTAATTGCTCGTGTTTGTTATTTTGTGTGACAGTGTTGTGATAATTTTAATTGTGAACTTTCAAAATCGAGAGATAGAGCACTTTGAATCCTTTAGTCTTGAGATACTTTGGGTGATTGACACTGCAGCCCGGATTATGACATACTACTTGAGATTCAAAGTATCCACATCCACATTATGCTAACGTATGCAGCATCCACGAGATTCTTGAAGAAGCTCGATTTACAAATCGGGGTAATTCCTGTGATTACACGTGGTTGATTGACGGTGTTTGGGGCCGCGGGACAACCATACAGACTCAGTCTATCGTGGGCGCCACTGTGGCCCATGCAGCTTCCTTGCGTAACACAGGTATTATGCGTGTTCACTGGACCCAGTCATACATAGTGGTTGAATTGTCTCCTGACGAGAACATAAGCCTCGTTGCATACACGAAACACAAGAGATAATACTATACTCTTGCTTTCTTGGGCGCCACTGTGGCCAATAGCCGTGCATCTTCCTTGAGTAACATCGTGTTCACTGGACCCGATCAAACATGTGACTTCTCCATGTACTTAATCTAGTGTTAATGACTTACTGTACTATAGGCTTTCTTTATTATGTACAAAAGTTCAAAACAAAGTCCTTATTAAAGGCTTATTACTTCAACTTTAAATGTTATTGTGTTAAATATATTCAATTAAAGATGCACAGAGGATGCATAATGCATCAAAGCAAAGTTCCTATTACAGGCTATTTCAACTTTAAATATTGTTTTGTTTTGTGTTGTAATGGAAACACCCGTCATGTCTGTGCTGTATGCACACGCAGACCACACTCTTCGCACATCTCGTCAGAGATTAAGACTTTGTATTACCATGTATGTATGTCTTGAAGAATATATAACTTTATCTTTATCTTTATCTTATCTTCTGGGTAGGACATATGCCTCGATTAACCTCGTTGCACATACACACGAGACACTTGCTGTCGTGGGCGCCACTGTGGCCATGCAGCTTCCTTGCGTAACACAGGTATTATGCGTGTTCACTGGACCCAGTCATACATAGTGTCGACTATGTGGCTATGGTTGGGACACAAGCCTGGATTAACCTCGTTGCAGATACACACGTAACAATATATATTCTCTCACTGCCATGAACGCCAACCACAGCTCCTTATCTTCCGCCCCTATCATAGCCTGCACGCTACCACAACGAAATTCAACAGATTCTTGTCGTTTGTGTCTTCGTAAAGGCGATCTCCCACTTAGTAGTTCGGGGCTTTCAGGTGTCCATTATATATGGTATAACCGATAGAGGTGGCTCAGCCGTAAGACGCGATACACTAATTCGGGAGGTCGCCGGTTCGATTCCGGCCAACGGCAGTCGTGACTGAAGGTTTTTCCGAGGCTTTCCTCAGTCGTAAAGGCGAATGCTGGGACTGAGTCCTACTAACAGCCCTCGGACATTCCTTCCCAACTATCCAAACACCCTAATAACCTAGTTAGTCACCTGAAGAGGGGCACATCAGGTAAAGCTGATGTGCACCCTATAACGGGTATTCCTACGAAAAATTATTATTATTATTACTGCCATTGATAATTTTATCTTCTCTTTCCTCCAGAGATGCTCCAATAAAACACATACATAATGGGGGAAAACTCAAGGTCATGTTTTCCACTTTTACAAATGTCTACGAAAAATTATAAATTATTATATGGTATGGTCTATGGACTAAAGAAGTAGTTCGTACTTTTGACCTCAGCTATTTCGTTACGTTCGGAAAAGTTTGGCCGTACATAAAGTATTGTATAGTTACTTGTACTATTTGTATATCGATATTGCATAGTTAGTATTTGACGCGCTACGTTCACGTTTATCCCGCTTATATCCAGTTCGGAGCTGATATTACCATTCTTTCAAGGGACGAACTCACATTCAATGACAGCTTACCGAAGATTTCCATACCTTCTAATTAGCATGCGTAATTAGTATTGAATAGGGTCAGGTTGTGCCCTAGAGACTAAAACATGCGCGGTAATGTATCTAATGTAATGTAACTCACTAATCAGCAAACTGCGTAGTTGTCTCGTTCGATACTCACGGGTATAATGTTGTAAACTTGATACTGATAATCGCAATCATCCAACCAAGAAAGCAAGTTAAACGTTTTCCTGCAATCATCGTCATCAGGCGTGGCTCTAATAACGATGAAGAGTGAGCACGTAGCCAACTACCGTGTAAAGGCAGGTTCTAGGGAGACCATAAATGCGGCACGACACCACTCTACGAATAGAGTTAGTTGTCAATGCTCAACGTACCCTATAGTCAAATAACATTCAATATTCGAAGTGAATTCACGACTCAAAGATGGGAACTTTTGTCACTTGGTCCTATTTGTTTAGTCAAGAATACTACTTACTGAATGGAATGACTAATATTTACCTCATCAAATTCCGTGTAAAAGGTGGTTCCCACTTCCCGATCAATCGGGGCACGATAAATGAAGCTCTAGGAATATAGAGTGGCCGGCCAAGCCTCAAACTGTGTATTCCAACAACCGTACCCTATAAAGGAGACATTTTGGGTTAATCCCACTTTGTATGTAAAGGTGGTGGTGTGATTCTCGGTAAATAGTTGGCAGTTGAACCGTCGGCATACTCGTCAATCTGGGCACACGCGACACGCACCTTCGTTGAGTCGCTTTACTCAACATTTATTCACGATAATGTGCAACGTGGGAATAAACTACCCACGTTTATACTGGTCCGTCCTAAAGCTTGGATTACATGAATGTCACTTCTCGTGGTGACTGTTGCCCGCAAAGAGGGCTCTCGTGCATCTCTTGTCATCCTTTTATTCATCTCTCGTGGCCTATATTATTTTTCCTCTTCATACTGCACTCATTGCGATCCAAACCCCCACCACCACCCTAAAATTTTGGATTCTCTTATGATCACCCCGGCGATGTGTGATGATGGATCTGATTCGGACTTAGCTGACGAGTACTTCGTTGAACACCAAATACTACTACACAGCTATAACTATTGTATATTGGGCTCAAAATTACTTTACACCTGCTTTCGTCACATTCGGGGCAGTGGTAGCCAACCAGCGAACCGCCCGAGACACACCTGCGCCAATACCGATCGCTGATTGGCTACCAACCAGTCGCCTGTGACGAAAGCATGTGTAAGGTAGTCTTGGGACAACTATACTCGAGTATGTCATGATCGTGAGAAGAGTGATCGAGGGGTGTGTACACCTCACAGCTATGACGGATGACGGAGGTGTTGCACTCAAGTTGCACTCAGAGGTGATGATGATCAACGCGTCAAAGAGCTCCTGTATATCTTGATCGCTTCGCTCAGAATAGCAGCTTTCAGTTGAGTTGGTTGAGTGCTGCACTCTTAGTTCTAAGGTTGCACTTGAACATTATGGACGCGCCCTCCCTACACTTCACATAAGACTTGCCCGTGCGTCTACACCCGTAGGTTCGAGCCCCGAACAGCGATAATTCCGGCTCGGACGCTTTCTCAAATATCTTGTTTACAACTAGAAGTGTGAGATCAGGGTGTTGCAATTGAAAGTCGTACACGTATTGCTGCGCGGGACTGTCGGCATACAAAACTACAATGCTGCATAATTCTACATGAAAACATCTAAAATATTAGATTTTTAAAATTGGAACCAAAAGTATAGGGAAAGATAAAACCGATTATTACGTTTTAACGGATTGTATAAAGTCAAAAAAAGTATTTTTATTATTTGTTTAAATTATTTTTCAAACTCATCCTTCGTTAACAAACTTGATAAGTTCAGAATGACAAATGAGATCAGAACTACTTCTCAGAGAGCCAATAGATATAGATAAATTAAACTATTCATTTTCACGCCAGATTTACCTGTTGATTGTAAAAGTAGCTGCTACACGAACCTACTATTGATTTTTCTCTTGCAACAATCTATTGTGACATTTCAATTAATGACTTTAATCTTTATGCCGAATAGAAACTAGTTTAATCGCTTTGATATCGGCGAACACGATCTGGCGCCATTTACAATATTCCCATGTTCTAATTTAATCTGATTGGAAATGTTAATCACGAATTATCTCTTGCATTGGAAAAAACACTGTAATATATTACAGAGTACTCTAAGAAGATCTTCGTCTATGGATAGATGAGAATATTAAACAACGCAACTTAGCGATATTTTGTTGAAACTTATCAATAGTTTATAATTAATTACACAAGTAACAATTACAATTTATGAAAGTTTTTAAATTCATTGATTAACTGATAGAGCACCAAATTCCAGGTATAAATCATTTTTCAGAGTTCTCAAAATATAAATACAATAATTTAGCGAATGTTTGTAGATGAATGCTTGAGGTGGACCTTAACTTGACCTATTGTCAGTATCTTCTTGTGACTAATTACGTACGATAGAATATTTGGCAAGGAATGTCCAAGGACTAGCTGGCCACCATTCATCTAATGATTGAGGAAACTTTGGGAAAACCCTTCAGTGGCGAGAATCCGACTGTCCGGTCAACACACAGTCTTGGAACAGAGTGCGGCCACCTTCCTAATTAGAGTAATATTATTACACATTATTGGTACCTTTAAAGAGAGATGGACGTAAAACCAAACAGCTTTCTTCCCGAACCTTTGTTTTGATGACTTTCCTGGAATGTCATACTATTATCCATAGTTTTTGTAACCTACTAAACTACACACTATAGTACCTAATGAGCTCATGGTCTTTGTAATAAAAAGCAACTATTTCTGTTGCAGGGCGCTTTATATTCATCACTCACACTCGTGTAATGTTGACTCAAGCGCCACCCGAAGTCAGTCAGCCAACTTTCTCAACAAACAGTCTCGAATACATGAGTAAGTGTAACCCCGTATTGACTTGTTAAGGACATTATATTCTACACATTGTTGCGTTATATTATATGACTCACAACAGCTGCGACTACGACTGCGACTATAAAGACACCTGCGCAATGATGCACTAATTTAGCATTGAAAACCTGATCGATCCATATTTGAAGTATTGAAAAAGTCAATCTGGTGTTAAAACGCGCAGTTTTTAATAACAAACGAACGCGACGGCGAAACGAATAT
Source organism: Isoperla grammatica (assembly GCA_945910005.1). Lineage (NCBI taxonomy): Eukaryota > Metazoa > Arthropoda > Insecta > Plecoptera > Perlodidae > Isoperla > Isoperla grammatica. The sequence goes on from OX246740.1 coordinate 51,042,275, forward strand.
GGTAATGGAGGCTGACCGGATCTGTGGGTTATAGATGTAAATGGAAGTGACGTGTGTTATCATGGGCGACTCTTTTGCTTGTACGCCCTCGCTAAGGTTGATGTATCGATCTGCTTAGCTCGATAGGTCGAAAACTGTAATGATTGGCTAAAATACTGGCTTATGTAGTGTCTGTTCTTCCAGTACGACAGGAAGATCTATCCTGGATCTATTCTACCCCCGAATAGACGGAATAGTATGCCAAGATGTACTATGGGTGTGTCTAAATGGTAAAATGTCCATTTATTGATTTGTTCACTTAATTAATATGGCAGTCACGAATTCTAGTATGAGAACTTAAATAGTTTCTCCCACTCTATCGGCTGCGGCTTTATAAGGGTATTTTCTGTTTAGCCAACTTCTGTTAAATTATTCTGAAGATAAGTTGGCGTAGTTTCAAGGCTATAAACAACTTTGACGCCAAGATTGATAAGAAAAGAGACAAAGCCGCAAATTGATGTCTTATCCCCCAAGGTTTAATTTCCTTGGGGTTCTTATTACAAAGAGGAACAGGGAGAACTGTTTTGTTTAAAAATCGCACGTGGAAAACAAATTTTTAAATCAATTGAGAAAAGTCACTTGAATGTCTCGATTATTATAATAAAAACAAAAATAAATTAAATTACAATAAGTACAGTAATAACAATTTACTGGTATTACAGTCAACAAATAAGTTGCAAATATGCTATTAATCTAACGTAATTGTAGTAATAATTTACAGAAGTGGAAATCATTTCATTCGTGGATGCCATAGTGAACACAAGTTATTCGAAGAATGAGAAAATCACTGCGGGATTCTAGAATAACGGCCCTTATAAATAATAACATCTAATAATAATATAACAACAAGTGATTTTCCTCAATTGATTTATTTATACTGATTAGGAATGTTCTTGCACGATGAGTACAGGAGCGACCAGACCACCTACCTTGCATAATGCAACTCCGGTGTCGAGTCTGTCCATGAAGTTGTCAACATTCATCTCCAGCTCAGGGTAAAGCATGTTGAGCCATTCAGCCAAGTCTTCCTTCATGGCGTAGAGATACTCCTCGCTGGACTTGAAGGGTCGGAAGGACCGCGTTTCTTTCATCACTGCCATCTTGTTAGGGCTGCAATAGACAAATAGAGAAATAGTTCATATAAATTTACCAAACAAATTTTTTTTTTTGTAAGCGAGCTTCGATGTTATCTCTAACTCGGAGATACGGTTAGCTATAAACTTTCTCTAAATCTCCTAGAAGATGTTAAGCTTACCTTGAACTCTCCCTAAATCTCCAGGAAGATGTTAAGCTAACCTTGAACTCTCACAATCTCCCACAAGATGTTAACCTGACTTTGAACTCTCTCTAAATCTCCCAGAAGATGTTAAGCTAACCTTGAACTCTCTCTAAATCTCCCACAAGATGTTAAGCTAACCTAGAACTCTCTCTAAATCTCCCAGAAGATGTTAAGCTAACCTTGAACTCTCTCTAAATCTCCCAGAAGATGTTAACCTAACCTTAAACTCTCTCTAAATCTCCCAAAAGAAGTTTGGTGAACCTTGAGCTTCCTCTAAATCTCTTTGCAGAGGTTCTCTAAAACTTTAACTGGTTTAAGTTCTGTAAAGCTATAAGACCAGCGAAATCAATTACCAACACCGCCCTATACTATTGAAACTAACGTAATTCTTAAAAATTGACAGAAACCCCCAAAAAATTGAAATCATCGCGAATTGGATAAATGGAGACTTGCGCCTCACTGTTTCCTTATAGTGATTCTCCTTTGTGAGTTTTAACATTGTGAAACGAGTTATGACTGCGGAACTGAAAAAATTCATCCAATGTCGTAAAAAATAACTCAACATGCCAAATGATTGATCAACTGATATACGCAATGAATGTTTTCCACACAATTTAGCGTCTTGGATTATGGCGAAGGGCTCGGTCACAACAAACACAACTTTGCAAGTCGCCTTCAGTAGACAAATTACCTTCTGAAAGCGATAGTCTAAATAAATTAGAATATATTATTCTGTAATTATCAAACATACTAATCGTTATGCTTCATGTATAGAATCGCGGTCAACATACTTTTAAAAAAACCTTACATCCACACACAGAAAAAATATTGTTAACATATCATTATGGGATAGTTTACTAAAGAGAGAATTTCGTTTTATAATTACAAACTCCATATTTAAATAATGGATGGGCGAAGTGAGCCCCAGTCGACTGCCACACCCACGAGGTGGGCCGTAGTCCACTCCTCCTAAGATGCCCCATCGAGAGGATACGTTTATCTTAATTAAACTTTATGAAACACAAGACGGGAGGAAGTGTTCTCATTATGCACCCCGTAATTATTTTATAACGATATCCGCCCCTACGTTCACAATCTTTATAAGTCAGGGCAGTAATGATGATGATGATGACGAGGAAATTGTTTATTGTCTCTGCTTGCTTACGACGTTGATTGAAACAATAGGTTTGATTATTTTATTGTAGGGTACCGGCTATAGGGTAAAATGTGTATACGTCAGTCAAGGGTAGTAGTAGTAGATACAGTAGATATAGTAGATATAGTAGTAGATATAGTAGATAGTAGATAGGTAGTGAAGATATCTTTTCTATCAACAATTCTACGTGTTGGTTCATAAGTTTCTACAGTCTAGACGAACCTGACTTCGTGATTCCCGAAGCCACACGTGAAAGTTATTTTTATTGTAAAAAATAATTTAGGTAATGTTGCCGAGAACATTAAATAAGAACATACATTTTTGTAACATAAGAAGATGAATACATTTTAAGATGTTCTTTATAACGTACTGATTCTCATCATAACTGTAAAAGATCTACCGTTTCCCTACAGTAAACATGTTAAGCAGGCGATAAAGTGTTGTAAATCCCGATTTATGTGAATTATGATGTAGCTAGAAGAAGAAACGGAACGCATATATCACATTCACATTTTCTGTTTATGTATAGACGCAAGCTTACGGAATTTCGAACTAATTTCACACGATGTTTTGGGTTCTAAAGGTCATGCAGGGTTCAATCAGCAAATAAAGAACATAAATTAGATTAGGTCTAAGGAAACACATTGCGAACTTTCCCTTATATCTCGTGGATCCTTTATGAATGACGTGAATACCTTCACGGTGGAAATAACAGAGCCGTAATTCTATTGGTCCGTCTCTCAAGCAATAAGGGCGATTCTACACAACACACGTGCTGCAATTTGACATTTGGGGTAGCGCCGTAGCCTTTAACATATCACTCACTCCCCCCTGTAACCTTTTAACGTTAGAAGGCCCCGTATGTACACCTTTACCGGTTTTTTCGATTTTTTTTCCATACCAACGCATACATAATATTGTTTTACTTGATTATATCCAAGATACGAGTTAATGTTATGTAAATATTATTTAACATCATCGTCTCGATAAACATCCTCGGCAAACGATAGTCATCGTTAAGTGACAACAAGTAGGGAAAGTACACAACATCTAACCCCGACTCGAATCCACTTGCTTCCTAGGAATTGTATCTTCAGATGGGTTAGATATTTCATTTTTGGTTTCTACTAATAACTAAAATAATTTCCACCCAAAACTGGTTAGGAAAAAGCGTTTGTCTATTAATCTTTTGATTATTCCTCGCAAGAATGAACCAATATCTGAATGCTTCCGTTTACAGGGACCTGGGTTATATTTTTTTTTGTAATTGTCCTTCATCTTCAACAATCGCCCCTCATCATCTCGAATAGCCTGATTGCGATGATAGAGATGTAAAACAACAATAATCATCATCATCCGTTTTCACAGCTTCTCTACAAACCCATCTGTTCTCATGGGACCTATTATCTGTAGCCTACTATGATGAGTGACCCACAATCGTCCCAGCCAATACGAAGACAGGACAGGACGATCCATCACTTTTCGCGCATGTTACTGGCGTAAAACACAAACACACACCTACATCTCATTCCGCTCGATCGGGTGGACCCGAAGTTACCAAATATGATCGATAGGTGAAAAGTCAAGGACCGATTAAAATATGACGTATCGATATGTTCGGGGCGTATCGATTCTGAACCTGTCATTTAGCTAACAAGACGTAATCTCTTCTCGTCACGGTCAACGCAGTCGATCCGATAGTACAGCATCATGGTCTACATTCATCACTCATCTGCCAATAGGGAGTACTCACATGGCGTCACAATCGCGATCATGCTGGCCAAAACGTGTGTTGACATCTGAGCAAGACGAATACGTCACAAAAAGAGATGTATGCGTTCTAGTGGCAACAATTTGAACTAATGGAGAGAGGTTGTTGAGTAATTTAGATTGTTGAGCCTTTGTTGAAACTAAAATGGCGCCGACGATGGTACAGCTTAGCAGCGCTATCTGTTGTCAGTTTAGTGGAGTAGAGTTTTAACACGATAGGCGAGTATTCACGTGACGTCACTACGGCCATATTAGAAACGGAAGAGTGTGTTTACATTTGAACTGTCAGTCAACACAAGACCAATTTGTTTACCACAAAATATGAGAGTTTTAACATGACGTGTATCGCCCGATTAAGTTTACGGAAATGATTATGTGTGCCAATGTAAACCACAAGAAGAGTCGAGGAGACAAGAGAGTTTCTTTATGTGGCTTGTTTTTAGTAAGAGCAAACTAATGTTTTGGAGAACAGTTACACTTCAACGAAACGCCAATTGAAACATTGTAACAATGAGCTGTCCATTTATTCGCGTTTAAACTCAAAGTGGCTGACCTCTGGTGAGAGAATCTGGCACTAACGCAGTGCGTATAGCTCACCGCCTCAGCTGTGTTGCAGCGTATGAGCAAATTGTTTTCGTTATGATTTCGTTGTGTTGTTCATTGTTCTGGTTGGGTTTTTAATGCAGAAGGTCCAAAGTTCGATTCTTGGCTCGGGATTGGATTTTTTTAACTTTGGAAAATTACTTTAATCTATCTATATAGTGGTGTAGATGGAAATGGTGACTTGCGCAGCTGTCATAGCAACAACCCACAATATAAGATAATGGAGTTGATGTCCCCCACTGAAAATCAGTTCTTGTAAATGAGTGGGTAGAAAATAAGGACAGATTGTATTTTGGCTTACGATGGGGAGGTTGAAGGGTGGGGGGGGGGGGGGGAGTGAGAGCTTACCGAAATGTCAGCTGCTGTTATTATTTGAGATTGTTTGTTGGAATTAAAAATATAAAATTGACTGTTGAAATAGGCTTACATATTATACAAGTCACAACATTCAACAAATTATTCTCTAGCATTTGGTGGAGGGGGGGGGGGGTGAGCTTCAGCTGGATATATATAATTATAAATAATATAATATTATTATCATTTCGTGTCTACCCTTACTGTTACGATTTCAATAATGCTCCATAGGACACTATTTTGTTTGCACATTAAAGTTTATACTCATAGTTGACTCTTTAAACACCTGCCCACACTGTTTCAAGGGATTTTTTTTTATTTTAAAAGGGGTAGAACCAACGGTAAGGAGTCAACTATTAATAAGGGCCTAAATGTGCAATACAAAATACAAATAATTGCCAATGTTAAATGGACATCACGAACCTGATGTTCGCCTATTTACTTCATTCAGCAGAGTACCCATACTATTAACATCCTTAAACCCTGTCCCTTTCCCTTCAACTGTCCCACTTAAAATCTGCCATTTGGCCCTGCCCTCCTATGCTGGACTCCCCTTATGATGACCTCCGCGATCTATCTAATTCGGAAGACGTCATATGACTTCAGCTGTCGAGTACGTCGTTAAGCAACAAATAATCAATTAACCCTCACTTACAACATAATATAAATCAGATTCTGTTATGGGAGCCCGCTCCCTTTTTCCTCACTACATAGAACATGGGACGACCGCTGCGAAGTTGTCAATTGCCTGATCACAACTCCCTCACCGCCAAAATGTATTCCTTACTAACAGTTGCTGATTGAATTCAGCGACCCAGCGAGTCTCAATCAGTTCTTCGAATTGCAAGCCAATATTCCATTAGATTGTTGGCTTGTAAAACCTCAGTTCCATTGACAAATGGATGCTGGATGTGTCTAATATATTTCATAATGTGATACATCTAGATACAACACGGTACACACATTTTATTAGCACCTAAAACGGACGATTTTGTAACCTACGCCCTATGTTTACGTTGAACGTATACGCACTCGAGCGTCGAATGCAGCGCTCCTGGTGAGACCTTTAACCGCCTATAGTAAACGAATATGCCGTTTTGCATCCAGTATTGGTAAAGTGTTACCATTTTTACCATATAAACCGATTGCTACATTTAAATGGTATTTTTGGGCACTAATCACACCCCTGACTCTATAAAAGTTCATAAGGAAGCCAGCAATGAAAGTTCCATCAAAATTGGTCTAATGCTTTTAGAGATTATCTGTTACAAACCCTCAAATTTTGCGTCTAGACATCATATTGTTATGATTTGCTTTGTTCCGATATTCAGCAGCTAATTCTAAAAACGGATCGGTAACATTCGGTCGCGCCATAGCTACGAAAATAATCACATAATGTCGAAACCCAAAGAGTCCATTAAGGTATTACCAACAAATGTATATAATCCACGTTAATTTGTTAACGGCGGCTTGGTTGTAATGACGGAGCGTGATGGTGTGGGCTCACTGTTGATGAAACTGGTATAATAGGACGAGGAAGAATATGTAGCTAATTATGGAGGTCCGAGGGAAATATAATGGATTTAGGGGGAACTGAAGGATGTGATTTTTTACTCCGAGTTTCGGTTTTAAAATTAAGTGATACTGATAGAAATATTTTTAAAGCACTTCATTGGTTGGGCTGGAAACAGGGTGATCCACAAGTAGGATCATCTTGCTGGAGAATGATTTGCAAGTTGTTTGGTTATTTGTTGATGGGAGGATAGTGTTTTTATATCAGTATTTTTAAAGGTGGGGAGATAATATGCTACAAAGTAGTTGGGGTAAAAATGAAGGTGCTAGATATGAAAATATCAAAATCAAAACTATTTTCACGATCATCTAACCAAATGTCCTAATCGAGTTGTATATGAGTTAGTAATATTTGGTTGTGAATGGTATAAAAGCGCCTATTGGTAATCGACCACTTTCCGGGTGGGTGTTTAATCCATCTAGACCACCTGGGTTGTGGTCTAACGCTAACACATATGTATGGAGATACCCTTTAATTGACCTTTCAGTCACCCCACCACCTAAGATGGGTTCTCTAATTGTTTCTTCAACTAGAATTAGTTCCACTATTGCCACGGGTTGGTCAGTCAACACTATTGTTGTCCAGCGTTTGTGTTTACCCGTCTGTCGAGGCGAGAAGAGGTTTACATTCAAATCATTTGTCTAGACATCGGTGTGTGGGGTGTTTGTGTGATTGACATTAAGAGGAGGTGTTTTCTTAATTCGATAGACTTAGATGACAGAAATAGTAACTATACTTTCTAAAAGGTGCGTGGGCCATTGTAAAGTTTGTCTCACATACACGGGAATGAGAACTGAGATGCAAGTATTTTTGTAATGGTATTAAAATTGCCGCATTTAGTATTATTTTATGTTTTTGTACTTACATTTTCAGTTTTAAGAAAAATTTCGGGGACTTGAGCCCCAATATTGAGACCGTACAAAATTAACGTGTTGAATTGGGTTGTTACTTATTTAATAAATTCATTTACTTATTTAATCCATGATTAGTACATATAATCATGATAACAATCCTAATGATTTTAGTACTAGAAATATTCAGCATACAGGATGTGGTGCTTACAAAACCACAGGCCACTGTACAGTGTAATGTTTTGTTGTAACACCTTTCACATTATTTGTAAAACTAAATTCTCTAGGGGATGACATAGTTTTGGGTTTACTTTTTGACAGTTTCACAGCATTTCAAAGTAATTTTAGCAGACATACATCGGTGGTACGTAGGCGGACATGCAGCCTTAATATTGTGACAACCAGCCTAGTCACCTATGTTACAATTACAACTAAATCAGTTTCCCACATTATATCACATGTCACGTGATGTGATGTAACATTACCCCACAATAAGGTAACTCTTGACCCACCCACCAATCCTCCCACCACGATTCCTTCAGAAACCGCACAAAAGAACGAGGCTAAGCGACTCGGCCATTCATCGAGGATCATTCATAAAACAGCCACATTGCAACACCACTTTACACAACACTACATCCATCTAGGTGTAGCCGACCCAACTCCAATGACAACAATATTCCTTCTTTGCACTTCACACACACGAACTGGAAATTAATTAAATTAAGTAACGGTGAAAGTTATGTATTCGAATAAATACACTTTTCAAAACGTTACTTTAGATCGTTTAAAATGTTCATAACGTGAAGATGATGGAATTTAAAATTATTCAACAAATAATTATCAAAAGTAATTAGTTGTTATAATTATATAGTTTCGTAATGTATAACAAAATTGACTTCGTTCTTTCACTGACAGTTAATTTTCTTTTAATCGTTATCTTGTTTTATAATGTGGTATTAGGTATCCGCCTCTTGGGGTATCTGTCAGGGATCTATCTAGGCTGGTGCTTTAGAGTTTAGCCCGATGAATGAGACCCCCTGGGTTCACAGTATAAATGCATGCACATTCGCGTCACATTACTTTCTCTCGCACATTTGCTGGTCTCGTTGTCCTGATATTTAGTAGAATTATTGTCCGAGCCTACACATTACATTCGATCATAGATTATGATATTAGTTTTGAGGTCAGTAGAATCGCTAAACTACTTACACCTATATTTTGTGTGTGTGGCATGATGAAGAGAAACGAGTTGTTTTATTTTTATCTGATCTCTTTGTCTTTACTAAACGGTTTGAGTAGGTATCTGATTTGATGTTTTAGTGGACGCATTGAAAAGACAAGACCGGGGTTGAGTGATGAGAACGTGACTGTTCATTCACAGAACATATTTTGATTTATTTTTTAAATTATTATTGCAATTTACTGTTACGATTACTAAATAAAATCTATTACTGACCTGAACTCGGGCCTGAGTTTAGACAAGACGCAGAAGAAATCAATTCGGTAAAAATTTGTTTCGAGACAGATTTGTGTTACTAAGAATTTAGTGTATGTGAAAATTGAAAATTTAAATGACAAGAATTGAAAAATTCTTACAGCAGTTCTTGTTTTATTTTCAAGTGAATTAGATCGTCGGATATGTAGTTTAGTTATATTATGTCTAATGGGCGGTTTTTAATCTTTAAAACTAGATTTAATGCTATGCAATAAAAATCTGAAAGTGAAACTTAAATTTCCAATAATCAGCAAAGTTATTAACACAGAATTACATAATTTACTTTCGATCAGTAAAAGTGCATTATTCCACCAGCAAGATTACGAAACATTTCTAGCTCCCCTTCATTTCTGATGTTTCGACGCTTTTTCCCAGCAAGACCTGTGTTTTAATATATATCTCAATAACTGGCATAATATTTTAATTAAATCTCCGAAAACATTCTAGTTAGATCAACAGATTGCAAAAAGACAGCTTTAAGGTTTTGATGCAATTAAAATATTAATACTCTATTTAATGGTGGGACTGACTTTAATTAAACGAAGTCCATCCAAGCACGTGGTACCACTTTCTACAAATTTGTTAAATTTTCACCCCATATTTTCTTTAAACTTTCAATACAAAGCATGTCTTCTTGTAAAACAATAAAAACATCTTAATTTTGCTACATTTTAATTCATAGTAACTGTAGTGTTAACTAAAACTATCGGTACTTATATTGTCCGACAGTACCGACACCTCTTTACATCCACCCAATGCTTCAACACACACATTTAATGATTTAGTCCTGTACAGAAGCTGTAGGTATCCACGCAGTTATAACACGCGTGTCGCGGTTTGTTGTTCAGAGTATTTTAAGAGTTTTTCAAGCGAAATCGGTTGACAGTGAAATGAACAAAACCGCAGAATTCAAGCCGCGAACCAGTTTCCCTCCAGTACGTGCCGTGAATGTAATATAGCTCCACACACACACGCACACACACGCATACATGTGAGCGCCGGAGTCGCGTGGAACAATACAAATTGAATTATTGCGTTTTTCTCGTTTCACTGCGCAGAGACTAAAATACGAAATAAAAGACCACAGCAACATTGCAATGTGGTATAGCTGCCGACTTAAAATAGTTCACTTTTTTCTAAATGTAGTGCAAGGACAAATGAAAATGTATATGGAGGGTCACCGAGAGTGACTCTGCCGATCGTAAGAGGCAACTAAAAGAGATCATCCCCTTTTCCTTTACCTTCCTCATTAACGCATTTACTCTAGATTCTCCTATTTGTTCCTCACCCCGTTTGGTTCCGGTGTATTGGAATATCTTTACGCATAGCCCATCATTACTAATACCCGCGCTCACTCAAGCAGCCGTTACACGTTGCGAACATAAAAAAGGTTAAGCTACGTTATACTAAGGTTATATTAGGTTAGGTTAGGTTAGGTTAAGGTTATTTTGAGACCCCACATTTTCTTTTGAAGTTCGCTTCGCAACTTGTAACGCAATCTGAGTAATAATATTCCAAGGGTAAAGATATTCTGTTACACCGGGCATCTAATCTTGGTGATTCTGCAACTCGTAAGAAGCAACCAAAAGGGGTTAGTTCATTACCGTCCCTTTGCTTCCCCCAATACTCTATTCTAGTCATTATACTTGTTCCTTTCTTGCAAATACTTCCCCGTTCGACCTCAAGGTAGAACAGGTCCAAAAATAAAAAGTCCAAATCTTGTTGAGAGCATCTTTAAACAATAAATAAGTTATAATAATAAAATAATGATGAGCAATGCTTCATGGGTTTTACATAGCCTAAATGTAGTGGGATTATTGTAAAGCCGACATCCATACCTGCTGGGATAATCGTTCCCAACAGATGGCTTGTGACTAATAATAGAGGGTTGTGATGACGATGACGACGATGATAATGATGGTGATTAGTAGGGGTTAACAGCGCGTCAACATCTATTTAGGTTATTTGCTTCGAACGAGGGTTGGTGGAGGTACAACTGTAGAAGACCCTGCAGCCATCTCTGTCGGCAGACGTCATCTATTTGAGAGTATAATGAAATGAGACTCACCCCTAATAGCTTCAACGTTCGATTTCTGATCGAGTTGGCATTTTACAGTATTGGAGGGGAGAACTTTCAAAAGTGATTCAATTCAAAAACACATTTGTGAGTTGTTTTTCGCTCACAAATCACAAGATAAATTCAACGTGAACGTCTACGTTTTTTCTGTTACTTTCGTTTAACTGACTAATACCGTTTCCATTATGCAAAGACAGCTTTTTCTTCGTTGAGAGTAATTAGGTAGTCTGACGTTCGTCCGCAAAGCAAAACCTCAAGTTTGAATTTACTACGAACTGAGAAGCGATTACACAAATTATTACAGAGTGTCTTTTTGTTACTCGCGAGGGTAATTTAGTTTTTCTGTACTTGTGGTTGCGCAGGGCAAGAAGCCGACCATGGAGTGATTCACTGCTGAAGAATAACTTGCTCTCAAGTGAGCTCTGCGGGTGGGGTGCAGCTGCAGCCGTATAAAAGAGCAGGAAGAGACGTGGGTTCGAATCCCACACAAGGTCATCCAACATTTACGCATCGTTTCGAGTAACACAAAGAGTTAAAACGACTCATAAGTACTAAGTTTCGAATTTTAGTTGGTTTTCTTTGAGTGGAGTGGGCGAGAAAAGTTCTATATCCTGATTTTACGTAGGCCTATATATACAACACTTTTTCTGTAGCGTATTCGGATTGAAGATGATTTTGTAGAATGATTAACGTTTGAATTGTACAGATTGTCTGTCTAGCTTGGGTCTAACTTGATTGTCTAACTTGGGCCATAATCTTTGCTTGGTGGATGCACTGGTATAAACCCAACATAGTCGTCATGTTGTCGCTTCTTTTTAAAGACACTTTTCCAGTTTTCACGTTTTTTAATTTGTGGGGGTGGCGTTCCCTGTATCTTTCTCTACCCTGGACCTATTCTACTGCCTTCCTTCTGGACACAACTAAAAGATATTAGAATAGATATTATAAGGTCTACAATCTAGATGAGGTATGATTGATATTGTAGAGATCACTACAATTGAAGGCTATGCCATCTGGGTGGCGAACGTTACCTTTCTGTGAATGAGAGACCGCGACTACATAAACCATTTAGTTACGATCAGAGAATCTTGAATATCTAACTCTGAAATACTAACACAACAGTGGCATTAAACAAACATACATTATAGTCGGGTTAAAGATTAAATTACGTGATTAGCAACGTAGAATAGTATATGTATATGCAAACGGCTCCTTCATAACCACGATGTTAGCATTCAATTTGCAATAACGTCTACTAGGGGGGCCTTAATGGCGTAGATGGAGCCTGGGGGGGCCACAATTCAGATCGAGATATCGTCAAAGAGACGCGAAAGCCTTCGAGAACTATTTTCTGCAGTTTCGCGCACAGATAATAACGACTCTCTGTGCTGATCTGAATACGAAACACGTGGGTGATTTAGGACTTAGGACTAAACGACGTCAATTGATTCGTTAGATCGCAGTCTAGAGAGATTCATATAATTGCTCTTCTACCAAGACAGACAGGTATATTCAAAGGTCGCCATTACACTACTTGGACAGTTTCATTCGCCCGGAGGGAAAATTTCCTTCACATTTTTAACGTTGATTAATTTGCGATAGAAAAATTAGCATTTGTAGCGTCTTGAAAGTTAATTTATTACTTAAAACGGGTAATTAAATGAATCTAGCGAGCGCGTTTTAAACGACGGAAAACGAAAACAGCAACAACGTGGGAGAGTTTACGTCGCAAGTGTTTTATAGTTCACTCGCGGTTTTTAAAATAGATTGCAATATCAATTTATTACTAAATTCGCTTCGTGCATATTAAACGGTGGTCTCGTTTACATCACAGATGCGTCTCCTGCCTGTAACTAACTTACCGCCGTAGAATATGATGCTGTTCGTGTGCGGCAAGGCATGTATTAAAAAATGTGAAGGGTTCTTGGTTTTATATAAAAAAAATACTGCTATTTTTGTTGTTATGTTGTGTTTGTCGTCCGATTGTTTACTATTATTTGATTGCATTTACTTCATGTATAGGCCTACTATTATGTTAATTCAACTTTTATGATTTTTACGACAGTTAAGTGAACTTCTCTAAATACCTGTAAGGATACTTATATAAGTATGTGTAAGTGAATGTCTTCCCTATTTCTTCATTTTTTATAACATTGTCTCGTTTATTTTTAGGAAGAAGAATTATTTAGAAATATGTACCTACCTACCAATTGCCAATTCCAATTATGTCTATAGGTAGGCTTATTTAATTTAATTATGACCGCTGAGTCAAAATTAAAAGCATTCAATGGTTTATTGGAATCGTGTAAATATCCTAGATCTACACTGTTTGCGTTTCCTTTACCGCAATAGAGTAGGAATTAGTTACTAAAAGGCAAAGCTAGGCATCGACTGAAGCTTACTGTGACCACCCGTGTTCGCTAACACACCCGTATTGTGATTTACGCCGGTGATCTGCGGCCGTAAGTTAAGTCGTATGTGGTAGTAAAACAAATACCCTTTCAGGTAATAAATCGTGGTGGCAGCACTGAAACCTACCATTAGCTTCGCGAGTCGTGAACCGACCCTATAAAACCAATCTCACTCAATTCCACCGAACTACACTCACACAAACACGTGCAATGTCTTCGGACAGTTCGGCTCAGCGTCGACTGACGAAGTAACGCGTGGGCCATCGAAATTTTTACTTAAAAAAAAAAACAAAAAAACATTGTAACGCTGTGATTGACAGTGTTCGAAATACGTGGTGGCTGACATAAAGCTGTGAGCGTACATCCGAACTATTGAAGGCCAAGGGACGTGGGTTCGAATCCTGGATAAGACGTGGATTTTTACAACTGTCATTCATTCTCATCCTTTATGATTTTGTATTATATTGCTATATTCGATTGTATTGTTCTGTATCGAATTTATTATATAATTGTCCTTCATTCAACCTCATAATCATCTTGAATAGCATATAACAGCAAACATTTTTTTGTTTATTTAGTAACATAAAACAACGAAATAACACTTCGAAAAACAAATGTTTTGTTTGACACTGATTGATCATGGAAATCTGAACTTGAAACACAGTTTCGTCTCAATTAGCCTCGCTGCATTAGCTGACTCCACACAAAACAATGCAACATCATCGTACTTGTTGAATACTAAACAGCTTCTTTGTACCTACCTACATTATTCAACAAGTACAAGTATTTTAAATTACGCGATAATTTGGCCTGGAAAACATTATCCTCGCTAGATTACAGTAATTACCGGGTGTACTCGCACTTGCGCACTTATCGACTTAGAAAACGCATTCAAGTTTTCACACCTCGTTCTCTCGCCATTTAACAGCCGACTGCACGTGTTGACTTGTGTGTGTTACATAGTAAACTTGCTCATCTAACTAAACATATCCTTTCTCCTGACTCAAGACGTTTTGCCACTTGTGACTGCATGTGTTGATGTTTGTAACTAGGCTAATCGAGACGATGTTTCAAAGTAAACTTGCTCATCTTAACATCCTTTCTCCTATGACAAGTGTTGTCACTTGCGTTGTTGTTTGTAACGAGGCTAATCGAGACGATGTGAGGATTATACGAAGGGCGGAAGGTACGAAAGTATACGAAGCGATTACAATTTATGGTTGTTGCAATCAGAAACAATTAAATATGTTGAAGTAGACTGTTGGTCTAGATGTAGATGACGCATGTAGGTGTAGAAGGCCTCATGAAATTGGTTTGAGTGATTCAGAAATTGTGTGAATCATGATTTAATAACTTTCGGTAAACATGATCTGAAGTGGTGAATTAATTTAGCGAAAAGAAGCTTTGGCATTACACTGTTCATTAATATTGAATATTGATGGAAATGTTAGCATAATTTTTTACTTGAAAAGCCTAACGGGTAATTATTTAATTTCAATAACAAATAAAAAAATTAGATGTATAATTATTTATTATGCGGCCACATTGAACGTCCAAACGCTTACTACCCTTTTATGTAATGGTTTATGAGAGACTCTTGGAAACAAGTAATAACTTCGAAATCATAGACGAATGACAATTCTAAGTTCTAGCTGACGAGGATTCTGATGATTTTGAATGTTTCTGGGGTCCTCCACAATAGACCCACCTCAAGTTTGAGACTATTTTATGACACGCGTGAATTTCACTGGGGCGTATCACCGACTGATAACACCAATATGTTCAATATTTGAACACCTTGCCTTGAACGAGCATACAAGACAAACAAGATTAAAGTTGTATACCTACGTATACGATACCTCGTGACCCCATTCGACAAAAAGACCGCGAGAAACGAAAAAGCCGATCAATAAAAACCGCGTTATCTGTTGGAACTGGGAAGCTAGCTCATACATCATAATATAAACACACCCTCCGTCGGCATGTGACACGCACACACGCACACGCACGCACACGCACACGCGCACACGCACACGCACACGCACACGCACACACGCACACGCACACGCACACGCACACGCACACGCACACACGCACACGCACACACGCACACGCACACGCACACACGCACACGCACACGCACACACGCACACACGCACACGCACACGCACACGCACACACGAACACGCACACACGCACACGCACACACGCACACACGCACACGCACGGAAAACAATCACATTAGAATAGATCGAGTAATTGACTTTAACTGATTGACAAACATGACAAGACAGATCGGAGTCTTTAAGCCGATTTGTGACTCGAGAATTGATACGGCTTCTGATTGAATCTTGTTATACTATGGCGGGTTATGAGACACGGGGTCAAATGTTATGTTGGTCTTTGACAAATGTCTTCGGCTGGATGAGATTCGTTGTAAGTGGAATGTGACATTTAAAACAATGCGGTGGTTCGGTGGACACACCATAAAACATTTGTACACTAATCTAGAATGAAATCAGATGACTGAACAGTTTGTGTGATGAACGTGTTTGTCAAACGGTGGTGGCAGATTTTAAATGCGGGGTATTTTAAATTATTATTTGCGAATGCGATGTTTTTAATTTTTGTGATTGAAGATTTTGTAATGCGATTACAGGCAGATATTGACTTTTTCGAACCGTTTATATTATTGCTCAAGCCTTTGTTTGTTTATGAAAAAAGGGGATTGCAGATAATGATAAGATTGAGCTCCGCATTTTTAATTATTTCTCACGTTTTAGTAGATTTGTGTACGTCACTAGACATATTATTTCAAAAGGGGTTATTTAATTCAGATAGTAATAACTTTGATTTCCAATTTTTTTTTTAAATTTGGTCAGAACATAAATTTTACAAAACAGGATCGCGAAAAATAATAATGTTTAATATTTCTCCTGTCCTTTCACTTGCAAATAAATACATTTTCGAAAATGCTTTTGCACAGAGAATAATCATTTCAAATATTAACATTTTAATTAATGTTATTCCCGATTTTTTTTTTTTAGTCCCGTAAGTTTATTTTTTAAAATTTTTTTACGTAAATCGAGTCGTCGTGTTTCATTTATAGATCTAATATTTGTTTGTATTTTTATTCAAACATGCTCAATATAGTTCGCGTAAACAAACTTGAACCTTTCCAGTTCACATTCACTAACAGTGTCGATGCCGGTATGGACATCGCGATCGGCCAAACAAAACTGTTACGTTGTGTTATTAAATTATGTCAAGAATAAAGAAATAAATGACTTCTACCCCAATCCCAACTTCCTCAGATACACCTTATCGGACTCTTAATTGAGATGTTGCGTGAGTTAAATACTAACTCATATTAACGATAACGACCACTACAAGAACTGACAGCAGATTTAATAGGTTCGTTTAATTTGCCTTAGGTTCCTCTCTAGTGGATTTTCACCCCCTTTTCTCTCATCCGGGCAATCTCTAGAGTAATGAAATCCTTCGCACCCCAAATCTCCACCCCATCCAATAATATAATGTAAATTACCGTCCCTTCTCACCTAACATCGTTACATTGTCTTTTGTTCGGCATGCTACACATTGTAGGATCTAATAGATAGGTACTTACGTTTATTGTATGAAACCGGCTGAAAATCCAAAAAATGACACCAACACTTGACGATATTAAACAAAAAAAGTCACACAAAATTAACACTTGAAAATATAATGACTTCACACATAAAAAAACGTGTTTTAATTATAAAATCTTATAAAAAGTGAGGATCGTTATTCCCCGTGGGAGTGTTGCACCCCATGCTGTGTTTGAGGCTCTGTCCCGCGTGTGCTCCGCCTTGCAGAGATTCGTAGACACTGATCGCAAGGTACTCCCGACCGCCCATATTAGTTTGAGAGTGAGCGCTGTGAGAGAGTGAGAGATGGTTGCGCTATCTACTACACTCGCGGGAACTCTGAGGAGGGAACTGTTTAATCGACTCTTGTGCCGGCTGTATAGTGGCGACATCTCTGCGCACGGATATGAGTAAGGGGTAACCTTAACGGTATGAGTAGTAAACGTCGTTATCGGCTCTGGGAGTAGTACAGAGGTTCTCAAACTGTGGTTCGCGGACTCCTCGGGGTCCAGTCAAGGATATTCCCCAGGATGTCCAAAAAATTCGGTAAGAATGTAGAAATTAAATGATGTTTTTTATAAGGGTCACTTCACAGCCATTCTCGTACGTAATAGTGTGATATCAACTTGTGATGGAGGTTATGCAGAGAGTGGGAGTGTATGCGTACTTTTTTTGCGTGTGTAGGGGTCGTTTGACCCCGGGGTAGAATAGCTCCAGGGTATAGCTCTGCCTGTCGTAAGAGGCGACATGTCCCTTGGTGCTAGAGTACGATATGAAACAATAAGAACGATGTTATTGTTTTATTGTTCGTGTGTATGTTACTACATTTTATTATTTTTTGGGTACTTTTATTGCACATTGCAAATTTAGATTTATCCTCTTTTGTAAATCTGTGTGATAACTGTACCCCACTAAACAAACACATTACAATTTACAAATATTACATTTTTTTTTATTATTTTATATTCTTCTTTTTATTTATAATAACATTATATCGATATTAAAATATAAATACAAAATTAAAAAATATATCAATCAAATGTACAACAAATTTACTTGGCTCGCCCATCTATAAAACAAAACGGTTCACACATCCAAAGAAATCACACCGCAAAGAAAGCCCATTTGATAAAATAGCTGCGAGTCAAATCGGAACCGGTTTCCATCAACTTGATTCCACTATCATATCCTAGTGGAGTTGATCTTTAGTCTCAGCGGCGAACGGTCGGGTCGCGCGTTTCTCAGACGGTCTGGTCCAACAACATAACAGTCTCACTCTCGTGTCCGTCCGCAACAGCTGATTCGATACCCGACATGGGCTAAACTAACTCATTCACTCACTACCCGTGTGTTTATTGTCTGAAAACAGCCGTCGTGTGCAATCTACAGTGACGTAGAACGAAGAGAATGTGTATTACTACGTCATAGATTGGAATTTCGCTCACTACGTTAATTAAAATAAACAAGTGTGATTTAGTGATGTATGTGAATAGATTTAAATTCCAAGCAGTCGACATGAAAACAATGTTTGTGGTGAGTTGGTTTACGAGTTTACATATATAGATTGCTTCCGTCTTTAGTATTATCATGTTTGTGTCTTCATAAATCCTGCTAGATCTACATCAAGGACGTTTTTTGAATTCAATTATGTGGTAGTGACGTAAGGTTGGGAAGCCTTGTGGTGTGTGTTAGGTGTATAACAAAAGAAAACACATTGTTACAAAGTATGCAGGTAGAGAGCTTCTTGTCTTGTTTTTGTACAGCTAAGCATATATGGATAACAGGTTGGTGTGTTGATTTGCGTTGAGCTAAGCACGTATATGGGTAGCAGCTTGGTGATAGGTGTTATTTGTGGTAGGAGAGAGAATAACATTGTATATATACACGTGTTAAATTTCTTTCTCTGATCATAGTTCTACTTCGATGATTCAACTTCGAACCTCGTGAAGATAACAAAACAAACAACCGAGGTTCATCGAGACGATGCACTATATATATATGTCAATATTTTAAATCTATTAAATGTATATCAGAGCAGTTTTTCGATATACATTAACTTGAACATTGAGTTGTCACAGGAACTCCGCAAAACTGAATTTAAAAAAGAGACATTCAGCTTTTAAACTGATTTAAAGGGGGACAATATACATACAACGAGCTAATGAAAACACCAAACAAATTAAAACAAATTGAAGTTCAGTCGGAGTGGGAATGCCAAGCCCTCCTTGCGCTCACCAGTCCCCACAATGAGGACAAACAGTACTATAGCTGTTAAAGTGAGAGAATGATATTGTAAATATATTGAGCCATTTATCGAAATGTCTAATTGGGATAGTTAAAAGCTCATTCTAACACAATGTCAACAAGCCTAATGGTCGAGCGCGATCGATTTATTGAACACATCTTTAATGTGTTAGATACTACAGACCAGTACACAGTATAAGGGTTCTGTTTGTTAACAAAGGTTTGCTGAAAAGGGGTTTCAAAGCAAAGAGAAACCATGAAAAATCATCACTATGAGCAGATTGTGTAATATATTCTAACAATGCTCGGTGGCGGAGGCTCGCCGAACTCCCAAATCTTTGAGGTTTACCAAACTTCCGCCGGGGGATATAAGGACCTTGAAAACAATATATTGACAGGACTCTGTGGTGCAAAAATTAAGTAATTTACGCCAATGTGTATTCCTGATAAGGCGTCCTTAATTTGACTGTGTTGTAGTAGAACCTTTATTTACAATATCATTCTCTGCAGTCAAAGCTATCGACACAGAATCAAAATACAAAATGTATACAAACGAAAACTGAAACGTTTATACATATACAATACAATACAAAATTAATAATACTAGTGGTGCCTAAAAATAAAAATAGACCAACGTAAAACGCATATAACAATATTATCTTTGGTGAGTTTTTTCCGTTGTTGACAATGTCATTGCTTCATTGCGAAGGACACACATGCGCCATTTTGAGTCTGATAGCAGAGCGAAGCTAAGAAACTGCGAGGTTCCGCCTGGCTCGAGGCCCGGAGGAATACTTTCGCTACGTGTGTGACACCAACACTTAACTGGTTGGATCAGCGTTCGTTCTAGATAACTGTACGTTATACTCGGACCAGCTTTTTGATAACTGTAAGGGTACGCTATCAAACACGGCCGTGCATGGGAGCCTACAATACTATATAGCTCGTTGGTATTGTAGGGTTATTGCTGTGACGAATGTAGAATGTCCAGGGTTGGATTTCCGGTTCGGGCTGAGGTTTTTAAATCTTGGAATATTCTTAAATTTATGTTTATGATTAAGCATCGCATCGACGAACATAACAAATGATATAATTCCCCCACTGAAAATCAGTTCTAATAGATGAGTGAGTAGAAAACAAATAAAAACGTATTTTTTTTATCTCGCCTTGAAAACGTGGGTAAAAATGGAAGTATCTAAAAAATCGATGTCTTCGCTTCGATTCTGTTTAGAAAGAAAATTTCGTTTAGGTTTTACATCAATGTAGAATTGAAATAGTCTTATTTCGTCAATTTTAATACATTTTTTAATGTAGTTTGTTTGTTCTTTACAGACTTTACGTTGGTAATATCTATACCTAAAATGTTGGAGTTCTAAGTTTGTATAAGCCACTGACAAAATTCTAAAAATTCAAGTGTAAGGTGCCTGCTGACTGATGAGTTTAACGTATACAATATATCTGTACAGATCTAAAGTAGCGTTTACACGAGGCCAGGTTGAGTGGCAGGAAACTTGCGCCATGTAGCTTTTGCAAGACAGGTTACCGGAGAAACAGGTGCTGTTTAAACGATGCCAGTTGGTGAGGCAGGTCAAACTCTGCAGGTTCGACTGATCTCTGTCGCGACAGTAGCCTGCCGGATCCGTTTACACAGGCAGGTTGAAAGACATGTCAAGTCATATGTGGGATGCAGGTTATTTGCTCGAGTAAGTCTTAACCTGCCCTTAAAATCAGGCAGGTCCTACTAACACTTGAGTCTAGTAGCCTCGCCACCAGGTTACCTGCCACCAGAACTACCTGCCCCTCGACTGGCCTCGTGTAAAATGGACTTAAAACACATTGCATCTACCATTTTCTACTTAAAAATAATTAATATACACTGAGAAACTCAAACATTTCGAAGGAACGACAAAATTTACACCAACAGGTTGCAATATAACGTTATAGTTGCATGTAAGCTCTATACCTATTGAAACAGCTTGAACACATTCACTTTGGCATGTTATTTAGATCCGCTAGAACTAAGATAAATTCATGTAAGTAATGATAACTTGTGGTCCTCATCTCGACAGGTTTTACCAATAAATCTATCTGTCTCGTATTTAGGCCGAGTGACCTAACTAACGGTTTGGCAAATTTACAGCTATTAAAACCTTGCTAAATTCTATACCAGATCATCTTGATCTATTATCTAGCAAGCTACCCTCGCCGACATAAGTAAATCCAAAGTTGAATAGAACATGTCTTTACTCTAACCAAACTACTCTCCTGCACTCGCCCTACTATTTTTTGATGATAAATAACGATCAGTTACCTTATTGTGCAAACTATGGGTGTAGAAGAGTAAATGTTATGTGTCCTCGACTTCACCTACCATAAATAAATTTGTATTTGTTCTCTACCCCCTCAGTTAGCCTACAAGAACTGGTTTTCAGTGGGGGTTTTATTGCTATCACGGCATAAGCCTAGCATATCGATAGCTCAAAAGTCAATTTCCATAGTTAAAAACTCCAGCCCGAACCTGAAATCGAGCCCTGGTCCTTTAGCATTGGAAAAAGGATGGATGGACCCATTAGACCGACAAGCCACACAGTACCGTTCGTAGATCTTTATAAACGTAACGAGTTTGATTGTCAGCATCAAGAGGAAATATCTCTTGAGTGTAGTTAGTAGAATCTTCTATGTCTGTTTGCTTGACCTTGTGAAGCAGTGATTCCCCAAAACACTCCACACACTTGTTGAGTACTTCCAAGTAAACTTCCAGCAAAGTGTTCTCCTCGTCTTGACGCAAATACGTGCATGGATGGATTCTTGCGTAGACCGGAGAGTATATTGTCGCCTCCAGGCCTGATGGAGGTGAATGCACTTGGATCATTTATAGCGACTCCAGCTAGCGTCTGAACCAGCGCCCAAGTCTCCTAATAATAATCTTTATTCGGTCCCTGCAGCCAAAGCTGTTGCCATAAGACACAGAATAACATACAATAACTTATATCAAAACGAAAATCGAAACAAATGACACTTAATACAATTTATATAAACTAAACAAAATTACGAATACAATGGTGCCTAATAGACCACCATAATACGTACAGAACAATGTCATCAGTTAGACTTGACGGTAATTGGAACGATTTCCTAAATTTCTTTAAAAGTCGGGGATTGTACCCCTAGTACCAATCATAAGACGCATTACTCTGATAAGTTTCAGATTGTAATAGGTCTTATAATTGACACCAATCGGGTTATAAATCCCCTGCTTTATATATATATATATATTAGGGCTGCCCAACGATATCGATAATTCGATACGATATCGATAATGGAAAAATAATTCGATATCGATATAGAATTATTATATCGAAGATATCGCGATATCGAACTTGCGCCCAATAAGCTAATTGTTTAGAAAGAAAACGATTACGTCACGTCACTCCAATCACAATATCGCTGTTTTGTGTGGATATTTTAAATTTTGAATAGTATACACACAAATTTTCACACATTATAAGACATTTCAAAGTTCAAACATTTATTTACGTAATACGGTAATGTTGTTTATAATAAGTGGCCAATGGCTGGTCTGGAAATCCTAAAAACACACGAGGAAAGTTTCGATATCGCCGATATCGATACGTTTCTTGATAAGTTCGATATCGCGACACGATATCGATAATTCTTCCCGCGATATCGATATGATCTTTTTTATCGTTGGGCAGCCCTAATATATATATGTTTTAGACTCTGCAGGTATCATATGGTGTTGGAATTGATTGGTTGGTGTGGATTCGACGTCGAAGTATATTTAAACCCCACGAGGAAATTGTGTCGGTCGACACTTTCTGCGACCCTCTCCCCCGACCTTCTGTTTGGCCTGCTCGTTCTTCCTCTTTGACCCTCTTGTTGCCTTATTTTATGTTAGTTCCATGGGCGTCGCGAGGGATGGGGTGGGAGGCAATGCCGTGCAGCACTTACATGTCCCCCTGAATGTCAGGGTAAATTAAAAGTTGATCCGATGAATGCGAATACGTATGTGTTTCAATTTATTTCATCACTTACCAATTTGCAAGTCGCAAATTCGCTAAAAGTATTAAAAATCCATCAAATTCTCGGCGTGGCTATAACTGGAAGCTTTAGCTCCTAGGATTTTAATCAACACACGTGTAGCTGTAGCTTAGATCAGCTGAAGGGAACTCAACAGACAAGCCGATGTTCCTCTTTCATGCAGCTCTATAGCGAGTTCCACGGACGTTTAACTAAGTGCATGAGCAAATGACAGTAATCAGCTTTGCGGGCTGCATCCACCGGTCAACAAGTTAATCTAGTCTACATACTTCTTGCCTCTGAGAACATGGCCGGGGTTTTTCCAAGCGTTGTGCGGTAGCCTCGAACCCATGGCCTTCTGCTGGCGAGACATGTCCAGGCCGAACAGTATTCTGCCCGTCATCCCGTAATGATGCAGTTCTTTGTGAACTCTTCTCCGCCCCTATTAGTATAGCAATGTCTTGCAAACAGTGGCCGTGCTCTGTTAGACCAAGCCGTTTTAGTAAACCGCATTCCGGGCTCGAATCCTGGTTCGGGCATCGATGTCTTATGGAGTTGTTTTAATTACATAGATCAACAATGCATCGACTTGATTAGCATCGTTGCCAAAATATGAGACGGAAGGCTCAAATATCATCATCATCAGCAACAAGGATCAGCTCGTAAGGACAGACCCTCCAAAGTTAAGTGACTGTCTTTTCTCTTTTCAGTAAGCGCCATTTCGATATTATCGCCAAACGAGTTTTAAAATGTGTTTGTAAACAAAAACGCTTTAAAAATATTGTCCAACGTAACTACAGTCCCCTTTAATGCTCTCTGTTTCACCGAAAATCAAACGATACGATTCCTGACGTTCTTTCACACATTCGTAGCGGCGGTCTTTTTCTTACACCCCCCCCCCCCCCCCCATCGCCCGCAACCTTTCCGTGGCATACAACAACATCTCACTCAAAGGCAAATCGGACTAAACAAAATGTGTTCTCTTCTCGACACGCATTGTTCTTCACGCATTGTTTTGACCTGCGCGAGTTTAAAAATCGAAAATGTGTTTCAGAGTGTGTTGCTGCTACCCCTGGCCCTGGTACCGGCGGGGGGACAGTCGTGGGAGGCGGAGCAGACGACGGCCCACGCCGCGGCGCCCAGGGTACCGGCGTCGTACCCCGGCTGATGTAACCACGCCGTGCTTGTGTTTCAGAGTGTGTTGCTGCTGCCCCTGGCTCTAGTGCCGGCGGGGGGACAGTCGTGGGAGGCGGAGCAGACGACGCCCTACGCCGCGGCGCCCAGGGTACCGGCGTCGTACCCCGGCTGGTATAACCACGCCGTGCTTGTGTTTCAGAGTGTGTTGCTGCTACCCCTGGCCCTGGTACCGGCGGGGGGACAGTCGTGGGAGGCGGAGCAGACGACGGCTTACGCCGCGGCGCCCAGGGTACCGGCGTCGCCCTGTCCGGGCGTCTTCACCTACGACCCCCGCGACGGACAGTCCACGGGCAAGTGGTACGGCGTCGTCACGATTACCACCACTGTCAAGCTGGTCGGGTTCACACTGGACGTGAAGCTGGACAAACCCGCCGACCTGCTGGGGGTAAACTGCACCCCTCTCTTTACTGGGGGGGTTGACTGACTAGTTATCATCTGGCGCCAATAAAGTCCGATTTTATGACAACCTGCTAAATATTTAGTCCTGAACTAACTTGTTTTCTTCATGGTAACCACGAATCAGAATCGTAGTTTCCATGGAGGAAACAAATTAGTCCCGGATTAGATATTTAGCGGACCGTCATAGAGGGTTATACTAACTTTTAGTCCCGAGGTTAATCGTTAATCGGAGATTTGTCCCGGAACAAAGCAAACATGGCACCTTGTATAGAAGACAACTTTAGTGTTGCATGTTATGTTTCGTAATATCAATCAAATCGGAGATGAACAGAGTTTGGTGAATTCGGACTTATATAGATAGTAATAGTTATTATTTAAAGACGGCTGCTCCTACTACAGTATGGCTAAAATTAAAAAATGTATAGTAAAATTACATTTTATCTACATAGATCTTAGTATAAATATTACGTTGTTTTGGTGACTTTAGATTATAATTTCTACTAAGGTATTGCTAAAATGTAAAGCAAAACTATACTTTACATACTTATAGTAATAATTGTCTTATTTGAATAACTGTTTATATGCAGGCAGTCGTGTTTTCAGCATATATGAATAAATATTAATAACATAATCAGCCCAACAGCTTGAAGCTATACAGTTTGCAAAGAGCATCCGTGACGAGAACGTGCAGTGTCTTGGTTGCGACAAGACAAGTCATGTAATACTGTGTTCACACAGTGATTACTGTAATTAGCCGTGTGACAACTCAACCTAGTCGACTTGTTAGATGGGTTAGTGGCGAAGGCTACAGATAGACTGGCATGAAGAGCATCGGGAGGAGGAAACACGGATTTTTATTTTATATAGTTAAGTAGTTTGTTTTGTTTTTGTTGTTATTGTTATTTATGATTTAATTATTATTAATTGTTTGCATAGCCTAGTTTTATTTAAGGTCCTCCTTTGTAAATCAGTTTTTATAACTGAAAAGGATAGACATTGAATAAATAAATACATAAATAACTAAATAAATAAACAAATAAATAAATTAATAGGGACGTAGCATACTCCTGCCCGTGGGAGCGAATTGGCAACAGGGGGCACTTTATTGCCACAATCTATCTGCTAAAGAAAGCTGCATTTTCGCCACACAAAAAACTGACTTATAACTCACTGAACTATTTAACTTACTGCCTCAGTGATAACATGTACTTGTAGTATTACTGCCCCCCCCCCCTCCCCCCCCAGGCACAATTTATCTTAATAATGCACACGTGGTACTGTAATTTGGGAGGTAGGTCAGTTTATTATGAAAGTGTTGAAAACAAATTATATGTTGTCAAATAAGCATTTTGGGCTTGATGAAGATTAACCACTAGTCGTGTTTATGACAGCGGGAAAATCCGAATTGTTTATGTATCCGAATAACAAGAATGTGCATATTGCAATATTATAAGAAATATGGAGCAAGCCGACTGAGATAAGACAAGGCCAATAGTTCAGGGTCGGGATGTTGATCTTTCGATGACCTTTCGTCGTCACTCGATGGAATCATTAAAAACTCTTGTTTCGTAGGATCCCTAATTATTACCAGATATGCTTACTAATGTCTTCATTTGTTTGAGTGTTCATACACAGATATCTGGATACAAATCATAATATTGTCAGGTTTTATGTAGGTACTTAACTTTCAATAAAAATTCTAAAATCACTCTTGGACAATGCGGAGCTAAGGAACATTATTGAGCTCTACCGATGATCTTCAAAATAGAAACCCACTTTAGATACAATTTTATCATTTTTTGATGGCTAATCTCTGAAATCTAGATACTGATAATCCCAAACGTTTAATTTTACAAACCGCCGTACTATAGAAACAGACAGTGAACTTTGATTGATATTTGGGCTTAACGTCTCATATTTTTGCAACTTGGCTAATCAAGACGATGAGTGGGAGAAATATGAAAATGAAATAGGGCGCATTTTGGAGGAAAGGAGCAAGTAGGAGGGCGGGGAGGAAAGGGAAAGTGGGAGGAGCAGGGAGTGGGGATGGTGTAGACTGCATTTCGTCTGACTTCTCCTCCTTGACCAGTCCGGCTAGGGTGGCCCTACCAAAAGCATACGCTTCCGCCGGCATAGCTCTCGGGATCAACAAAGCACACAAACCTGCCCACCACGATAAGGTAGCAGTCCTTGGGCAGGAGTGAACGTTGAAACATTGAAAATGTACAAACATGCAGATTTTCAGATATGTAAAATTCCTCGAGTAGAAAACTCTGTGAAGCTACCCTGAGTATATGTTGTTGAAATGTTTGTCCCCTCAGAACTGGCAGGGCGAAGTGGAGACAGAGGACAACACGCGGTTCTCGATCACCTCGCTGACCAAGAAGATCAACCCGGGCGCCGCGGTCAACCTGCGGCTGTTCGTCAAGTACGGAGCTAACCGACCTCCCCCGAACCTCGTCAGCATCAAACTCAACGGGCGCAAGATCTGCCCCTCTCCCGCAGGTCAGTTCTTACAACATCTTCGGTAATGCTTCCGTCACGGGTGGGTGAGCGGCAGCCAACCAGCGACCGTGGCTAATTCAGATACCTGCTCGGGTTGGCCGAGACCGTAAACACGTCATTGATTGATGACGAAAGCATTACCGAAGTTGTTTTAAGAGACCTACCATTTATTCCATTTAGGGGCCGGTTTCAATTCGTTGCTGGGATTCATAGTCGTCCCCCACCACCAGGGACGCCCGTTGTTGCCAGCTTACAATTTCATGCATGTTATTTTCCACGTAGAAAACAAACCATTAGCAACAACGGGCGCGCCTATTGGTAGAGGACGTCTATGAAACCGGATCTTAATCTCCGATTAGCCAGTATCGGAGATTTGCAACCACCACACAATGGGGTCTGCTATTGTGGGTCCGTGGCTTAGTTGAGAACAAGAAAATCAGTCGATCTTTCGTCGAACTTGGCATTTCACAAATTATGTACACCCCCACTACCTGACTAGCTCAAACATGAGACGAAATCCCCGAATTCATTACCAGAAGCCATAACAGAAGTTCAACCATTCGCACATTTCGTGGAAACCCAACATCTAGTCAAATTATAGGCGTCCACTCAACAAACAAACGATTACATTTGATTACGTTTTGACAGTTCGGACTCAACAATTTCAGGGAAAATGGGGTCGCACTCGGGGTGTACAAACAACATAACTTATAACAAATGCAGTGAAAATAATGCACTGCGGCGTTCTCAGCTTTGCCACGGACGGACCATAGAAGTTGTCGTGTTGCTGTTGTTGTGTGAGTGACCCTTGTTCTGTGTTTCAGTCGTCCCAACGAGGGCTCCACCTCCCAAGGCCACGACCAGGGCTCCAGCCACCACGAGACACCCAGCAGTCACCACCAGGCCACAGTGTGAGTGACTCTTGTTCTGTGTTTCAGTCGTCCCAACGAGGGCTCCACCTCCCAAGGCCACGACCAGGGCTCCAGCCACCACGAGACGCCAGGCAGTCACTACCAGGCCACAGTGTGAGTGACTCTTGTTCTGTGTTTCAGTCGTCCCAACGAGGGCTCCACCTCCCAAGGCCACGACCAGGGCTCCAGCCACCACGAGACGCCAGGCAGTCACTACCAGGCCACAGTGTGAGTGACTCTTGTTCTGTGTTTCAGTCGTCCCAACGAGGGCTCCACCTCCCAAGGCCACAACGAGGGCTCCAGCCACCACGAGACGCCCAGCAGTCACCACCAGGCCACAGACCGGCTCGGTGGGCGTTAGGCCGGCTGCGCCCACCACTAGGAGACCAGGGGTCGCGCCCGCTACCCACAAACCCGTAGCAGCAAACCCAGCACCCTCCAGTAAGACATGTTCATGATATTCAAGGTTACGTAATTACCCTAGATCTGGGAAACTAGCCGGGAGTAAGTGCAACTTGCATGCTGGAGTCATACAGTTAAAGCAGTCCTCCTAATCCCGTCATGTGATGCAGAGTTGGGTGTTTAGTTAATTGAAGTTGGCCACTTGGAAGCGGTTGAAGTCTGTGTTCTTCTGCTGGTGACCAAACACAGACTTGGATGAAGTTATTGCCTACTTGGTTCCAAACTAACTAACACCTAGCCAACGACTAACCTAAATTGGAGGGGACGGTATTGTGCAGATCACAAAATGTCAATCATCCCCATTATTCAACAAAGCATTCCCCTTCCGAGCCGGTACCGACAGCTACAAACCACATAGATAAATAACTTGACCACTACGGGTTACCGTTAACACTTGTAAAGACGAAGACGACGGTCCTCTTTTTGTAACTGTGTGTTCACCCAATCGACTGTCGTCTGAGATTTTTGACAAGACTAACCTTTACAACAATTAGGAGGCGACGGCTCGTTTTTCCGGGGTGTTTCTTGCTCTAGAACGACCTATAGACTCCATTTGCGAACGCCATTTTTAAAAGGATCTTCTTCATTTTTAAACCGATGTGAGGGCCACGTTTTAGCACTCAATAAATTCAAAGTTGTTCTGAATCGGCCTTGTTGATTCTGGCATTTGTCCGCAGGTGTTCGCACTGTCCAATCCCTGATTCATATGTTTCGTATTTGAAATATCGATCTTTGATTGGTTATCGCTCACTCGTCGATGGTGTTCGAAGCCTACAGGGTTGGCTTAGTCACTTTAAATTAAAGTCCCACACTACAAATCAGTTTAGTTACTGAGTGGGTAGACTCTAAATGTGAATTTATTTATTTTTATTTATTTATTTAAAGTACTACTTTCTGCCATGGCATTGTGCACTCCAATAAGTGTAAGTGAGAACCTAACAGCAGTGCGGTTGTGTATGCTACAGGCTCGGCCAACGTGAAGTGCGGCACGGTGCGAACCCAGCCCCAAGCGCTCATCACGCACGGCCAGGGCACAGAGCGAGGCCAGTGGCCTTGGCATGTGGCCATGTACCAGAACAAGGGGAAGGATCTCGCCTACATCTGCGGCGGGTCGCTGATTGGTCGCAAGGCGGTGGTGACGGCTGCGCACTGCGTCACGCGCAGACCCTCTGACCGGCCGGTAGACCCAGACACTCTGGTGCTCTACTTTGGCAAGTATCATCTGTTGCTGTGGAGCGACGGGGGTGTGCAGAACAAGCAGGTAACTATATTGCTCAACCGATAGATGTGGCTCAGCGGTAAGACGCGAGACTCTAATTCGGGAGGTCGCCGGTTCGATTCCGGCCACCGGCAGTCCTGACTGAAGGTTTTTTCCGAGGTTTTTCTCAGTCGTAAAGGGTTATGCTGGGATTGAGTCCTACTAATGACCCTCGGACATTCCTCCCCAGCTATCCAAACACCCTATTAACCTAGTTAGTCACCTGAAGAGGGGTACATCAGGTAAAGCTGGTGTGCACCCTATAACGGCTATTCCTACGAAAAATTATTAAACTATATTGCTCACGGTGGAAGGTTTCTTATAGTGCAGATCAAGTTGCCAGGAATCTGTTGATTTTCCTTGAAACAGGCTGTATGAAAAGGGAAGTGATGTACGCTACTTTAGGGCCAGTATACCTACTTACCTCTAAAGTATTCTGTTGGAAACTATTCCTTACTCACACGACTGAATTGAGGGGGTTGTGACATCACAGGTGGACAAACATTGTGTTGCTAGGCAACGCCATTGTTGTATCTTTCTTTGATTGGTGCGGATTCAATGTTTGTCCCAAACAAAACACAGCCACACGGCTATTTCTGGAATTGAGTCTTGTGCTATTCTAGCCTTTTGGTCTTTACAAAACATTTATTAATATTTATATGTGAAGTTAAACATTTTCCCCAAGGTTTCCTTCAGTCAAAAGAGGAATCAGAGATTGAGTTCTCTAAAATATACCTTCTTTCACAAGTATCTTCACATCCTATATCTTGTTAGTCGTCTAAAGAGGGGCAAGTTGTCTCAGGAAGATCACTTAAGAAAAACGCTTAAGGCCCATCCACATTGAAAATTAGCAGTAACAGTAACGTTTCGGACACTCCCATTGGCTGATGAGAACCCAAGGTCATTGCTTAGCCAATGGGAGTGTCTGAAACCTTAATTTTATTGTTACTGTTACTTGTAATTTTCAATGTGGATGGGCCAGACAATCGTAGGCAAGCTTCCTAAACACTTGTCCCGTGTTCCAGGTGCAACAGGTGACGGTCCACCCCTCGTACAACAGCTCCAACTTCAAGGGCGACATCGCCGTCCTCACGCTCAAGTCGGCGGTGGATTACTCCGAGTTCGTCCGGCCGATCTGTCTGTGGAATCCGACCAAGACGGACCTCAGTGATGTGCAGGGCAAGGAGGGAACGGTAGGTGCTGCACTGATGACATCACTCGATAGTTCATCATGGTCAATGACGGTGTTTTAGTAAATTAATCTAATTAAATGTACACAAGAGACAGAAGATCATTAATTATTGATTATAGTTGAGAAACTGAAAGAATGACGGCCCCCTCCTTATCCCCACGACTGCTACCCGACCCCCGTCAACTCCGTGACAACCTAACAAAATGAAATGCGTAACTGAAAATCAGTTTGTTTCAGTTGTTCAATTTGTTGTTTCGTAGAGTTAAGGGGGGGTCGGGTAGCAGTGGTGGGGATAAGGCGGGGGCCGTCATTCTTACAGTTTCTCAACTATAGCAATTGTCCGGAGAGCCAGAAATTGTACTAATGAAAGAAACAATAACAGTGATAGTTTTCAAAAACCAATGTTCATAAAAATTAGAAAATAAATGTGAAATCCAGAAATTATGCCTACCCCGACTGGGAATCGAACCCAGGTCTCCCACTTGCCGGATGGGCGTCTTGACCTCTACCACCGCAACCGGCCATTTAATGTCTGGACTGGGAGACCTAGCTGGGTCGATTCACAATAGGGGTTGTTTTTGTTCTAGAGATAAACCTAATCATTGTTTCTGGATTAAAAATGTAATTGAATTCAATTCAATGTTTTTCACGTGTTTCTGTTATTGTTCTTCACTTATTTCATTCTGTTTGAGATTATGTTTGCTTTCATGACCTGTAGAAGATGACCTCTGTCTATTGCGTCTCGTAGCTGCTGCATTATCTATCATGACTGCTGTATGGACGACCGGGATAAAGCAGCACTTTAAACTCACGCATATCAGTTACAAAACATCACCAGAGTAGTGTACATACTTCTTAAAAACATCATATTTATTTATTTACGATATTGGCTGTATCTCTCATTCTGAATCATAACACTGAATTTTTTATTAGAGGACGGAATAATGACATAAATTCACAAGATAATACTAATACCAGTATACTCTCTTTGGTTGATATGCACAGTAGAATCTCGACTTCAAGTATAACTTCAAATCTGACTTATTTACTGTGCACCCGCCCTAAAAGAAGTTTTCAACTTGGCATGTAATTTGTCGAGACATAAGAAACACAATAACCAAAAGGTGAATGGTTTCGGATTCTATTGATCCCACCCAAGCATCTCAAACAAAGGGTATAGTCACTTTTTGGTCAGGGACAAAAGTCCCTCAACAGTGACCAGAGTGTATAGGTAAAATGTTGTTACGAAGACAGTTATAATTCTAGTGGGTCTTGTGTTGTCTTGCTCCAGGTGGTTGGATGGGGTTTTGACGAGATGGGCACTGTAAGCCAGGAGTTGATGCTGGCCAAGATGCCTGTTGTGGATCAGCAGACTTGTATCTGTATTCTAGCGGGTGTCTTGTGGTGTTTTGCTCCAGGTGGTTGGATGGGGTTTCGACGAGATGGGCACAGTAAGCCAGGAGTTGATGCTTGCCAAGATGCCTGTTGTGGATCAGCAGACTTGTATCTGGAGCTATCCCGACTTCTTCTCTGTCTTCACAAACAACATGACCTTCTGCGCTGGGTTTAGAAACGGTAAGAACACTGGATGGAATCAATGGTGTAAGGTTGTGCAGTCCAAGACTCCACTGCCAACTTACTAATGTAGAGTCTTTATCATACCTTTATCATACTTTTACCTTTAACTTATTTTCTTTCTCATCGTAAGTATGTCTAGTACCTTCATAGATGCAAGCCACAATTTGTTACCAGATGGTTTTCCAAGACTCCACTGCCAACTTACTAATGTAGAGTGTATGTACCTTTATCATACCTTTACCTTCAACTTCATTTTTGTTCTCATCGTAACTTTGTTTATATATACCTTCATGGATGCAAGCTACATTTTGTTACCAGATGGCTTATAGCCAACATACAGTTATAATGTCACAAAGTGTAACTCCCACCCCAGAGTCTCTTACCCACCACCTGGAAAAGGTGTTTCCTACACGCTATTGCAACCAAAGCATAAGCTAAAGTGTTAGTTGCAGTCGACTAGACATGTATGTGGCATTCTAGTTCAATGTCATTTTCATCAGTGATCAGTTCAGTGTCATTTTCTTTGCAAAACGTTTGGAATTCTTCACTGGCCCTGGGCAATTGGAGTGCAGCGTCCTGTTTTCGTCCTACTAGGATACAGCAATGTACAATAATAATGGC
The DNA here is from genome assembly GCA_945910005.1 of Isoperla grammatica. NCBI lineage: Eukaryota > Metazoa > Arthropoda > Insecta > Plecoptera > Perlodidae > Isoperla > Isoperla grammatica. Next base: position 51,075,923 of record OX246740.1, read on the forward strand.
ACATTGTTTCTGTGTACAGGCACTAGTGTCTGTAACGGCGACAGCGGAGGAGGGATGGTTTTCCCCACCAAGCAGAAGGATGGCACCAACGTCTGGTTTCTACGAGGTCTGGTATCGCTAAGTCCGTCGAAAGCTGAGGAGAGGGTCTGCGATACAAGTCACTACGTCGTCTTCACCGACGTTGCCAAATATCTGCCTTGGCTGACTCCGTACATCGGCCTCAAGTAACTCGCAGTGTTGTGTAGCATGGACTCAAGGAACTGAAGTAACTCACACCCGCAGCAGTGTTGTGTAACGTGGACTTAAGGAACTCGAACTGACAGACCTCGTAAATTATTTAAAATAGTCATCTCGACGAAAGTTGTCGGGTGCTGATTTGGTCATAGCTGATTGTGGTCGCGTGGCATAATACCAACCTAAATCTAGTTGTGGCTCGTTCCCTGCATTTGTTTGTTAACATGAGGAAAACTACTACTTTTCTGCTAAATTAGAGATTTTGTTCTGAATACAAAAATGGTTCAATTTCAAATTTTGAAAAGATTTCATTAATAAAGGTTAGCTAGAAATTTCGCATATAATTATATTGAAAAAACCAGGGCATAACCATAAAATATGTCATCATAAGGGCCGCTGTGACGTCAAGTGAAAACTGTGACGACACAGTGAACATTCCAAGTAAGACTAGTTTACACCACTCACAGAAGAATGACGAGCAGATGTCCATGGCGTCGACTCGATTTGCGTTGAAACAGCGCGCTTGGCAGGGCGCACTTCCAAGAAGTGATCGCCAATGCCGTCAACACCCAACAATTTTCGTCGAGATGACTTTCCCTCCCTAAATGCCGAAGTAGTAGTTTGACTTTTGTTTCAACTACTGTGACTTATACCACACATTCGAGTACTACATAGGATTGTGATTGTGATATTAGTGTTGACTATAAGGTGTGATGTAGTAAGAAATGTAAGCCCTAAAAAAAAAAACAGAGCACACCACCAGCACACAGATTGTTTTAAATAATAAAATTGTTATGATGTCGCTTATTCTAAACCACAGTGTTTCTAAAACATTCTATTGTTACTGTGAAGGAATTTCTAATTGATTTTATTATTATACTATTTCACAAATAAAACATGTCAGTGTTCACTTTCCCATTCCATCCCCCCATGTTATTATCATGTTTTCAGCTTCTGGGGTTGTGTTGTGCACTTCCAAGTCAAAACTTGCACACACTTCGCCGTTCGATGGCACACGGTTCAATTTGAGAAGAAAAGTTAAACAATGTGATGAAAAACCTCAGGAATTTGAATGGAATTGTTAATGGAAATCATTGAAAATTATTTTCATGTGATAAGCAAGCCAACAATGTATGAATATATAAATATTGGCCAGGATATGGGTATCTTGGAATGATGCAGCAGTACAATAACGTCAGGTAAGAACATAATTAAACATGATATTATGTTAGTAGGTGGCGGAGTAGGGGACAATGTGCAACCCACTCATTTGTGGGTTCTGCTGGATTTGTCTTCATATATAGTTTCGTGATCGATCAATACCCGAAATACAGAGTTAACTAGAGAGTGTGAATTCTTTGAGAAGAATGCGTGCTTGTTGGAGGAGGGGGGGGGGGGGGTGGGGGGGCACGTGATGTTAGAGTGATTATATGATGATTATACGAGAAGAGTGTCTACTGAAATTGAATGTGAGTTATTAATTGAAATATTAAGCGATAGTGGAATTTGGATACACAAAAAAGAAAAGAATGCCCCCTCCCCCCGCCAAAAAAAAACGCCCAGATTAATGGATTATGTGGTAGACCATTGATTATGTGTTCTTGGTTCAAATCCCAGCTTGTTCGTAAATGGCATCACTTTTTGCCTTCATATAAAACGTCTCGATTAGCATCGTTACTAAATCAAGCCCAAATATAAACATTATTTGATTTTTAAACTTATTTTACTTCCACTTCTATTTAGAGACAAATCTGAAATATTGTAATTTTAATCACATCCCAATTTAATGTACATTAAATACTTCTCGTAGTGTTACATTGTTGTAGTGCTATATTTCATTATCTATCGATAAAAACGGTTATTTTTAATATATTTTAATACTCTCTTAATGTTATATTGCTAATATATTAAGAAATGTGATGTAGTATTCATGTTTTTCTCTGTTACCAATATACGGTAGGCCTGTTTGTGACTTTTTCCCCTGCTACTTTTAGTTTAGATTTGAATCAAGATTATATATTTATTTTATACATAACTATAATATCACATCTAGTTTCTATGCCATCATTCTAATGTACTGTGTATTGTTTTCACCTTCCTTTTCTTTCTTTTTTTTAGTTGAACTTTAGTCTTTAACTCTATTTTAAAATTAGATGTTTAAAGAAAAACTGTATAGTGTACTTCACCCTTACATGTCTAGTTTTTAAGATTGAATAATCATATAATAATGTCAGTTTTATAGGTACTTCATTTAGTGTAATTTTAAGAAGGGTTAATTGTTAGAAAAGTACATATGTACTTAAATTCGCCCATTTTTTTTTCTTTTCATAATATTTTTATTTCCTAATGTGTTTGTTCATATACCAGTGCAGTTGTATTTTGTATGTAAAAGAAAAAAAAATAAAGACGCTATTATTATTATTATCTCAAATGAATTGTGCAAGTATAACGAATTATTCCGAGCAATAACAACGTTACGTCTGTTTACCATTTGAACCAATCACAGAGCCGCTTACGAGAGCTTTGGGCACCTCCGCCGGTGCCGGTTCACAATTCACATTGCGTCATTCTTCCCCCCGCTTACAAAGGGTGAACACCTGTGGCGCAGTCTTCACTCTCTACACGTGTTTAAAACAACCATTCAGAGTCGAGTGAATACTATCAGTGCGTGTTAGTGACGTGTTGAGTGTTTGATTCGAGTGATAAGTGATGTAGGCCTAGTGTGAATTCGATTCTTATAGTGGCGTGTGTAAACTTGTCCTCGTGTTTATGATAGTTGACTTCCGACGTAGCCCATGCTGGTTTAACAAGGTAATTTGACTAGTTCGATATGTATTGACTGAGTTTGCACCATACTGCATAGTTATGTTATCACTAGACCACGTGCGAGAAGGTTATGTAACGCAGGGTTGAAGCGTGGCCGTGGCTCGGTATTCGCTGCGCCGACAATCACAGACTATTCGTCACCGCGACGGACCACGTGGTATAGTAGTAGTAGTACACATTCAAGGCCCATTCCGAATTAAACTTAACCGTAAACCTACAACTTAAAGTAAGGTTTGGCTTATGGAAGATCACATGATTGTTCACGACCAAAACTTAAACTTAGTTTTGGGCTACGATTAAGTTTGGAACGATCAAACTTTAAAATAAACTTAACAGTAAGAAAGAACCAATCAGCGCCAGCCGCAAGGCCTAGGCTAGCTAAATTGAAAAAATGGAGCCGAAACACGCTCAGAATTTATTTGACGAAACGTTATTAAATGAGTTTATGAAGACCTAGCGTCTACGTTTAAGTTAAAGTTTACTACTAAGTTTTTATCGTGAATGAGCCTTCACTCGTTCACTCCTCTCTGTAGCCTAACATTTGAATGAATGGGGTGACATGCCATTCAACCTGTTGCCTGGTAGATACCATCTTAATTGCAGCACGTAGACTTCGGCATACTCTTTAGTCTTTACATTCGTCAACTAAATCATTAATTAATCATCACTCATCAGGCTAAAGAGGGGATTGTGCCCTACACTGGGCCTTAATTACAATAAAGTAAAGTAAGTAATTACGATAATTTCCATCATTTATCCACCTGCTGAAGTTCTAATATATACAATTCACTTTACTTCGGTAACTGGACGTGAGTCACATGGGTAGATGAACTAGGCACGTGTTTAGCATATTGTAACATTCGTTAACGTTAAGCCCAAATATCAATCAATCAACATTCGTTAATAAAGGGACAAATTCTTAGCATCCTAATATTTTTATCGCCTTCGATGTCCACAAAACACAGTCATATAATTACAGTTCAAAATCAGCTCTCTCTTAACTCTAAATATGTCTCTCGTGAGTTCCTGTCGAGTGTTAGTAATGAAAAGTGTAGCGTTAGCTAAACAGATGATGATCACATTGTTTATTAATTGCTCCATAGCACAGCCATCCCGCACACATAATTAGTACATGTAGGTAGTATTGTACGGGAAGGGTAGCTAGAGACCGCTGTCAAAAGTTTGATTACCCCCCTCTCTCCCTCCCAGCTGGTGTTCGGAGGGGAAAGGAATGTAGGTCAGTGTCTGGACATCGGCTAGTCTCCCACCCCCCTTTAACGCCAGACTGCGTGGCGCCGGGCTGGGGTTGTTGACAACTTTACCGTAACCTAGACCGTAACAGGTTGGGGGGGGGGGGGGGGGACATGGCTTGCTTGCTGAGCTTTGCGTAGATTGCAGGGGAGGGGGAAATGAAATAAGAGCTTCGTTCGCTTGTCCTACACTTTACACTGGTTTAGTGTAAGTCAGTGTCAGTACTGAATCGTTCGTTTGTACACATGTATGTAAGCCAGAGTAAATATTTTGTATCAGGGATTCGACTAGTTTTGTTTTTTGAACATAGCCGAAGCCTAGCCTAGCCAGTCACTGGCAAAGCTAGCCCAGCTGCAAGCCTAGCCGCGGTTAGCTTTAAAAAAAAAACGTAGCCGAGCTAAAAGTTAGCTGGCTTTCACAGAACATAGCCCAGCCGAGCTCGAAGCTAGCTAGCTTAAAACGAACCTAGCCGAGCCGAGCTGGAATCTAGCTGGCTGACAAAGAACATAGCCCAGCCCAGCCAGAAGATAGCCGGAGTAAAAAAAACATAGCCTAGCCTAGCTTGAAACTAGCTGATACGGGAGAAACATAGCTTAGCCTAGCCTAGCCTAGCCTAGCCTAGCTGGAAGCTAGCCGGGGCAGAAAGAACATAATAGTTAGAATCATAGGATTCATAGCCTTGCATACAAAAATGAGGTGCAAACGAAACATGAAACCTGCTTATTTGACAGGTTGCGAATAGCTAAGTGATGAGTAGCTAGTGAATAACTAGTGAATTGAATAGCTAAGTAAGTGATTACTATGGATGAAAAAATCGGTTATTTATATTTGCTATATATGTTTAAAAAGTTAATAACGAGTAAATAATAATCTAGTGGTAGCCTGTGCTTAATTTCAGGGTGGACACGGCCACCTACTATTTTTCCTGGGTGGAGGGGGGGGGGGGGGGGGGGGGGGACGCGTTCGCCCACTTATTTTTTGGGTAAATCCTAATTAAAAAGTCAATACGATGTTGTAGTAAACTGGATAGCCTGTCTGTAGTTACTGTACTAATGTGGTGACTGCACTTTTCCATATATCCTCCCTGCTGCTTGTTGACCAGATTATGCCAGCTAGATTGGCAGGGGTAGGGGGAGGTAAGTATTTTGGGTTTCCTTAAAGTCAAGCAGATGACAAGAACCGCCTACAAGAAAAGGTGATTTTTATTACAGAAAACAAGAAAGCGCAAGATGCCTCTCAACCCCCCCTCCCCCCCCTCTCCACAGGGTTGACATACATCCCGCTATTATCTTGGTTAGATCCTGCAATACAATGTTCGACGACTGTAGTTCTTCCAGTATAAAAAGATGGCTTGTTGCCGACATCGGCCTGGGCGGTAGGTTGTAAACTTAAAAGCCACCCTAATAAACCACTTGCGACCGCTTCCTGCGTAGCCAAGATGTGTATTTGGCGAAGAATGCGTATCTCTCTCCCTCGCTCTCTCTGTAATATCTCTTTCACCCCCAATAGCAAGCAGCAATGTCTTGTGAATAATACTTGAATGCTTGAATAATGCTTTGTGAACGAAAATAATTTACGATGTTACCAGTGAAAAGAACCCTTCGAACTTGCACTGACAACCTTGCAGTCAATTATTGTGCCAGGCGGCTATTAGGCGGTAGGCGGTATTGGGAGTACAATAAGATTAACTGCGTTGAAAGTGTGAATAAACAAGGTCCATTGAAGCCCCATTAATCAATCATCAATCATCCCTTTGAGGGAAACGAAACACGTCAAATGCTGCTGGACGAACACATGTTGGGAAACAAAAGCTAACACAGCCAGCTACTCGAAAATCTTAACCAGCTCGCAAAAATGTAGCCAGCCACAACCTAGAAAGACAGCCAGCTAAGAACAAGCTGCTTGAGAAAACGTAGACAGCCAAAAGCTAACTAGCCAGCTACTCGAAAATCTTAGCCAGCGAACCTAGCCTGCAGCTCGCAAAAATGTAGCCAAAACCTAGCTAGCTTGCAGCTAGATACAACGTAGCCAGCTAAGAGAAAGCTAGCCAGCTATTTGAAAAAAAGTAGCCAGCCAGAAGCTAGCTAGCTGGCTGCTCGATAAAACAAGCCAGACCAAAGCTAGCTAGCCTGCAGCTTGACAAAACCTAGCCAGCTAAGAGAAAGCTAGCCGGGCTGATTGAAAAAACGTAGCTAGCCAAAAGCTAGCTAGCCGGCTGCTCAAAAAAATGCAGCTGGACACATTCTAGCCTAGCCTAGCCTAGCTTAGTCGGATCTCTGTTTTGTATTGCGTTCGTTCAGTGTGGGAGCTACTCACACTGGCTATTTAGCTCGTGTAAGACGCTTTGCTACACTGGCCAGTGTAAGACTGGCGAACGAAGCTGCACTCAGAGGGGGGGGGGGGGGGATATTATCATTATGATCAGAGAAATGGGAGTTACCCACCCGTGTATAGACTTAGGTCAATTTGAAAGGTTAAACCTATTTGTATAAGCACTTGACGAATTTTGGAAAAATTCACGAAAAACACTAATGTCATTGACGACAATTTGGATTGGCGACCTCCCGAGTCGGAGTCACGTGTGATACTTGCCACGTGTGTGACCACGTGCGTAGGAGGACACATCGTATGGACATCACCTTCCCACAAATCATCATGTCCGAAAATAGTTAATCTATATCATCAGTAGAAGGTTTTTCGTTACCAAAAAACGTTTTCAGAAGAAGTTATTATTCGGAGGTGGTAATTTAAATGATGATGTACAATTAAAAAAGTACCATATCGTGACTCGAACCTAAGTCCCATATGCTTAGGACCCACCTACGCCTCAACCCCCCGTCAGCCACTGCGGACGGCTGCGTATGATAACATAAACAAAAGTGAATAAATATCTTAATTTTTACTATATCCGTGATAACGTTGGATCTTCAAGTGAAAAAAAAACAGTAGGCCTAATCTTTAACAGTGAAAATTATTTCAAACAATTTGTTACATCGTCAGTACACAACAAACTAAAAGGTGACTGACTATACATACAATACTGCGTGTTTAAAGTGTAAAATTAAAAGTGAGCACGACAGTTCTGCCAACTTCCTACACTTGTCGTCAAGACTTCTGGGCCCTCATCACCATCATCATCTGTAACCCGCCTTCTGATTGGACACTGGACATTGATATCATCGAGACCGTCACATCGAACAGTAAACCACAGTGGAAACACAGGCTTCTAACTATAGTACACTAGAACTACAGTGCGTAATACAATGGCACGAGGTGGCGGTGTTCTAGTATTAGCTGGGTGTATAGTTGTGGCAAGAAGTGCATCTACACCCATTGTTGTGCATGGTCTCTCGTAGTGCGCCCGTGTCATTGTATTAGTAAGTCACACGTGTGTGTGCACAGTTTAGTAACATGGTTTGCTGCAGTGTTCACAGGTACACGGCAGAGTCAACATCTTCTCCCCCCCCCCCCCCCCCCCTTATGCGCATTGGCCCTTTTGACAGAAATTAGATCTTAAAAGACTTGTGTCAGATAACTTGCAGTGGCCGGGTACGTGAAGCAGCATTAATCACGGTCATTGTAACCGTAGCAGCATATTATTAAAGTAAAAACCCTTGTTTATTGCAACTATTTCTCTAGCTGCATGTACCACCTGTTGAAATGTTAGGTACATTTATCATGGTTCTAACTAGAAGAATGTGATTGACAGGGAAAAACACCAGTAAAGGTTGAATTTGAAAATATCAATAACAAGTATATAACGAGTGAAACTTCAGTAACCATGCAACTTACAAGTTTTGCGTTTTTGCATACTTTCATAGTTTGTCAAATTGTCTCTCTCAAATCGGAAAGCTGGTACTGTCTAGTTCTGCTCTCTCTCGGCAACTGCAAGCTTATCTGACACAGCATAGTTTGACAAACGCTGTGGCGAGAAAATAAGATGGGTAGCTTGACAATTTAGATTAGAATATGCTACAAACACATGCTCTGTAGCATGCGTAGCAGGTTTGAATCCTGGCCTTAGGCATGTATGGCACATGCAACAAGGCATTTCTTTTTTATTGCGAACATTTATTTAATTTAAGAAGGTATCATTAATTGTATTTACCAAACAAATTAACAACGTTATTAATTAATTCATTTATAAAGTATTTTCCATAATAATCCACTTGTGTCTTACTACACACTAGAGCATACGCCAATGATCCTGGCTTGGACATGGTATGGATTTCTTGTAGCGTATTCGGGCGTTTGCCTCACTGTTTCGATAAACATCGTTGTTTAAATATTATTTGCACGTAAGCCCAAATTATAATCTTTCTTTCAAAATAGATTCCGTCCGTTTTCCGCGTTCTTCTATACTTTTAACACACCTGTGTTTCCATGTCTTAAGACACATCTTACATACGTGGCCAATACACTAATTAATCCAAAAGCAATCCTTCATCAGCCCCCCCACCCCCCACCCTTCACCGACGTCATATTACAGAACGGCAGTCGAAAACACCAAGTACCATGCAAGTACTAAGTACCAGTTCCCGCAGAGGGCAACGTAAGGACCAGCGAAGGGACGTATATGTTTCGGTCGAGTTAGGGCCTATTGAGTATAGTGAACCTGCCAGGGCAGACGGCTATCTTTAGTTTCATTTCTTTAGTTTCATTTCATCTTGCTGATTGCGAGCCTTCCAACCAGCGTAGTGCCCGTGGCCGATTAGGCGTTAGTCTTGAACCGCAGATCCTGCGTTCAGGTTCGGGCATGGATGTTAAGTAGCGTTATATCGACCATGTCGTCTCGATTACCTCTTTGTAGAAATAAACCGTCATATATTCGCCATGGGACCTACCAGTGCCCATAAGTTTAGGCCGTAAAGAGACTCCCCCCCCCCCCCCCCGTGATGTGAACGTCTGGCTGCTCCGGTGGAGTCGCCCCCAATTAAGAATTATTTTATTATGTGAGGTAAATGTTTTCCTCTACTTTCAATTGGGAATAGTTTCGTACCATCATTTTGTAACATGTTTGTACCATTACAGCTGATTGTACTTCAACAGATATGTATTTAATATCATGCGGCTGAAGCGTATGATTCTGTTAGGGTCATCCTAGCCGGACAGGAGAGGTGGAGAAGCCAGACGAAAGGCAGTCCACGTCTTCCGCTTTTCATTTTCCTCCCCGTTACGTGCTATTGGTTCTCATTCCTCCAATCATCCCCCGACGTCATATAATCATAGTTGTCGAGTACGTCGTTAAACAACAAACAATCGAATCAATTTGGTTCGGACCATCCACACCGGTTTCGATTGGTGTTACCGTCGGTGAGACTATGTCATTGTTGGTTCTCCAGAGACCATTGACTCGTCGTTAACTGGTTGTCTCAACAGTCAGTGACGTCATGATTGCTTCTCCAGGGACCGTTGACTCGACGTTGACTGGTAGTCTCAACAGTCAGTGACGTCATGATTGGTTCTCCAGGGACCATTGACTCGTCGTTGACTGGTAGTCTCAACAGTCAGTGACGTCATGATTGGTTCTCCAGGGACCGTTGACTCGACGTTGACTGGTAGTCTCAACAGTCAGTGACGTCATGATTGGTTCTCCAGGGATCATTGACTCGACGTTGACTGGTAGTCTCAACAGTCAGTGACGTCATGATTGGTTCTCCAGGGATCATTGACTCGACGTTGACTGGTAGTCTCAACAGTCAGTGACGTCACGATTGGTTCTCCAGGGACCATTGACTCGACGTTGACTGGTAGTCTCAACAGTCAGTGACGTCACGATTGGTTCTCCAGGGACCATTGACTCGACGTTGACTGGTAGTCTCAACAGTCAGTGACGTCATGATTGGTTCTCCAGGGACCATTGACTCGACGTTGACTGGTAGTCTCAACAGTCAGTGACGTCACGATTGGTTCTCCAGGGACCATTGACTCGTCGTTGACTGGTAGTCTCAACAGTCAGTGACGTCACGATTGGTTCTCCAGGGACCATTGACTCGACGTTGACTGGTAGTCTCAACAGTCAGTGACGTCACGATTGGTTCTCCAGGGACCATTGACTCGACGTTGACTGGTAGTCTCAACAGTCAGTGACGTCACGATTGGTTCTCCAGGGACCATTGACTCGACGTTGACTGGTAGTCTCAACAGTCAGTGACGTCACGATTGGTTCTCCAGGGACCATTGACTCGACGTTGACTGGTAGTCTCAACAGTCAGTGACGTCATGATTGGTTCTCCAGGGACCGTTGACTCGACGTTGACTGGTAGTCTCAACAGTCAGTGACGTCATGATTGGTTCTCCAGGGACCATTGACTCGTCGTTGACTGGTAGTCTCAACCGTCAATGCCATCACGATTGGTTCTCCAAGGACCATTGACTCGCCATTGACGCTGGTACTCTCAACAATGACGTCGTGGTAATATCCAGCACTAGCTCAGCTTGTCAACCGGTTTACCAACGTCCGTCTGTTTGCACATACACACGGGTTATCATCACGGTCACGCATCTAGCCACGGGTCCGCACTCGTTGTCGATACTGCGATCGCGGCTGTCTGACTTATATCAGTATCTACGTCATTTCATTCATTGTGCAACTCGACACAGAAGATGCGCCGCGGGTGTATTGTCACGGTATCGTGAGGATTGCGTGTGCGTGTGCGTGTGAGTGCGTGTAGTGTACGAACACAACATGTTACATTGTTTTCGTGAAGAAATTCCAAGGATGAATGTAAGTTCAAGATTCAAATTAATGTAAATTGTATTTAGAATTGTGTGAAATGTACCAATAGACTAGGCTTTGTACAAATTTTCTAGCTAGACGTCAACTAAAATTTTCTATTTTTTTTATATACCTAAGGAAACGAAACGTTTGAACGAGCTTAATTTTACTCTTTACTGTCTTGGGGGGTATTAGGGGGGTGACGGGGGGGGGGGGGGGTTAGATGTATCCATAAGTAAAACAAATCTAGATATAGTGGATTTATCCTTCTATTTAATACGAGTAAATGTATAGCATGCGTGTTGCCTCCAGCATCGGCATGCAAGTCAACACAAAGACAAACCTAGTTATTACTTATAATATATTATTCGAGGTAACTTCCTGCCTACCGGTATTGCAGGAAAATACAAGTTTTACAATGAAACAGCAAAAATAGAGACTAGACCAAGTTGTTCGACTGTAGAATACTTAGGATACAAACTCACGTGTAGATGCTCGTGTTGGCAGTCTGTCAATAGATTCAGCATTCGCATTCGATTCGAGTACAAACAACAAACGAGAACATATCGCAAGATACATTTCGACATAAAGTTATTGCGTTTGAAAGAATGTGATCATTTAAAGGAAACTTGAGTTCAGGCATCATTGTTACATCGAACTTTGTTTGCGTCGCTACCCCACGGCCAGAATGTTTATTCATTAGACTATGAAGTCTGCTAAAGACAGAGTTTTGAGGCTTTGTATGATCTCTAAAACCACTAGACAGACTTTGGCGGAAATTCCATTTTTGCCTTTATTATAATCTTTGGACTGTCATTACCTAAGGTATCACATCAGAGCTCTAAGCAGTGAACAAAAATTGCATAGCAAATCTTAGTTAAATTTAATGAGTCATCGGTTCGCTAACGAAGTATCAACCACAGCTATGTTTTTCATCACTATTAAAAAGTACACACATTTTTTTAAACGGCTGAACTTTGTTCGCAAAAGTTGAACTGTAAACTAGCGTTCTTAGAGACGCATCACTACAAAATGTTGGAGAGCGATGGGTGCGATGCCTGACTCAGGACATTCGTACTAACAAGGTGAATGTTGGGATTAGTTGCGTCTTAGAAATACCTGAAAACCTTCTAGTATAAATAGTTATTCGTCTGAAGACACGTACGGTATAGGTACACAAAGCTCGCAGCCAAAGCAATTAGTAAAATATGTTAAGAAGACGGAGAGGTATGTTCCTCTTGTAAGTTGTTGACTTTCCTCTGCCACTTTAACTTGCAAATAAAGCAAAATCACAGCTCGATCGTGGTCGTCATTTTGCCCGCTTATCCGGGACCGTCTCGTAAAATTTATATTTGAAAGCAGTAAATGACTCTTAGGTTGAAATTCATAGTCGACCCCTACACCTAGGGGCGCCCATTGTTACCAAGGTAACAATTGTTTGCATGTTATTTCCCATAAACAAAACAAATCCATAGCAACAATGGGTGCCCCTAGGTGTAGGGGCCGACTATGAATTCCAACCTTAGTTACATAGATGTAGCATACACTATAGTTCAGGCAATATAGATAATTTACAAAATAATTAGGGAAATTGATAATATAATACTACAAAACTTATACGACATAAACGATACTTCTAGAACGCACCTAGAAAATATTGTATCTGTAAAAAGTTAAGACACGCGTTGTTATAATTATGTTAATGTAATTGTGTATTTCATAACCTTGTGATTGTTTGTTGTGGCCGTGGTAAACCGTAGAGAATGAGAGCAATTAGTATTGTAATTTCCTTTCATTCCCATCAGATATAGGTACACATTGGTGCAAGAGAAACCAAACACTACATCATCGCTAAAGTGCAACAACATACATAAAATAATGTACAGTGGTTGAGAATTAAATAATAAGTACTACTGAGTGACCGAGTGAGTGGGTAAACCGATGGGATACTACCGAGTGGGTAAACCCATGGAATTCTACCGAGTGGGTAAACTGATGGGATACTACCGAGTGCCGTGGGTAATTAGTAAACCTCCCTAGATCTTAACCATCGATACAACTTTTTAACAATACAATCTTCACTTCTTTACATTAATTACAGTATAATTATTTACAGAAAGTGTTCCTGGTGATTGTTTGGCTAATGGCCGCCATGACGGTTGGAACACCCTCAAGTCGGGTCGCACGTCAGGCCTCATCCAACACAGGTAAATACATTTTATGCATCCAATACTTTATCGAGACTTTATCCTCAGTTACATGCGAGAACAAATTGGATTAATATGGACGAAAAGTTGGGGTTTCTCCACCTTTAATCATCAGACTAAAGGCGCTTTCATAGCAACACGGCAACACGTTTTTTCCGGACCGGCAGATCACGTCAACCAATCAGAAACTTGCCGTGCCTGCCTTGATTGGTTCACCTGACTTGCCGGTCCGGAAAAACGTGTTGCCATGTTGCTATGAAAGTGCTATAACGAGGGCACTGTGCCCTGCACTGGCCTTTAATTTCAACAAAGTAAATAGATAATCTCACTATTACAGGGGGCGACGAGTTCCAAACGGAGCCGCGGCGAGCGGTAGTGCGCCCTGGCGAGAGCATCACGTTGCTAGGCAACGCGAGGACTCCCCTCTCCAAGTGTCACTTCTACATGCCAGACGGGAAGTTCCTCGACTTCAGCCAGGGACCCGACTCTAAGTCCACCCACCATTACGAGTACTTCGGTCGTGGGCTGGACAACGGGGAGTGCGGACTCAGAATCAAGACGGCGGATGAAGACGACAACGGGATTGTCGAGTGCAAGGTCAAGTCGGAGTCGAGCAGCCAATGGGAGAGCTCTGCCACGACCTTGAGAGTAACGAGTGAGTGACCTTGTATAGGGTATTATATTTAGCAAGGTCAAGTCGGAGTCGAGCAGCCAATAGGAGAGCTCTGCCACGACCTTGAGAGTGACGAGTGAGTGACCTTGTATAGGGTATTATATTTAGCAAGGTCAAGTCGGAGTCGAGCAGCCAATGGGAGAGCTCTGCCACGACCTTGAGAGTAACGAGTGAGTGACCTTGTATAGGGTATTATATTTAGCAAGGTCAAGTCGGAGTCGAGCAGCCAATAGGAGAGCTCTGCCACGACCTTGAGAGTGACGAGTGAGTGACTTTGTATATGATTAATAGGGCTTAACGTCTCATATTTTTGCAACAATGGCTAATCGAGACGAAGAGCGGGTGATAATGAAGATGAGAAAGATGATGATGAAGAATAAAGCCACATCCGAATCAGATCCATTGTACGTCGCGTGGGTCGTCATACGGGAGTCCAGCAAGGGAGGGCAGGGCCAAGTGGGAGGAGAAATATTCAGTAGGACAGTGGGAGGGAAGGAACAGGGTCTCTTTTTGTTGCCTCTTACGACTAGCAGAGTCACTCTGGGCCTATTCTACCCCGGGCCGAGACGGGTCTCCTTTCGTCGCCTCTTACGACTAGCAGAGTCACTTTGGGCCCACTCTTCCCCGGGCCCAGATGGGCTGGACTTTGAATAGGGTATTATATTTATTTTTAATATCTGAAAAATATTCCACATATTACCCCATTCTTCACTATTTTATTTCCTAATTATCAAGACCGCAGGAATCTGTTCTTTAGCATCCATAAAACAGACGCATCTTCGCGTTTCGATACTATATCATGGGGTTAGCAAGGGGGTGTCGCGTTACAGTTGTACCCGTGTCCGAGATGCCAGTCTTCGAGATCACCCCCCGCACCGCGACCCTGGCTCGGGGCGATGACGTCACCATCACCTGCAACGCGGACCGGCCGATAACCGCGTGTCGCTTCTACCTGCCGGGTCCGCGACCTCTGAACCTGGACCGCGGCGACGCCTCCGCCTCCACGGACGAGTACCGCTACCACGGGACCGGGTTGCGCCGCGGACAATGCGGCGTCACCCTCACGGGGGTCGATCCCAGACTCACCGGGTACGTGGTCTGCAAGCTGGGGCGGCTGGACACTGGCGCTTGGGAGACGGACGCACTCAAGATCACCACTACTGGTAGGTCAAGGTCGAATGACGTCACAACGTTGATGCGGTGGGGAGTCCCGACATTAAAAGCGCGCGGAACTAGAGGTTTTTGAAAAATCTTAAGAACACTACACAATATTGAAATACTGGCACTGATTTTAGTGTCTAGTGTTTTTATCTTGTATCTTGTGTTGTTTGTTATTACATATATTGTGATTTTATTTTTTATTAGTGTATCGCACTTGTGGGGCAATGCCCTGTTACTGATAAATAAACATAAATTGAATGAATGAATGAATTGAATTGAATTGAATAATCCAGATGTCACAGTATTGTAAGCTCTAAGAACTGGATAAATTAAGTTTAAAATATTTTAATCTTTATACTGTTATTAAATTGGTAATATAAATTAATTAATTTTCTCGTAGTCGTAGAAAATGAAATGTTTGCATTCTTGAGATGCGAATTAACAACGTAATTGTGCGGGGTTTCAATACCGGCGCAGCGTGAGGCTAATCGTGACGTGAGAGTTTTGATTGGTTCTTTCAGATGAAGTCTCCAGTAGGCCGACCACGCGTAGACCCTCACAGTCCCAGGGGAACAGAGACAGAACAACACCCTCGTATGGTGAGTATACATCGTAGATACACGTGATTGCCCGATATATGCATTTGCATCTCGTAAATAAACAAGTTTAATAGTTATTTTGATAAGGTAATATGATCCTTCTACACTGGACAATTAAGTGGTGCCAGTTAACGTGCAAACTGTCAACTGACCATGTAGAAATGATGAAAAACGCGTATTTTAATTACATTTTCCATCACTGTACACGCACGGTTAGCTGTTAACGGATTGGCACCAGTTAATTGCCCAAAGTAGAATATGTATTAGTGAATGAATAGAAATGAATGAAATTAACCCGTGTTGCCAACTTGATTGCCAAATACGTGCATTTGCATCTCGTAAATAAACAAGTTTAATAGTTATTTTGATAATGTAATATGACCCATTCTACACTGGACAATTAAGTGGTGCCAGTTAACGTGCAAACTGTCAACTGACCATGTTGAAATGATGAAAAACGGGTATTTTAATGTAATTTTCCATCACTTCTACACGCACGATTAGCTGTTGCCAGATTGGCGCTAGTTAAATATGTATTATATAGTGAATGCATAGAAATGAATGAAATTAATCCGTGTTGCCAACTTGATAACGTGTATACATTATTTCAGAGGAGTACACGACTCGCCGACCTGAAACTACTCGAAGACCCTCGCAGTCAAACGGGAACAGACCGATACATTCGACAGGTATACGCATCACAATATGGACATAACTTTACAGTTTACACTCTTGTATTGCAAACACTAAACAGTGGCGTAGCCAGGGGAATGTATTTCGGGCATGTGTACCACTGCCCCTGTATACGCCAAAGACAGATTTCATATGAAACTCTGCTAAAGTACGGTTTACACACTTATTTATAATTTAAGGTTTTATTTTCTTACCTGCTTTTCTTAGGATCGCTGCCATTGGCCGGATTTACAAAACGTCGCCTTTCATTGGCTGGGCTAAGAATCTTTGGTATAAGAACTAACGTTGCTGTGGTTTCCTTAAATCTTAAATCCTAAGAAAGTGTGCAAACAACATAATGCTATTGGCTTGATTTGATTTTGTTAAACCTTAAACCTTAAATCTCAAACAAGTATGTGAACCGACCTTAACATCCATTGCAATTTGTTCAACTACTTTATTTTCATTCTACATTAACGCTAGCCATCTTCTTATACATTTATAATTTAAACATTTCTCTGCATGTTCTATTCTAAATGCATGTCACTGCGCTTGTTGTATGATACCAGGTTTATAATTTGTTCAGACACTAACGCCGCCCTGCAATCTCAACCACTGCAGTCTAACGGGAACAGGGATACTTCTTCTACCGGTGAGCACCACATGGACTGTACTTTACACTAATTAGGTTAGGCTTTCATTAGACTGTACTCACTTCCGTTGCTTATTATGTACATTCTTTCTTTGCATTTTACTATCGTCATCTTGTGATTTTGTTCAATTGATAATTCTTTGTGTCCAACTATTGCATTGGTGTCGTGACAAATTAACTTACTTATTTCAGGCGATAGCGTCTCAGTCCAATCACGGCCATCGCAGTCCAACGGTAACCGGGACACACATTCATCTGGTAGGCATCACATGGAGTGTACTTACACAGCAGTTAAACTTAAATAAGCTAATAAGTTAATTCAAGATTAAACTATGCTCACTTACATTGTACACATCTACTTTGTTTTCCCTTTTTTATCATCGCTAATCGTCATCTTAAACGTTGTGTAAAATGAATAATTCTGGACCTGTTATTGCATTGATCGGTATCATCAATCGACTTCATGATCTGTTTCGATTATTTCAGACGATAACACCTCCCACCAATCGTCTCGACCCTCGCAGTCGAACGGGAACAGGCCAACATCTTCTACTGGTAGGCATCACATGGATGGAGTGTGCTTTATTCGCTAATCGTCATCTTAAACGTTTTGTAAAATGAATAATTCTGGGCCTGTTATTGCATTGATTGGTATCCTCAATCGACTGTATGATCTGTTTCGATTATTTCAGACGATAACTCCTCCCACCAATCGTCTCGACCCTCGCAGTCGAACGGGAACAGGCCAACATCTTCTACTGGTAGGCTCTACGTAGAATGTATTTTATACTAATTAAATAATAATTAATTAATTCTATTAATCAATTAAAGTCGATCGATGATAACTGCACATGTAATATAAATCATTCAAATTGTATGTACTGCAAGTTGAGATTAAGCTTGTGAATATTGTAGAAAAAAATATGCACCTACCGCTATTAGTTTTGTATTTATTGAGTGTTGAAATGCGTTGGAATTCCCTATGTTATACATTGTAACTGAACAAAAACCTACACTTTCAATCGTATAACTTTGCGTTGCACCTTCAAAAAGTAATATATTGTAACAGATTTTCGTCCTAAATGTAGATACCTTCATGACTAACATGAATACGTTTGAAAAAGATGATCGAACGCAATCCGTTTTCGAGATATTTGCGCTGGTGTGTCAATTTTACCTCAAATCTACTCAAATAAGAAACTATAAAAATACTTTATTAATAAAAAAAAATATATAATTTCAAGACGTTCAGTATTAAATGCTACTCACATGTAATAATTCTTGAAATTCATAATTAAGAATAAAAAAAAGTATTTTTTCATGCCCATTTAATTTGAATAGTTTAGTTGTTGTATTGAATGGGTAGTTCACTTCATCGATCGACTTTAAGAATTCACCTCTGCTCACGTATTCACTCACATTGCTAATCATATTCATGTTCGTTTTCATGTTTTTGTCATAGTCATCTTATACATATTGTAAAATTAATATTAATTCTTACCTGCCGTTTTATGATTTGTTTAATTTTTTTTTTTAGATAATAACTCCTCTCCGCAATCTCGACCCTCGCAGTCGAACGGGAACAGGCCAAACTCTTCTACTGGTATGACTAATGTATACCTTAAAATAATTCAGCATTATGACACTCGATCTCACACCTCCATGCTTACAGGTGGCTCCGAGGACGCTGAAGAGTGTGGGAGGGTTAGACTCCTGCCCGCAGCGCTGGTCACCAATGGCCAGGCCACCCAGCAGGGCCAGTGGCCATGGCACGTGGCCATGTACCAGAACAAGGGGAAGGATCTCTCGTACATCTGTGGGGGATCCCTCATCAGTAGGAGTGTACGGTACTTTCTCACTCGAGCTAGTGTAGGAGTGTACGGTACTTTCTCACTCGAGCTAGTGTAGGAGTGTACGGTACTTTCTCACTCGAGCTAGTGTAGGAGTGTACGGTACTTTCTCACTCGAGCTAGTGTAGGAGTGTACGGTACTTTCTCACTCGAGCTAGTGTAGGAGTGTACGGTACTTTCTCACTCGAGCTAGTGTAGGAGTGTACGGTACTTTCTCACTCGAGCTAGTGTAGGAGTGTACGGTACTTTCTCACTCGAGCTAGTGTAGGAGTGTACGGTACTTTCTCACTCGAGCTAGTGTAGGAGTGTACGGTACTTTCTCACTCGAGCTAGTGTAGGAGTGTACGGTACTTTCTCACTCGAGCTAGTGTAGGAGTGTACGGTACTTTCTCACTCGAGCTAGTGTAGGAGTGTACGGTACTTTCTCACTCGAGCTAGTGTAGGAGTGTACGGTACTTTCTCACTCGAGCTAGTGTAGGAGTGTACGGTACTTTCTCACTCGAGCTAGTGTAGGAGTGTACGGTACTTTCTCACTCGAGCTAGTGTAGGAGTGTACGGTACTTTCTCACTCGAGCTAGTGTAGGAGTGTACGGTACTTTCTCACTCGAGCTAGTGTAGGAGTGTACGGTACTTTCTCACTCGAGCTAGTGTAGGAGTGTACGGTACTTTCTCACTCGAGCTAGTGTAGGAGTGTACGGTACTTTCTCACTCGAGCTAGTGTAGGAGTGTACGGTCTACGGTACTTTCTCACTCGAGCTAGTGTAGGAGTGTACGGTACTTTCTCACTCGAGCTAGTGTAGGAGTGTACGGTACTTTCTCACTCGAGCTAGTGTAGGAGTGTACGGTACTTTCTCACTCGAGCTAGTGTAGGAGTGTACGGTACTTTCTCACTCGAGCTAGTGTAGGAGTGTACGGTACTTTCTCACTCGAGCTAGTGTAGGAGTGTACGGTACTTTCTCACTCGAGCTAGTGTAGGAGTGTACGGTACTTTCTCACTCGAGCTAGTGTAGGAGTGTACGGTACTTTCTCACTCGAGCTAGTGTAGGAGTGTACGGTACTTTCTCACTCGAGCTAGTGTAGGAGTGTACGGTACTTTCTCACTCGAGCTAGTGTAGGAGTGTACGGTACTTTCTCACTCGAGCTAGTGTAGGAGTGTACGGTACTTTCTCACTCGAGCTAGTGTAGGAGTGTACGGTACTTTCTCACTCGAGCTAGTGTAGGAGTGTACGGTCTACGGTACTTTCTCACTCGAGCTAGTGTAGGAGTGTACGGTCTACGGTACTTTCTCACTCGAGCTAGTGTAGGAGTGTACGGTCTACGGTACTTTCTCACTCGAGCTAGTGTAGGAGTGTACGGTCTACGGTACTTTCTCACTCGAGCTAGTGTAGGACTCTAACTAAGCACTCTGTTTGGTATAGAAATACTTGAGGAAAAAGTAGAAATAAACAACCCAAGTACATTTTGGAATTAAACCATCACTTTGAATGCTTTTCGGTTTTGTTTTTGTTTTGTTGTGTCACCACTATGTGTGAATGTGTAGTGTACATACATACATACATACATACATACATACATACATACATACATACATACATACATACATACATACATACATACATACATACATACATACATACATACATACATACATACATACATACATACATACATACATACATACATACATACATACATACATACATACATACATACATACATACATACATACATACATACATACATACATACATACATACATACATACATACATACATACATACATACATACATACATACAATACATACATACATACATACATACATACATACATACATACATTCATTCATACATACATACATACATACATACATACATACATACATACATACATACATACATACATACATACATACATACATACATACATACATACATACATACATACATACATACATACATACATACATACATACATACATGCATGCATACATACATACATACATACATACATACATACATACATACATACATACATACATACATACATACATACATATACATACATATATACATACATACATACATACATACATACATACATACATACATACATACATACATACATACATACATACATACATACATACATACATACATACATACATACATACATACATACATACATACATACATACATACATACATACATACATACATACATACATACATACATACATACATACATACATACATACATACATACATACAATACATACATACATACATACATACATACATACATACATACATACATACATACATACATACATACATACATACATAGACTTCAACAAGGGTTGACGGCATGACATTTGTGTTTGTAAGCCTGCAAGTAGAGTTTCGTTTAAACTCATTGGGAGTTCGGCAAGCTACCGTCAGACAGGAATTCAGTCGTCCCCTACCCGAAGGGGCGCCCGGTATTGCTAAGGATTTGTTTTCTGCATGAAACGGTTACCTGGCAACAACGGGAGCTCCTAGGCATAGGGGACGACTATGAATACAGACCTTAATGCCGACATTACACGACTCAATACTTTCGTCAAACTTATTGAATTCAAGAACAAAAGCGAATCAAAAACTGTTTGGTAAAAAACTGCAACAATTAATTGATGCTTTTTTGTCCTTGAATTCAATAAGTTTTACGAAAGTATTGAACCGTGTAATGTGGGTATTAGAGAGCCTTCTGTGCATGTGGCAGCCTGTATTTTGTGTGCAAGGTCCTCCAAGTTTCTAAAGAGCAAACTTGCTCTCTCTTAGAGAAGACTGGGGTATCTTGTGTGTTTCAAGACGACGTTGCTGCAGCTGACGGCTGAATAATATTATGTCTGTCCCAGGCGGTGCTGACGGCTGAATAATGTTATGTCTGTCTCAGGCTGTGCTGACGGCTGACTAATGTTATGTCTGTCCCAGGCGGTGCTGACGGCTGCCCATTGCGTCACACGTAGACCCAGTGAACGCCTCGTCAATCCTGAATCTCTGGTCCTCTACTTCGGCAAATATCGTCGGCTTGTCTGGAGCGAGGGCGGTGTCCAGAACAAGCAGGTGTGTGGTCAACATGTGTCCCAACCGAACCCCTACTCCCCCCTCCCCTGCTGGTCTCATGGTAACGAAATAACTGAGTCATGTCCTACTTCTTTCCTAACATATTTTTTTTGTTTATTTTATTTATTTATTTATTACATTTACATTTTACAAAAGACATTTACATTATTCATTCATTTCATTTCTTTCACATCCATTTCATTCATTCATTTTATTTCTTTTTACATTTCTCTTAGTTCAAGATTACAATTACAATATCAATTGCACGTGCATGGTTATATTGGCAATCACATCAAGTTGATACTTGAAATACTTGAAATAGATCCATTAGTGATAATTTACAGCCGTGTATTTGAATTCTGATATCCCCGAACACGGTGGGCGTGTTACAGTTACACAGTTACAGTAAAGTTACAGGTTGGGCAAGACTGTATGTGTGTGTGGGATGTTGTTACAGATAGACAAGATCCATGTCCACCCCACGTACAACGGTACCAGTCTACGTGGCGACATCGCCGTCATTATACTCAAGTCTCCCGTGGACTACACAGACTATGTGAGGCATGTGTATTTGTGGGAGGAACGTAGCAAGACTGTATGTGTTGTTACAGATAGACAAGATCCATGTCCACCCCACGTACAACGGTACCAGTCTACGTGGCGACATCGCCGTCATTATACTCAAGTCTCCCGTGGACTACACAGACTATGTGAGAGTGAGACACGTGTGTTTGTGGGAGGAACGAAGCAAGACTGTATGTGTTGTTACAGATAGACAAGATCCATGTCCACCCCACGTACAACGGTACCAGTCTACGTGGCGACATCGCCGTCATTATACTCAAGTCTCCCGTGGACTACACAGACTATGTGAGGCATGTGTATTTGTGGGAGGAACGTAGCAAGACTGTATGTGTTGTTACAGATAGACAAGATCCATGTCCACCCCACGTACAACGGTACCAGTCTACGTGGCGACATCGCCGTCATTATACTCAAGTCTCCCGTGGACTACACAGACTATGTGCGACACGTGTGTTTGTGGGAGGAACGAAGCAAGACTGTATGTGTTGTTACAGATAGACAATTATCCATGTCCACCCCACGTACAACGGTACCAGTCTACGTGGCGACATCGCTGTCATTATACTCAAGTCTCCCGTGGACTTCACAGACTATGTGAGACACGTGTGTTTGTGGGATCGAAGCAAGACTGTATGTGTTGTTGCAGATAGACAAGATCCATTTCCACCCCACGTACAACGGTACCAGTCTACGTGGCGACATCGCCGTCATTATACTCAAGTCTCCCGTGGACTTCACAGACTATGTGAGACACGTGTGTTTGTGGGATCGTAGCAAGACTGTATGTGTTGTTACAGATAGACAAGATCCATGTCCACCCCACGTACAACGGTACCAGTCTACGTGGCGACATCGCCGTCATTATACTCAAGTCTCCCGTGGACTTCACAGACTATGTGAGACATGTGTGTTTGTGGGAGGAACGAAGCAAGACTGTATGTGTTGTTACAGATAGACAAGATCCATGTCCACCCCACGTACAACGGTACCAGTCTACGTGGCGACATCGCCGTCATTATACTCAAGTCTCCCGTGGACTTCACAGACTATGTGAGGCATGTGTGTTTGTGGGAGGAACGAAGCAAGACTGTATGTGTTGTTACAGATAGACAAGATCCATGTCCACCCCACGTACAACGGTACCAGTCTACGTGGCGACATCGCCGTCATTATACTCAAGTCTCCCGTGGACTTCACAGACTATGTGAGACATGTGTGTTTGTGGGAGGATCGAAGCAAGACTGTATGTGTTGTTACAGATAGACAAGATCCATGTCCACCCCACGTACAACGGTACCAGTCTACGTGGCGACATCGCTGTCATTATACTCAAGTCTCCCGTGGACTACACAGACTATGTAAGACACGTGTGTTTGTGGGAGGAACGAAGCAAGACTGTATGTGTTGTTACAGATAGACAAGATCCATGTCCACCCCACGTACAACGGTACCAGTCTACGTGGCGACATCGCTGTCATTATACTCAAGTCTCCCGTGGACTTCACAGACTATGTAAGACACGTGTGTTTGTGGGAGGAACGAAGCAAGACTGTATGTGTTGTTACAGATAGACAAGATCCATGTCCACCCCACGTACAACGGTACCAGTCTACGTGGCGACATCGCCGTCATTATACTCAAGTCTCCCGTGGACTTCACAGACTATGTGAGACATGTGTGTTTGTGGGATCGAAGCAAGACTGATATCAGTGAAGTGGTCGGCAAGGAAGGGACGGTGAGTATAGATGAAGAAGAGCAGGGAGCAAAGGGTGTACCCTTTGCTAGCCTTTGCCTTTACTAGCAAGCGTGGAGCTAGTTTACTGACTATCTTGTGATACTTCCCAAGCCCCCCCCCCCCCCCCCGGAACTAAGCACCAAGTTTTCTTCAGCCTAGTTACTACCGTTCTCATTACATCTGTTCATCCATATCCATACTTCAAGAAAACACTGTTTCCTAAAGAGGAAACCTAGTTCTGAATAAATAAAGAACCTGGTTTATTTTACCCAAACACAATCTATTTTGCAAATTTTTATTACATATTTTCTGTAGACAATAATAATTTGTACTCCCGGATAATTTGTATATTTAATTTAAAATGTTATTTAAAAGGACTTAAGACACAGGCCTTTCCAAAGTATCTGGGTTGGGCATTCCTAACGGAACGTGGATAAATAGCGTCGTTCCTTTTAGTCGCCTCGTACGACAGACAGAGCCTACCTGGTAAATGTCACACCTTGACGCTGATTGGCTGACGTGCTACAGGTGGTCGGCTGGGGGTTGGACGAGAGCGGAGAGTCACCGCCAGAGTTGATGATGGCTAGGATGCCGGTGGTCGACCACCAGACTTGCATCTGGAGCTACCAGGAGTTCTTCGCAGAGTTCACCAGCAATATGACGCTTTGCGCCGGGTTCAGGAACGGTATTTGTTGTTTTGTTGACATCGTGTATTTGACTGGTATTATGACGCACTGCTAGTTATTTAGGGCCGGTCTTACAATCTCCTTATAGGAAAGATATTTGTAGCAATTAAGCTATTTGGAGGTTTTCAAGAGATTTGATTGGTCGTAAACTATTCGACGAATAAGTAGTTATTGGGACATTGTAAGACTGGACCTTAGTCGGGCATCAACTTTTTTCTCCATGGAAACTACGCTTCTGATTGGTGGTTGCCATGGAGAGAAACTAGTCAGTTCTGAAATAATAATTTAGCAGGTCGTTCGTCATAATACCGAACCTTAGAGGTTTAGTATGTTTTGGAATGAATTGTCCTATGTATGTGAAAATGTTGAATTATTGTGTCATCGATTATACAGACGCGGTTATAGTTAAAATCTTGGTACTTTATCACTATTACAGAAATGATTTAGACACTAATGAAACTAATATAAATATAGTTTATAATCGTCAATATCAGACCACAGTATGCTCAACGTGTCAGTTATTTATCTTCTCATCAGTTACTCATTTCATGTATATAGCGTTAAAAACGTTTCCCTATTCAAAAAGCACTTCCTACATCTAATAACGTTGTCTCCACGTGTTCTGCGCCAGTAATGTATGAATGTATATTTATTAACTGGCTCAG
Organism: Isoperla grammatica; assembly: GCA_945910005.1. Lineage (NCBI taxonomy): Eukaryota > Metazoa > Arthropoda > Insecta > Plecoptera > Perlodidae > Isoperla > Isoperla grammatica. The sequence goes on from OX246740.1 coordinate 51,101,540, forward strand.
TTAGCCATTTTTTAACAATTACAATTATTAATACAATATATTACAATTACAATAATTACATTGTATAATATATACAATAAAGAACAAAATTACTTAATTAACTAATTACTTAATTACTTAATTACTTAAAAAAGACCTCTGGTTCCAGGCACGAGTGTGTGTAACGGCGACAGCGGCGGAGGTCTCGTCTTCCCCACTAACAAGCGGAATAGCGCCACTGAATGGCACCTGAGAGCGCTAGTGTCGCTTAGCGCACCCAAGGGTGTCACCCGTGTGTGTGACCCGAACCACTACGTTGTGTTTACCGACGTGGCCAAGTATCTGTCCTGGATATCGCCGTACGTGCGGTGATACGAGGTCAACGGTTATCTGAGTCGCTGGTCATTGCTCATCAGTCATCATTATCAATTTTCGATTTATATCATATTAAATATAATTTTTCCAAGAACTTAGTTTATAATAAAACAGCTAATGATACTTATATTTCCTATTTTTCTTTCTTCTCCCTCATATGTTACAGTTCAAGAACCATTTATCCTTGGACAGAAAGCTTCCATAAAGCCAGGATTATTCTATAAAAGTGATGAAGAGTTCCTAGATAGTAGCTTAGTTTTGGTTGTATGGTTTTCCCATTTCCCATTTGACATTTTAATCTTAGCTACTTGTTCTCCGTGTTCATTATAGGTTGTACAAGAAAACAAATTGTTGGACAAAATGCAATTACTAACCATGACCCAGCCAATGTAGCCTTGAGTGTGTTATGAGATTTTTAAGTGATGTTGAAGTACGCTGAGTTTGGCTCTACGACGAAAACAAAAAATCATTGGACGGGAAAGTAACACGACTGTAAAAGAAACGTAAGAAAGGTATACAACTATTATTCTTTATTAAAGCCATGTATCTAAACTAAACTATAAAATACCGTTAGCATGTTCACTTGTCAGTCCTGGGTCTGATTGCCAGCCAGAACCCGCCCTCCACAGTCGTGTTGAAAGTGTTCTTCTTTATCACCAGCGGTATCTGAGTCTTGGAGGTCACCTCAAGGTCAAAGCGCGACAGAATTGAGACCATGGTGATCTTCGTTGCCATCAGGGCAAACCTCAGACCTAAAAGACACAACAAACAGGCTTGAATTGAACACAGAGTGATTTTTACCAATCAGGCTTGAAAACTGGTGACGACCATATTATGTCCTCGACTAAAAATGTATAGGATTATCGAAAGGGCATTTTGTATGTAATTTTGTCGAATGATGAGTGATTACCATAACCCGTTAGAAAAAACAACTGCCTTCGCAGTGTGTAGCCATATTCCACTGGATATTCTTCAAATTGTTGTTTTCCCTGTGTATTAGTGACTTGATAATCTTTGGTTTAATTCGACTGCCCTTCTAGATGGAAATTTAAGGTTTGTTTAAACTTTCCATCAAACGTTTTTAGCTCAATCTTAGAGCACTTAAAATAGAGTAGATGCATTCTGGTGGCAAGAAAATAAACTTCCAAGAGGAGTGGTTTAGCTGTCAGTTTTCATTGTTGTTTTATTGTTATTATTCATCAATGGCGCTGAAAGGAGGTTGCTTAGCAGCGCTATCTATACAGTCCTCTATAAGAGGACTCAAAACTAACATAGATAGCGCTGCTAAGCAACCTCCTTTCAGCGCTATTGATGAAAAATAACAATAAAACAACAATGAAAACTTACAGCTAAACCACTCCTCTTGGAAGTTTATTTTCTTGCCACCAGAATGCATAAGTTTCTCCGAAGCAAGTTGACTGCTCATAAAGTCGTTCTACAGCAAACCAATGCCGACGAACCAATGTGTGGCCAAGCAAAATGTCAGTATTGGAAATAGCCACTCGCTGACTGGCTCCGATTAACTCATCTATGATGTAATTGTCAATATTCACAAGGTGACTGATACTTACCTATGCACGCTCTGGGTCCGGTGCCGAACGGAAGGTAGGCGAAAGGGTTGATGTTGTGTTTGTTCTCGTCATTGAACCTCTCCGGATCGAAGCGGTCCGGGTCCGGGAAATACTCCGGGTCTCTTTGAAGGGCGAAGATGGGGATGTTGATGGCTTGGCCCTTGCTTATCTCCACGGCTGGCATCGACTCCGTGGCCGGTATAGTGTAGGGCTTGACGCACACCCTAGGCACATCCAGAGTATTGTTTCATTAGTTGTCTTGCAGAAATAATCACACTCGTTACAGAATCAAAACTGTCCATACTTTGGAACTCAATGGTATAGGATGATGCAACGTATCTCTTCACTCAGTTATACAGGAACTGTTTTTCATTTACAATTTGTTCAAATAATCGCAAAATATCAATCAATTGAAACATGCTCTACAGTCTATACATACAGGCAGGTCGGTAGTATGTGTTGCGCTGGGGATAGGAAAAGATAACTCACTATTAATACTTAGCGTGCACTAAGCTACAGCTGACGAAGACAAAGATGATGTTGAGGTTTAAACGTTGCTAATGCATGGAAATTACTTTAGTATCCTCGAGTAAAATTCTCCAGTTCTTTAGGGGGCTAGAGATACTATACTGCCCTCCCCCCACCCCTCGGCTCCCCCTCCCCCCGACGCCTACTTCACACCCATCCTACCTGTCTGTCTCAATGACTGGCGGCCACATCCTCAACGTCTCCGATATCACCGTGTCCAGATACTTCATCCTCTGCACGATGCCCTCGTACGTGAGTCGTCCCCCATCCTCCCGGAGGACGCCGTCAATCTCCTCCTGGACGCGTCTCTGGATGTCGGGGTGCTCGGCGAGCATGTGCGACAGGAAGCAGAGGAGGGTGGACGATGTGTCGAAGCCGGCGAGGAAGAAGATGAACGCCTGGGCTGTCATGTCCTCGTCGGTCAAGTCTGTGTGCACACGAGGACACGTGGGTTAGATCCGCGGGGGGGGGGGGGGAGGGTATTGCCAGTAGAAGGAACACGTGGACGATAGGGAAATGCTGTATTTGTACGAGAATATAAAATTGGCCCATATCTGAGAGAAAGTGTTTAAAATATATGATTGTAATGTTTGTTGTGACTTCATGTCACCTTGGTCTTGATTTAGAAGAGGTTCACAGTTAGACTGATCTTACGGTCGCTAAGACCACACATCTAACAACGTTCAATCCACATTGAAGCTTGTGAAAGTTCCAATTTTTGAACTTGATCGCACTCTCCGTTCGACCGCTATAGCGACTCCAGCGCTCGGTTTTAACTGTGGGATACGGCAACTAACCTACTCCCTTGTTTCCTGTCTCCTTGTCAGGCTCCTCATCGTCTCCCCTCAGTGTCCCCTTCCTCGCCTGCATCAACAGGTGTATCATGTCTGGACGCACGATCCCCTCCCTCTCCCGGGTCCTGACTGTATCCCCTCAGTGTCCCAACATACCTACTCCCTTGTTTCCTGTCTCCCTGTCAGGCTCCTCATCGTCTCCCCTCAGTGTCCCCTTCCTCGCCTGCATCAACAGGTGTATCATGTCTGGACGCACGATCCCCTCCCTCTCCCGGGTCCTGACTGTATCCCCTCAGTGTCCCAACATACCTACTCCCTTGTTTCCTGTCTCCTTGTCAGGCTCCTCATCGTCTCCCCTCAGTGTCCCCTTCCTCGCCTGCATCAACAGGTGTATCATGTCTGGACGCACGATCCCCTCCCTCTCCCGGGTCCTGACTGTATCCCCTCAGTGTCCCAACATACCTACTCCCTTGTTTCCTGTCTCCTTGTCAGGCTCCTCATCGTCTCCCCTCAGTGTCCCCTTCCTCGCCTGCATCAACAGGTGTATCATGTCTGGACGCACGATCCCCTCCCTCTCCCGGGTCCTGACTGTATCCCCTCAGTGTCCCAACATACCTACTCCCTTGTTTCCTGTCTCCTTGTCCGGCTCCTCATCGTCTCCCCTCAGTGTCCCCTTCCTCGCCTGCATCAACAGGTGTATCATGTCTGGACGCACGATCCCCTCCCTCTCCCGGGTCTTGACTGTATCCCCTCAGTGTCCCAACATACCTACTCCCTTGTTTCCTGTCTCGTTGTCAGGCCCCTCATCGTCTCCCCTCAGTGTCCCCTTCCTCGCCTGCATCAACAGGTGTATCATGTCTGGACGCACGATCCCCTCCCTCTCCCGGGTCCTGACTGTATCCCCTCAGTGTCCCAACATACCTACTCCCTTGTTTCCTGTCTCCTTGTCAGGCTCCTCATCGTCTCCCCTCAGTGTCCCCTTCCTCGCCTGCATCAACAGGTGTATCATGTCTGGACGCACGATCTCCTCCCTCTCCCGGGTCCTGACTGTATCCCGTCAGTGTCCCAACATACCTACTCCCTTGTTTCCTGTCTCCTTGTCCGGCTCCTCATCGTCTCCCCTCAGTGTCCCCTTCCTCGCCTGCATCAACAGGTGTATCATGTCTGGACGCACGATCCCCTCCCTCTCCCGGGTCCTGACTGTATCCCCTCAGTGTCCCAACATACCTACTCCCTTGTTTCCTGTCTCCTTGTCCGGCTCCTCATCGTCTCCCCTCAGTGTCCCCTTCCTCGCCTGCATCAACAGGTGGATCATGTCTGGACGCACGATCCCCTCCCTCTCCCGGGTCCTGACTGTATCCCCTCAGTGTCCCAACATACCTACTCCCTTGTTTCCTGTCTCCTTGTCCGGCTCCTCATCGTCTCCCCTCAGTGTCCCCTTCCTCGCCTGCATCAACAGGTGGATCATGTCTGGACGCACGATCCCCTCCCTCTCCCGGGTCCTGACTGTATCCCCTCAGTGTCCCAATATACCTACTCCCTTGTTTCCTGTCTCCTTGTCAGGCTCCTCATCGTCTCCCCTCAGTGTCCCCTTCCTCGCCTGCATCAACAGGTGTATCATGTCTGGACGCACGATCCCCTCCCTCTCCCGGGTCTTGACTGTATCCCCTCAGTGTCCCAACATACCTACTCCCTTGTTTCCTGTCTCGTTGTCAGGCCCCTCATCGTCTCCCCTCAGTGTCCCCTTCCTCGCCTGCATCAACAGGTGTATCATGTCTGGACGCACGATCCCCTCCCTCTCCCGGGTCCTGACTGTATCCCCTCAGTGTCCCAACATACCTACTCCCTTGTTTCCTGTCTCCTTGTCCGGCTCCTCATCGTCTCCCCTCAGTGTCCCCTTCCTCGCCTGCATCAACAGGTGTATCATGTCTGGACGCACGATCCCCTCCCTCTCCCGGGTCCTGACTGTATCCCCTCAGTGTCCCAACATACCTACTCCCTTGTTTCCTGTCTCCTTGTCAGGCTCCACATCGTCTCCCCTCAGTGTCCCCTTCCTCGCCTGCATCAACAGGTGTATCATGTCTGGACGCACGATCCCCTCTCTCTCCCGGGTCCTGACTGTATCCCCTCAGTGTCCCAACATACCTACTCCCTTGTTTCCTGTCTCCTTGTCCGGCTCCTCATCGTCTCCCCTCAGTGTCCCCTTCCTCGCCTGCATCAACAGGTGTATCATGTCTGGACGCACGATCCCCTCCCTCTCCCGGGTCCTGACTGTATCCCCTCAGTGTCCCAACATACCTACTCCCTTGTTTCCTGTCTCCTTGTCAGGCTCCTCATCGTCTCCCCTCAGTGTCCCCTTCCTCGCCTGCATCAACAGGTGTATCATGTCTGGACGCACGATCCCCTCCCTCTCCCGGGTCCTGACTGTATCCCCTCAGTGTCCCAACATACCTACTCCCTTGTTTCCTGTCTCCTTGTCAGGCGCCTCATCGTCTCCCCTCAGTGTCCCCTTCCTCGCCTGCATCAACAGGTGGATCATGTCTGGACGCACGATCCCCTCCCTCTCCCGGGTCCTGACTGTATCCCCTCAGTGTCCCAACATACCTACTCCCTTGTTTCCTGTCTCCTTGTCAGGCTCCTCATCGTCTCCCCTCAGTGTCCCCTTCCTCGCCTGCATCAACAGGTGTATCATGTCTGGACGCACGATCCCCTCCCTCTCCCGGGTCCTGACTGTATCCCCTCAGTGTCCCAACATACCTACTCCCTTGTTTCCTGTCTCCTTGTCAGGCTCCTCATCGTCTCCCCTCAGTGTCCCCTTCCTCGCCTGCATCAACAGGTGGATCATGTCTGGACGCACGATCCCCTCCCTCTCCCGGGTCCTGACTGTATCCCCTCAGTGTCCCAACATACCTACTCCCTTGTTTCCTGTCTCCTTGTCAGGCTCCTCATCGTCTCCCCTCAGTGTCCCCTTCCTCGCCTGCATCAACAGGTGGATCATGTCTGGACGCACGATCCCCTCCCTCTCCCGGGTCCTGACTGTATCCCCTCAGTGTCCCAACATACCTACTCCCTTGTTTCCTGTCTCCTTGTCAGGCTCCTCATCGTCTCCCCTCAGTGTCCCCTTCCTCGCCTGCATCAACAGGTGTATCATGTCTGGACGCACGATCCCCTCCCTCTCCCGGGTCCTGACTGTATCCCCTCAGTGTCCCAACATACCTACTCCCTTGTTTCCTGTCTCCTTGTCAGGCTCCTCATCGTCTCCCCTCAGTGTCCCCTTCCTCGCCTGCATCAACAGGTGTATCATGTCTGGACGCACGATCCCCTCCCTCTCCCGGGTCCTGACTGTATCCCCTCAGTGTCCCAACATACCTACTCCCTTGTTTCCTGTCTCCTTGTCAGGCTCCTCATCGTCTCCCCTCAGTGTCCCCTTCCTCGCCTGCATCAACAGGTGTATCATGTCTGGACGCACGATCCCCTCCCTCTCCCGGGTCCTGACTGTATCCCCTCAGTGTCCCAACATACCTACTCCCTTGTTTCCTGTCTCCTTGTCAGGCTCCTCATCGTCTCCCCTCAGTGTCCCCTTCCTCGCCTGCATCAACAGGTGGATCATGTCTGGACGCACGATCCCCTCCCTCTCCCGGGTCCTGACTGTATCCCCTCAGTGTCCCAACATACCTACTCCCTTGTTTCCTGTCTCCTTGTCAGGCTCCTCATCGTCTCCCCTCAGTGTCCCCTTCCTCGCCTGCATCAACAGGTGTATCATGTCTGGACGCACGATCCCCTCCCTCTCCCGGGTCCTGACTGTATCCCCTCAGTGTCCCAACATACCTACTCCCTTGTTTCCTGTCTCCTTGTCAGGCTCCTCATCGTCTCCCCTCAGTGTCCCCTTCCTCGCCTGCATCAACAGGTGTATCATGTCTGGACGCACGATCCCCTCCCTCTCCCGGGTCCTGACTGTATCCCCTCAGTGTCCCAACATACCTACTCCCTTGTTTCCTGTCTCCTTGTCAGGCTCCTCATCGTCTCCCCTCAGTGTCCCCTTCCTCGCCTGCATCAACAGGTGTATCATGTCTGGACGCACGATCCCCTCCCTCTCCCGGGTCCTGACTGTATCCCCTCAGTGTCCCAACATACCTACTCCCTTGTTTCCTGTCTCCTTGTCAGGCTCCTCATCGTCTCCCCTCAGTGTCCCCTTCCTCGCCTGCATCAACAGGTGGATCATGTCTGGACGCACGATCCCCTCCCTCTCCCGGGTCCTGACTGTATCCCCTCAGTGTTCCAACATACCTACTCCCTTGTTTCCTGTCTCCTTGTCCGCCTCCTCATCGTCTCCCCTCAGTGTCCCCTTCCTCGCCTGCATCAACAGGTGGATCATGTCTGGACGCACGATCCCCTCCCTCTCCCGGGTCCTGACTGTATCCCCTCAGTGTCCCAACATACCTACTCCCTTGTTTCCTGTCTCCTTGTCCGGCTCCTCATCGTCTCCCCTCAGTGTCCCCTTCCTCGCCTGCATCAACAGGTGGATCATGTCTGGACGCACGATCCCCTCCCTCTCCCGGGTCCTGACAGTATCCCCTCAGTGTCCCAACATACCTACTCCCTTGTTTCCTGTCTCCTTGTCAGGCTCCTCATCGTCTCCCCTCAGTGTCCCCTTCCTCGCCTGCATCAACAGGTGGATCATGTCTGGACGCACGATCCCCTCCCTCTCCCGGGTCCTGACTGTATCCCCTCAGTGTCCCAACATACCTACTCCCTTGTTTCCTGTCTCCTTGTCAGGCTCCTCATCGTCTCCCCTCAGTGTCCCCTTCCTCGCCTGCATCAACAGGTGGATCATGTCTGGACGCACGATCCCCTCCCTCTCCCGGGTCCTGACTGTATCCCCTCAGTGTCCCAACATACCTACTCCCTTGTTTCCTGTCTCCTTGTCAGACTCCTCATCGTCTCCCCTCAGTGTCCCCTTCCTCGCCTGCATCAACAGGTGGATCATGTCTGGACGCACGATCCCCTCCCTCTCCCGGGTCCTGACTGTATCCCCACAGTGTCCCAACATACCTACTCCCTTGTTTCCTGTCTCCTTGTCAGGCTCCTCATCGTCTCCCCTCAGTGTCCCCTTCCTCGCCTGCATCAACAGGTGTATCATGTCTGGACGCACGATCCCCTCTCTCTCCCGGGTCCTGACTGTATCCCCACAGTGTCCCAACATACCTACTCCCTTGTTTCCTGTCTCCTTGTCAGGCTCCTCATCGTCTCCCCTCAGTGTCCCCTTCCTCGCCTGCATCAACAGGTGGATCATGTCTGGACGCACGATCCCCTCCCTCTCCCGGGTCCTGACTGTATCCCGTACCAGAGTCTGGAAGAAGTCGTTGACGCTATGTCTCGTCGGGGGCATGTTCAGCATCTGGAGTGAAGGACAACGTGATAATTTAGAATTAGCATCGATGAGGAGCAACTTAGAATTAAAACTTAGAAATGAAACTTATAGACATTTTCTTACATCGTATACACTACAGAAACGTGCACTACACGATTTTCCTTTGATTCGTTTAGAATCCGACTTATAAAGTGTTGATGACTTTAAATTATAACTTATTTGACATTGGTTTTTCCCTGTTTTGACGAATCGTTAGTTATACAATGTTTTTTAAAACGATATTCATTTCTTAATGATCATAAATCGTTGGAGTATATGATAAACGTACGTGAGGTGAAGTCTTATCCTTTACAAGGCATGGATTTGTAAATATATACTCACATATTCGCTACGTTCCCAAATGTTGTGTAAATAGGGTATCATCAAATATCAATATAAATTTCAAAGCGCAGTGTATATAAACATGTGTATAAGGGGAAATAACATTATAAGTAGCCGAACACTGTACATGCATAGAAAGAAGAAAAATGAGCAATTGAGAAAGTAAGAGGATATAGTACCTTCATTAGGGGAGGGGCCAATGTGTTAAGGAGAATCCGTATCATGTTGAGGCCACTAAAGTCCAGCGCCTTCTTGCCGGTCACATAGAACTCGTTGTTTCTGTCCCGGAACGAATCACAATGGAGTCCGAACGCTGACGTAGCGATGACGTCATTAGCTGACCGGGTGAACAGATCGGTCATATCGAGAGTCAAGGTCTCTCCACCCCCGGCTGAAAACATTCTTCAATTCAATCCCGGAGTTTGGCAAGATGAAATTAAGGTTTTACCTGTTTTCATTCATTTTTTTTATTTGTGTGTATGTGTACTGTACCTTGAAACTCCTCCTCCAGGAACTTCCCCAACTGCTTGCCACACTCTGCCACCAGTACAAACATGGACTTCATCTTGCTCGAGGTGAAGGCTGGCGTGAGAATGTTGCGAATACGCCGCCATTTTGCCCCTAAAACAACGTAGTTTGTATTCACAACCAGGAGTAAATATAAGTATATAAATATAAATATAAGTATATTTGAGTAAGTATATTTGAGCACAACCATCAGCCAGTGGCGTAAGAATACGGGGGGCGGCATAGGCGTGAGCAGAGGTTGATCAATGGGAGGGCAAAATAAATTCCCAATGAAAGTACTTCACGACGGCGCCAATGGGGGGTGTGGGGGGAATGCCCCCCACAAGAAGCTCCGCAGGAGATTTTAAAGACATGCATTTTTTAAACGTGTTTTTAAGCGTATTAGGCAGAGTACAAGTTGTCTGTTCACACAATTATTCGTGGATATCAGTGTCAGTGATATCATTGTTACAAAGTGAAGGAAGTGGTCAGTCCCACAGCCAACATCTTGGCGGTAGGGCAACAGTTGATGTTGGGCTTCAACATCAACTGTTGCCCGACCGCCAAGATCAGCAGACCGGCCTGGTCAGCTGATTCCAACGTCATTCCAATTTAGGACTTCAGGTAAGATTAGAACCATTATGTCAGGCGTCAGCAATTTTGTCGCCCATTACGACAGGCACTATTCTGGACCTATTCTTTCCCGGGTCAAACGGGCAAGGCAGTTGGAGCAACAGTGACATTTTGAGGAATATATTTAATAAGAGGAAGGTGCTATAGGTCCTCTTCTCGTCTTTTACGATCGGCAGGCGTATACGGTATACCCTGGGCCAAATTCTATTAAGAAAAAAAAACTCACCTATCCTAATGGGGGGGCCGCTGCCCCCCCCCCTTTCCCCCCCCTGCGCACGCCTATGGGGGGCGGGGTAAGGGGATGGCAACCTCTCATGAGCCCCGGGTCCTGAGGGCATGGTAGGGAAGCGATATTTCATTTATTGAGGAAAGTTTATTAAAAATGTCAACTGAAATAGATTCAACTTACAAAATTACAATGGAAGTGTGTATAATTTGGACCTATGAACGTATTTTCATATTATGTATAATAGATATGCACTTCCCTAACAAAACAAGGCCTGCCAACAGAAGAACGAGTTGCAAATAGGTTTAGATTGGTATCACTATTAGGCCCTACATGATCTATGACGTCAGAACGTTGCTTGATACGTCGAGCACACTCTACCTTTTAGTGAAAACAAGGACTTCCCGAAGAGCGGATCGTTGTCCTCGTCAAGAAACTGACGGTGGTCGACGAAGTGGTCAAAATCCTTGGTGGTTATCTTGCGGAGTAGGGCTGGGTCTCTTATCATGATACTGGGCTGCCGGAAGTCAAAGTACCCCACGAGGGGGACGTTGCCGTGCGCGTGGTACGTCGCGGTGGAGTGGTCGCTGAGGGAGACGCGCCCGAACCAAAAGGGGGCCACGGTCCCCAGGAAGGGGGTGGGGACCATGTGGGGTATGCCGCGCTTCTTGAAGGTGTTGTTGTGCCACGTGCCCCACACGTACAGGCAGGCGAACAAGGTCACTAACACCGCGGCGAGCTCCAGGTAGCACCAACAATCCATGCTGAAGCAATGCAACACTTCTATTAATATTTGCTCCTCTATAGGTGACTTCAGGTATATTAGGTACAGTTGAGAAGGATATCCGGGGACTTTTATAGTAGGACTCAATCCCTGTGACTTAGGAAAAACTTCAGTCAGGATTTCCGGTTACCGGTATCGAACCGGTGACCTCCAGAACCGGTGACCGCTGCAGCTACCAGTTCCGGGTCTTTTATTAGGTTCTGCAAGGAAACATGCGTTATCCAATTATACAAAGATGGACAGAACAACAACTAAATTGACTAGTTTGTGTGGCTTGTGGATTTATGACCATTGACCAACAGTGCTATAATATATCAATAATATGCAGAAAAATAGTAGAACATTTGGACGGTATTTCAAGTATTCAAGTATGAGCCAGTTCATTACTCACAGTTTTGGATACTGTTTTTATTAATAATGCTTCCACACATGTACTACGGAAATAATAATTAAACACTTGACTAGCATAATCCGTTAGCTGTGGTATAATGTTTAGCAGAAGTAGCTTACTTCTAAGGGCTGGTCCACACAGATTTTTAAGACATACGATTTAAGGTTTAACGCGTAGTCGTAAAGTTGGATCATAGGAAACACGTACTGGCGTTCACACAAAGTTTTAGTTTTAAGACGTTGTTTTCATTGTTGTTTTTAAAACAACGTCTTAAAACGTTATGCATATGTCTTAAAAATCTGTGTGGACCAGCCTTAAAACCCACATTTAAAGCCACCTCTATTTCTAACAAGGGAGCATAGTTAAAAATGCTTACTTATCTGTACACGTGTATTTACTTAGCCTACGTTAAAAAGTCGGACGTCGTATGTACATGAATGACTAGCTTAAAAAATCATGTCGATTAAAAAATTATCTTGTCAAATAACGTGAAGATAACGAAGAGATCGACACCAGTGTAATCTGCACAAAAATAGACTTTACAAGATAGCGCGAATATGTCACAACAATGAGTGTTCATATTACCATTCGAAACATGATGGTGAAATAATTTCTTTTCTTTATTCTTGTCGCAGGTATGTCCGTTATCTGTGATTTTGTCATAGAATGAAAAAGTGAGAATTCCTACGAGGATGTTTTAAGTTTTAATCCCCTTCTAAAGTGGAAAATTAACTAATGTATCTTATTCAGTTTTTAAGTTTAAGTCCATTCACTTCTGTACCCATGGCTAATTGACGAGTGGCGCGTTAATCGTGGTAAATTAACTAGGGAGTCGGATAAGGCCAGGATGGGTGACACTGAATCAAAGTGACTTTGCCCAGCTACCTGACATCCCACGAAATTCGGTTAGGTTAGGGGATCAGGTTGAGGATTGCCCACGAAAGTTAGTACGGTTATTGGCTCTGGTTATAGCTCCAGTCGGCCTCATGAATAAAAAATTGTGCGCAATTCTAGGTTTCATACGTTGGCGTAGTGTCACCAATCCTGGCCTAAGTCGAGACTAGATTAACACTGTCCAGCGTAGAAATAGAATGTACGTATGTGTGTGTAGCGGAGGGTATATAAAAGTAATTTAGGGGAAATTATTAATCTAATTTTATCCAGACGCAATACTGTACAGATTATGATACCTAGCTCCGCATCATTCCAAATTTTTTACATTGAATGTAATTTTAAAAATGCGAACAAAAACCAAGCTTTTCAAACTATTTGTGTCTAATACTCTTCAAGCTTCCTATATGACCCCAGCCTTTAGACTGTATTATATTTTGTAACCGCCCCTTACCTGATGTTCGGTGTTATCTCTTGCCGAACACAAACACTCACTGCCTCCCAGATCGTCACTCACTCACTGGCCCAACGCCACAAGCTACTTGTGAATCTCCAATTTAAAAATGACCCTGGGGTTTGATTAGATAAGTGCTGGCTGTCCGAGTGAGATGTCGTACGTATCAATAAAGGATGAATGTCAGATAAAACTTCAAGGTCCTTAAATGTTATGAGAAATGTGATGAACTCATAAAGCTTTGAGGTTTATCGAACCTCCATGCTCGGGGATTGATAGACCTTGATTCCACAGAATAAAGATAGTTATGTTTATACTGTAGATAGTTATCTGTATGCTGTGTTGATACACACACCAACAGCAATTTTTTGTTTGTTTCTACAATAGACACTTAATTATTAATTATTTATTTGGCTTCCCTATAATGATAGCCGTAATGGTACGTTTACAGCTACGCGCTGCGAGCGAAGTGAGGGTGCGAGCTCCAATCAGCGGCCGAGTTTCATGCAAAGAAGTTAATAGTTTCACGCAAACTCGGCCACTGATTGGAGCTCGCGCCTTCGCTTCGCTCGCAACGCGTAGCTGTAAATCGACTATAATGATTGCAATATTTGAAATTTTGTAAACCCAATAGGGAAGTCTCACGCATTTTTTTTATTTGCTCACTGGTTACCTCAAGTTAAAATAAACGGGAACTAATTGGTTTCGGCTCGAAAGGTACATTTACATCGCTTTAACAGCAAGTCAGATATTGCTGTCAAAACACGCTCAGAAACGAACCTGCGCCATCTTGCTCGTGATTAAAAGGTTCTGACGTCATATGTCAGTAAACAATAATTTTATATCATACAAATAGTACTAAAATCCCACCCTTTAGTAGATTATTGCTCTCATGACTTTAACTGAACCAACGTTTTTTTCTAGTTAGTAAATGAACACTTCTCAACATTAATTAACAATAATATGCTAAATAATTGCATTATTTTAAACACATTTTGGTAAATACTGTATCAAAATGTATTTTCTGAAGAAAACAGTGGTATAAAAGGCATTGTTGTAAAGTCACTGCATCCTAGATATTGTAAAATATCCAACTTAGGTCCAGTCTTACAATGTCCCGATAACTACTTATTCGTCAAAGAGATTGTTTTCTCCATGGCAACCACCAATCAAAACCCTTGAAATCCTCCAAATAGCTTAATTGCTACAAATAACTTTCTTATTAGCAGATTGTAAGACCGGCCCTTAATATCGTTGATATTATTAAGAATACTTCAAGGAGGCAGTTGTTTACATGAGATATGACGTCAAGAGCCGTTTTTCAATTACGGAACGGGAAGTTCCAAATTTCAAACTTAAAATGCTAATAGAATTGGAAATATACGCTTCTCAGATATAAAAATTATACCGCCCGTATGTTTAGATAATGATCTTCCATTTTTAAGAGCTTTGAGGAATATTTATTTTTGATGAGACTTCCCTATTTTTTAGTTCTTTCTTACGAAACTACATTCCCGATATTTGTGTCTTTTATTCATTGTGTGTAATGTAATTATCTTAAGGTAAAAATTGAATCTTTGACGGTACTCCCGGTGGGGGGAGGGGGCTACGACCAAAAATGACGAGTGAAAGCATTTTGGAGAGTGCAGCATGAAGCAAATGATGCAGCATTGCCCATACAAATATCTACTCTACTGCTACACCTTCATAAAATATTTGCCACATAGGAACAGAGCCCTTCTCTAACATATCTGCAAATACCCATCATCTTTTATCTAAAAATTATCTTAGCTATTACTCTAAAGTCTAAAGGAATGAAAATTTGAATTTACTACTGTGCCTGCTAATTCATATTTTGCCGGGCTTTTGGAGTCGAGTCGATCACAGTCGAATCTTGGTCGAATCGATCAGTCGACAGTCGTTGTACTTCCTGTGTTGTGGTCAGCACTCAGCTGTCACTGTCAGTCAATAGTGCTGTCACTGTCAACACCGAGATGGAGAGCCCAGATCTACTGGCATGTAATATTATAGGTGATTATTATTTTCGTATATCTAATATGAAAAAGGTTAATTCAAATTCTTAAACTCAAGGGTATGACCTACGAAGACAATTTTGTAGGCTATAGCCGGGTTTATATAAAGTCACAAGGATTATGGTTTGGACGACTCTATACGTCCGACTGGTCGGGCATGTTTGTTGTTTTAGGCTATACGTCCGACCATTGGTCGGACAGGCAACATCTCGTAGGCTATACGTCCGACTTGTCGCCAAGTCGATATGAATCGGGTCATGATCGATCGAACATAACCTCGAAAGTTAAAATGTGATGTGAATGTGCATAGGGCTTAGGCCTAGCCTAACGGCCGAATGCCGATGATACCCACGTTGCAATTGTGGTTAGCTTGGGTAAAAATGGGTAAAAATAGCATAAAATTTGATAGGGCTTACACAAATGGGCTAGGCCTAGGCTATGCCTAGGAAGTAGGGCCAGGCCCTAGACCAGCCTAGGCCTAGGCCTAGGACCTAGAAGCATTATGGGCCTTAGGCCTACCAGGTGAGCTCTTAGCTCGGCTAGGCTAGGACCTAGAAGCACTAGGGGCCTAGGCCTAGGCCCTACAAGGTGAGCTTATGGACCGGCCAGGCCTAGGCTAGGGCCTAGCTGAGGACGGGTCCGGACCTAGGCTAGGCCTAGGCTAAAAAACAAGGCCAGGCCCAAACCTACGTCTAAAGGAAGTATAGGCGAGCTTATGGACCGGCCAGGCCTAGGCCCTAGCCGAGGACGGGTCCGGACCGGCCAGGCCTAGGCCCTAGCTGAGGACGGGTCCGGAGGCTAGGCCTAGGCTAAAAAACAAGGCCAGGCCCAAGCCTACGTCTAAAGGAAGTATAGGCGAGCTTATGGACCGGCCAGGCCTAGGCCCTAGCTGAGGACGGGTCCGGACCTAGGCCTGCCTAGGCCTAGGCTATAAAACAAGGCCAGGACCAAGCCTACGGCTAAAGGAAGTATAGGCCTAAGCCTAGGGGGACTAGACTTGACTCTACAATCAGGCGTTTCATAATTTCAAGTATCACGGCTACTAACATCACAAAATCTAAATCTCATCCCGCCTTTCCACGGCTTCACCACGCTTCATCACGGAGCAGAGCACACGTCGGTTGCAAACGGAAATGGACGAAGGACGATGATGGCGGCAGGCGGATATGAGGCACCCCGCGCATGCGCAGGTTTGGTCGGACGTATAGCCTAAAACAACAAACATGCCCGACCAGTCGGACGTATATCCACTCCGTTATGGTTTAGTTATAAGCCGAGTTGGAAGATAGGGATCACGTACAATGGTTCACACAAACTCGTCATTGCAATAGTCATAGTCGTAGTCACAAGCGAGTTGAAAAATGTTCAACTCTCTTATAACTAAACCTTAAACCATGTGACGGACCAATCAGGGGTTGAAACGTCACTACTCGCTTATAACAAGCCAATGAAATGCCATAAACGTTGTATCAGTGCTACAGAGCTTATACCTTATTGCAATTCCATACGACTATAAAGCCGGGTTTATATAAAGTCACAAGGATTATGGTTTAGTTATAAGCCGAGTTGGAAGATAGGGATCACGTACAATGGTTCACACAAACTCGTCATTGCAATAGTCATAGTCGTAGTCACAAGCGAGTTGAAAAATGTTCAACTCTCTTATAACTAAACCTTAAACCATGTGACGGACCAATCAGGGGTTGAAACGTCACTACTCGCTTATAACAAGCCAATGAAATGCCATAAACGTTGTATCAGTGCTACAGAGCTTATACAGGTTACGACTATACCATACGACTATAACAAAACCTTGTGACTTTATATAAACTCGGCTATGTTTATGGGCCTTTCAATGGGCGTGGAACACACTTTTCGATACAGCATGCCTTGTCTTAAATCTTTCAAATTGCTTTTAACTGTTATTAAAGGCTTTGCATGCACCTACTTATTATAGGCGGACGTTGAAAAAGATTTTCACATAGGTGACATAAATTGCCACAACAATTTGGCCCGAGTCACATAACCTCACTCTCGTAGTAATGTAGCTACTAGCCAGTCCGGCAACATGTAGCCTAAACAGGTGTTGTCTGCTTTGCTTTTCACTGCCAGAAAGTTTACAGATATTTCGAACACTCCTATTTGGGATAGTGCTAATCTATTCCGTAGCAATAATCCTACAGATAGAATCGTGTCAGTGTAAAAGTGATTGTTGTATTTAAAGGTAGGTCAGTAAATACGCGTTGTTATGTATAGACATTGTATTTCAGAACGAGACTGCAACGGGGATGTCCTTTGGACGTGGTCGTACCCTTCAAGCACCGATGCTCAGCGAACGTTGATCATGAGAAAGTGCGGACTAGATGGAGAGCACGTCACTGCCCAACCGTTTGTATTCGGGCGCCAGGGTAAACTCTGGTATTACATTACTTGTACTGAAGTTTTCGAGTCTGACAATCTACCGATGGTGAAACAATTTGCACTGGTTTTGTGGAGCAATGATTTGAACCCGGAGAAGTACGACACTCTAGGAAGGATCCTGAGTAAAACTCTGTGCAAGACCGGGAGTCCTGCAGAAATGCTGAGCCTTTATTTGTCGGTCATTACCAGCGGTTCGTGTACGACTGACGAAAATGGGACATTCCTAGCGAGAGACTTTGCAAAAAAATCGCCAAATACATTGCTCAAAGGTATGCATTTATATTGACACTCATTTTTAGACTATGTAGGCTATGTAGTAGTATTGGTACTTCCATCTGCTGTTCACTTGTTGGGAGTTGTATAAAAGTTTTCTTTACAATGTCCATGCTATATAGCCAAAGGTTTATTTTTATTGGCACTTTTTAATTTTTATTGCATTTCAGAACTGATTCGAGCTTTTGGTTTGGAGTCAATATTAATATACACAGCTCTTTTATTGAAGAAACGTATTATCGTATATCACCACAGTTTACCAGTATTACTGAAGGTGAGTTGTGTAGACTAAATTTAAGTTGCCTGTTGGAAACTATCCTACAATGTAGGAAAAAAGATGATTAGGCCTACTGGCATGGCTCTGTAAATAAATAATTATTTGGTGTCTTCTTGTTTCTTATAGTGGATTCGAACATTCCCAGCTATGATGCCACACAGGTCAAGTACTGAATTGTTATTTCCTTGGGTGGATTTATGGCAAGACGAGGTACTAGATTTAAAGGTAATTATTTTCATCTGTGGCTGTCAGCTGGACCGAGTAGTTTCATTCTCTGACTGATTCTCACCGATCTTGGTTTACAGAGTAGGACTACTTACGTGGCCGGCTTTCGTGACAGTAGTATCGGTGCCAGAACGGAACTCTATGACCTACTGGTGAACTTACCGGCAAGAGAGATCACAGTTGCCCCACATGCCAGAGGTAATCAACATACAATATTAGCTTAAAAATGTCTAGGAATTTAATTTGAATCTGAAACTTGTTATATTATTTATATATATATATATATATATTATATAAATAATTACACCTACAGTCCCTTACAGTTGCTTAACAGCATAACATAAAGTTGAATTGGATAGGGACAGGAGGAAGGAAGTGAGGGAGATTAAGGCATCGAGTCAGTGTAATATTTGAGGTTACGAAAGTCACGAATGTCTCGTAATAGGACATCTTGTATAACTGACTGGGTATATTTTAAATCCAGTTTCTCGCCCGCAGAGAGTATGGTGATGACGAAAACTCACAAGGACATAGCCGTCTTCATGGTCCAGCTGTCCGAGAACGAGTCCGTGCCGGAACAGCAGACGATTCGAGACCTGTCCGAGAAGACTCGGGAGCTGTTGAACCAGCTCGGTCTGCTCGCGACGGTCGACGGTCCCGACGGGAAACGGATGGTCACCATCGAGAGTCTACGAGAGAAGAACTTGCCGCCGGCGCTCGAGAACTTTCTGTTCAATCTTGCCGTCGCGGAGAACATCATGATGTTGTAACGTACCGGTACGTACGAGCTCACGCTCAAGTACGAACAGACCGACTACCTGTTACACACAAGTTGGTGCCGGTCAATCTATGTCAAAGGCTACGTTGGTTTCTGTTTTACAACGTCTTGTTATATACATTAATAGTATCCTTTTTTATACTAATTTCAA
This sequence comes from Isoperla grammatica, assembly GCA_945910005.1. NCBI lineage: Eukaryota > Metazoa > Arthropoda > Insecta > Plecoptera > Perlodidae > Isoperla > Isoperla grammatica. The sequence goes on from OX246740.1 coordinate 51,120,583, forward strand.
ATTTGTACATATATACAGATTGTATAAAATAGAACACTTAATTCTGTAGAGAATGGTATAGTTTGTATTTCTTTGCAACAATTTTAAGCCAGCTAGAAATCCACTTAGTGCGGGATTGGGCAACGTACACAGCTTTCACAAATACATCATCGATGAACAACCGTTAGCCCTACCTATTTCATATAGGTACCAACAAGTTTTTCCCTCATGAAAATATATAATTTCTTAAAAATATGCCATAGCTGTCTAATGTCTTATATAAATAAGTTAATCGTTTCTTATCTTTGTATTTTAAACCAATTACAAGTTACAACACACCAGCAAGTTCCTTCCTTTTCCTAGATAGCATATTATTACAGTAATTACATCATCCTCTTAACCTGTGCCACTTATAGAGTGGAATCTCAATTACATATACATTTTCCTCACAAATTGTAACCTTGATAACCAACTTTGTACTAGTTGGGCCTTCATGATAGTATGTATGTAACGTACTGTTTTTCTGTTCAGATATACATTTTCAACGGCTGGTCTTTGAAAAACAGAGACAAGGGACATTTCACTTAATTATTTTGAAAGGTGAAGGTTTCTGAACCTAGGGAAGATATTGTGTTAGGATTTGGGTAGATAAATAATTCATGCTGTTATAAACATATGGATTTATTTCTAAAAAAAATTGGTTTATTAACCATTACAACTTGTACGATTTACATTACAGTCCAATATAAGTTAAATAATAATACATGATCAGATTAATAATCGGCAGCATTGCTGGCAAGGTAGTCCCGTCTGCCGATGTTGGACGCCTGTTTGCTCTGGATAGCCTCCAACTTGGGACAGTCTGTGATCCGATGACCGAGACCACCGCAGTAGCTGCATCCACGCTCGTCTGAGGAAGACAAACACGTAGGTGAGTGACGAACAAGAAGAGTGATTAGCAGACAAATAAATAGGTTTAAATAAATTCACATTTAGAGTCTACCCACTCAGTAACTAAACTGATTTGCAGAGGGGGACTTTAATTTAAAGTGACTAAACCAAACCTGTAGGCTTCGAACACCATCGACGAGTGAGCGATGACCAATCAAAGATAACCAACACAACGTAACTTAGGATACAGGTGCAAACACATACATTTGTTGGAGGTGCCGGATTAGAGTTCTACTGTAAATCATTAATCATTCGGTTTTTCTTTGAGTCGGCCAAAAATAATGTCCTTGTTTACGAACGTCAACAAGACGAGGTGCTTCTTGAACGCATAGAGCAACGAAACGCGACGCTTACCTCCGAGATCCAGGTACTTCTCGTTCTCCGACTGTAGCGCCGCGAGGAACGGCGGCACCTTCTGTTTCGACTCGAGCAACAGGTGTTTCAGGTCGAGCAGCACCGACTCGTCGTTTGCCTTGTTGATGAAGGTCGTCGCTATTCCCGTCTTGCCGGACCGGCCAGTACGACCGATGCGATGGACTGCGGACCGAGATAAACAACGTTACGCGTACAAGTTTTGTGTGTGTCTTGTCTGCAAGCTGTGTGGAAATGGGGAGCAGGATAGGAGCCACCTGTTTGTATGTCCAAAACTGGCATGTGAACGTGACGCAATGCCGAGCGGCATGAAGAGGGTGGAGAAAGAAGCGTGTCTCTACTGGTTGACCTGATCCAGCATGATGGCATAATAGCCAAATGTGGGCATTTGAGAAGAAGAAGACATTCATATTTGGAGTCTACACACTCAGTCACATAACTGATTTTCAGTAGGGGACTTTAATTTAAAGTGAGTGAGCCAACCCTGTAGTCTCCAAACACCATTGAAAAATGAGCGATAACATTGATATTTTAAATATGAAATATGTGAATTAGTGGTTGGTCAGTGCGAACACCTGCGGACAAATGCCAGAATCAACAAGGCTGTGATCCCATCCAACCACTATGGATGTGTTTGTTTATTTCAATAACAAATTCATTAATTGCATTCAATAGTGACTTAATTGTTTGTAATTAGTGCATAATTGTATTCATTAATAATTGTATAAAATTGTTTGTAAATGTGTTTCCTGCATCGGTCTCGGTCATTTATGACATGATGATGTCATGTCAGAACATCTTTGAATTTATCGAGAGCTGCGTTACCAGGACGGCTCCAAAGTCACCGTTTACTCATTCCCATTATTACCGTAGTTTTCGACGTCGTCTGGCATGTCGTAGTTGATGACGTGCTGCACGTTGGCAAAGTCGAGACCTTTCGAGGCGACGTCTGTCGCCACCAAGACGTCCTTTTGACCCTTGCGGAAAGCGTCCACCGATCGAGATCGTTCTTCCTGATCTGGAAATCGGAAAAATTATATTTCAGACAATGTTTTCAGAAAGTGTCCACCTCCTCAAATTAACAGTGAATTCTGTTTCTTTTCATGTACTGTCTGTAAGGTTGTCTAAAAAAAATAACAGTTTATTACTCTTGTTTTGCGAGCAAATGATTATTTCCAGCGTTATTTCGCTAATCTGAATTTAGCGGACAGCTCGGCACGTTTACCTTTTCCACCGTGGATGGCCACGGCCTCGACGCCCTTCAACAGTAGATACTCGTGAATGGCGTCCACGTCCTGTTTCTTCTCGGCGAATATCAGCACGGGAGGTGTCGTCTTCTGAAGACACTCGAGCAGGTACACGATCTTGGCCTCCTGCTTGACGTACTCGACCTCCTGTATCACGTTCATCGAGGCAGCACCGGCGCGACCGACGTTGATGGTCACCGGCTTCACCAGCGCCGAGCGGGCAAAGTTCTGGATCTTCTTCGGCATCGTCGCGGAGAACAGCAACGTCTGGCGTTGTCCCTTTAAGAGCAGAGTTATTTCAACGATAATGGCGAGTTACGCTTATCGGCCAGGCTAGTGGAGGATATGCGGTCAACCAAGAATAGGATAAACATGATAAAATCAAAATTTATTCAGTTAACTTGTTTCAATAACGGTATTCATCATGTAAAAAGTCCCACTTAGCTCTAACACATTTAAAATAGGTCTAATTCCGTTTTTTTTTTACCTTGAAAAACGAAAAAATAGTTCGGACATCTTCTTCGAACCCCATGTCAATCATTCTGTCTGCTTCATCCATACACAGGTATCTGTAAAGACAACATCAAGACAAGATTAATAGAGTCCTCACTCCCAAGAAACACCGTCTCAACGCTTGTACAATACGTCTCTCGCATACGGCGTGACACTTGCCTGCACACGTCTAATCGCACCATCTTCTTGTCCAACATGTCCATGAGACGGCCGGGCGTGGCCACCATGATGTGGACACCCCTGCCAATCACCTCCATCGACTCGGACACCGGCACTCCGCCGATAGAGAGGCAACACCTGATTTCCGGCGAACCGTTCTCTTGTAGCGCGCCGCAGTAGTGGATTATGATGTCGTGTGTTTGCTTTGCCAACTCGCGTGACGGACAGATTATCAGACCTGTGAGGATATTTTGAAACGATTGAAGATGGCCGACTTGTTACGATAACGTGAGACACAAAAACTTGAACATTTGAGACTTTTAGGTACCTAAACCAATAGTGTGGAACTTACCATACGGACCTTCGTTCTTCATAAACGGCAGTCGTGTTTCTTGCTCCAAGCAAAACATGATCAACGGCAATACAAACACCAGAGTTTTCCCGCTTCCTGTGAACGCAATGCCGATCATGTCCCGACCCGCCAGACTTCAAAAGAAAAACAAGGTTTGATCAAGGTATCGCTTACATAAATAAATTCAAGAGTGTGACAATGATGAAATAGAAAACAAATACTACGTGTATTCTTACGACTAGGCCTATGATGAGTGATCTTTAATGTTGTATTAGAAGTTCATAACCCATTTGGTCTTGGTGATATTCATGTATTGCCTCACATAACTTTAAAAAATCACAACAATAGAATAAATTTGTGAAACATTGAACAATTCCATTTTAGATTGTGGAGAAGTCTTCAATGAATAACACTGAACACATTTTAGGCCAAACAAAATTTATTTCAACTTTGGGGTGTTTTTTTTTAGTAATTTTCAGAGAGAGTTTCAGAGCAGTTTTTAATTACACAGCGCAAGGGATAAGCGTAGACTTACACCGTAGGCATTCCCTGGACCTGAATGGGCGTCGGAGTCTTGATCCCCTTACTGTCCAGTCCGGCCATGACGCCCTTGGGGAACTTCATCTCCTTGAAGCTCTTGATGGGCGGCGGCACCTCTTCCCCCTCTACGAAGATCCTGAGCTTCTTGCGCACCCGCTCGTGTCTCGCCTCGGACATGGTCAGGATGTATCGGGGCGGAGTCCAGCTGGTCTTGATCGGGTCCTCGTATTGGATCCCCTTGGCGAGCTCGGCGACGCCCATCAACGCTTTCTTCTCCGCCACGCTCTCCAGGATCTTCTCCTCTTCCTTCAGCTGTCGCTCCATCGCACTCTCCTTCTTGGCTAAAATTTAAATAAATAAACAAAACAAAAATTACAGCTTCGATTTTGAGTTTGGGACTAAAATCATGTTTGCATTTTATTTCGTCTAGATTTACAATAGATAGTATTTTATTCCACCTTCTGCCATTTTCTTGAGTTCCGTATGTTGGTCCAGTAGACTGATGTTCGACTTTCGTCCCCACACTTGTCCGTCTTCATCGTCCTCGTTGTCGCGTTCGTTTTCACTCGACGATTTACCGCGCTGGCCAAACTCATCTTTTAGCTGAAATTGTAACGGATATTACTGATGGGAGGCCACTATTGATACCTACATAGGTATTTTTAACAATTCAGTAAATTCTAACGATTGACCCTTCTATCTCAATCATGATCACATGACGAACTACTGCACTTCCCATTATCTGCCTGAAGCAGCAAATTCAATTATTACCTTCCTGAGGACTTCTCAATTCCAAGCCGTTATTCTACTTTGCTACAAAAATGCTTTTTTTTTAAATAAAATTAATGCTGTAAGTTTTACCTGACCAAGACGGCCCAATTTTATCAACTGATGTTTTTTGCGTTCTTTTACCGGCACGTACGGCACGTATTCATCACTATCCGAACTCGAACCTGCATTGTCATCCTTCCGATATTTCTGAAAAGGAATATGCCAATCTAGTAGTAGGCCAATGCAACTTTAGGAGAGTCTTTAAAGAGTTTCCACCAACTCGGAGCATCACCAGTGATGAGAAGATGCAGCAACAACAACGAAGCTGGATAGTAGGAAAGTACACCGCTTACCAAGAAACAGGTGAAAGGCAGAAACACAAAGAGTACTGATGATGATTCTTGTTGCTCTATGGCTCTCTTATTGCAATGTTAGTTTAATAAAGTGAGGAGTAATTGGTTAAGAGTAAGGATGATTCCATAATACCCATGACGTATGTGCGATTGGAAGTTTGTTCCTAGGTGGCATAGGCCTACAGTTGGGGCTAACTGCATGAGCCACTGCAGACAGCGAAGAAAGATGGGGAAGGACACGGAGTGAGAAAATTAATTTTCATTCAACAGTCTGCAGGGTTTATCGCAAGCAACCCTGTAAGGTTTAGTGTTTTTGTTAGTATTTTTAGGTGAGTCTAGATCCTAGTTGGGTGAAATTAATTTGTGCACCCTTGGACTGGATGGACTCTCTCTCTTCTGCGGCATTAAATTTCAAGTATGGTATTGGTTTGATACTTGCTTTTTTGGGGGGATTGGAATGTTTTCTTGATTCACTCATAGTTTCAACAGTTACACTCGTTTACCACGATAATATTGACATGTTGAGGTTATGTCCGAGTCCGCTAGACCTTTTTGTTTTGTTTTGTGTACGTTGCTCTACTTGTCAATAATTTTGCTTTCAAAGGCGGTGAAAAACATGTCAACTGACACGTGGTATTAATAATCAAAATATATTAAATGTCTTCAAACTAAATAAATTTGAAGAAATAATTAAATTTAAATACATTTTTACTGTAATAACTTTTCTGTTGAGATTAAAAACAAGTCTAGGACAAATTACATCGTTTCCTTGACTAACGTAGTGAGTTCATTATATCCGGTCCATGTTGCTTGGACGTGTGTCGGTTGATTTTTCGCATGTTTTATTGGCTGAAAAGTGTTAAATTACCTTTATTTTGTGATTCTTCTCAAAGTTTGTCGTACCCTTACACATTAAGATAATGGCTCGATACGGGCAACGGCCTGAAAATGCCCTGAAAAGGGCAAATGGTGAGCTACCAACTTGTCTTTCACTTGCAGTCGTGTGGTCAATATGGTTACCATTATGGGGGCAGTGCTTAATAAAATATATTCCTTGACCACGCCAGTAGGCTAGGGCCTAGCTTATGACCGCCGGCTTAAACCAAATGCGAGGACGTTGCTATTATGTAGGTTCAAGCTAGGCCTAGACCTGTTTTCTATATCTGCAGGGAATGTTTGACAGTTTTGCCCCATTTGCAGGCGTAGGCCTAGGCGTAGGCCTAGATCCAGCCTAGGCCTAGGCCTAGTATCCAAACTACTAGGCCCTGGCCTAGACATTAACCTAGAGGTCAGATAGATCTAGGCCTAGGCCTACCTATGCCTAGCCTATTCCTTAGGTTTAACCCTTTTGAATTAGTGTTAGGTCTAGGCCTAGGCTAGGCCCTAGGTCTAGGCCTAGGCTAGGTAGGCCTAGGCCCTAGGCCTAGGCTACCGTAGGGCCTATAACTGGCTTGGAATGTGTGATAGGCCTAGGCCTAGGCCTAGGCTACTCCAAGTAGTGTTAGCCAAGGTGTAGGCTAGGTCTAGAGTGTGGACTTTGATCCATAATGATGTTTGTGTTGGGTCTTGGACTTAAACCCCTAGCTTGAGCCAGGCAGAGCTATTCATGTATGGTCTATTCTGTTCAATCATTTCATTTGAGAAATCTTTTGTGGGATGTTCCCTATGGGGGCATTTTCCCCAATATTTGTAGTAGGCCTATAATTTACCTACTTTTGCAATATCGGGCCTATATCTATCTATAAGCATAACATTCAAACATGAAAAATTACAGAATTCATCGAGGTTGGCAAGCCTGCCAGAGCTTTAGACACCTTGTACGAAGTATTCCGCAACAAAAAATGGGCCTACAACTGGAGCGAAAGCATCTTGGAGCCGATCATGTTCAAGTATCTGGACCTGTGCGTCGAGCTGAAGAAGTCGCACATCGCCAAAGAGGGTCTCTTCCAGTACCGGAACATGTTCCAGTCGGTGAACGTGTCCTCGTTAGAGAACGTGATACGAGGCTATTTAAGAACCGCTGAAGAACGGACCGAATCGGCCCGTGAACAATCTCAACAGGCTGTCATCGATATCGATGACCTGGACATGTTGGCGACGCCCGAAAGCATCCTACTTAGGTAAGCAAAGACGTTTGTTACCTTGAACCTATATAACAAAATATGCCACACGTGCCTAATTTGTCAGTTATGATACTAAATGCCAATCGGCTGGAATAGTATATAGAATTTAAGGATAGGATCCAACAGCTTACCTTCATGTAAGATGATGAATTCGAGAGTTGAAAATAAACATAGAATATACATAATACAAAAATCACTAGATGTTTCAACACGAGTTTTTGATCACACAAGAAGAAGATTGCTACTGCAACTAGACTAAAAATATATACTAGGCGGTGTTGGAGGTGTGATGTGGGTAGGGGGGGGTAACTTGTCAGTTACCCAATTGTCTATTTAATATTCCAATCATTGTGAATGTTTGTTCGTTAGCGCTGTTTCGGGCGAGGACGCCCAAGACCGCAGCGACCGCACGATCCTCACCCCCTGGGTGAAGTTCCTGTGGGAGTCGTACTGCCAGTGTCTGGAACTGTTGCGCACCAACGCCCACGTCGAGACGCTCTACCACGACATTGCGCGCATGGCGTTCTCGTTCTGCCTCAAGTACAACCGCAAGACCGAGTTCCGCAAGCTGTGCGACAAGTTGCGCAAACACCTCGAGGACATCAGCAAGCTGCCGGCGCAGACCGTCAACGTCAGCATACACAAGGCCGAGACGCAGCAGCTCAACCTGGACACGAGGCTCGTACAGCTCGACTCGGCCATACAGATGGAACTCTGGCAGGTAGGACCTTTCACCGCATTGTCTCGTGTATAATTTGTTTATTTGTCTTGTTTCATGTACAATTTTACTAATTGTATGAAAACACATCTTTTGTATTATTTGACTAAAACCTTTTCAACAGTAATATTAATATTAATTTACTAAAACAAAAAATTAAAACAGCCTCAGTGAATAACGATATGAAATTAATATAAAATTAAAACCCCGTTTCTTACTCGCATAATTTACAATGTATCTAACAATTTGACCAGTTACTAAACTAGTAAAAATGAGAGCTCAAGTGAGAGTATGTAGTAGGAGATTCTCGTAGCTGTGGATAGTAGAGATTTACACAATAGTGCGGCGAATATAATCGAATAGTCGCTGACGATTGTGCCGTCGTTTGCAGGAAGCTTACAAGGCCATCGAGGACATCCACGGCCTGATGAACCTGTCCAAGAAGCCACCCGTGCCCAAGACCATGGCCAACTACTACCAGAAGCTCGCGATGGTGTTCTGGAAGGCAGGCAACTACTTGTTCCACGCTGCAGCCCTCTTCAAGCTCTTCCAACTCTCCAAGGACATGAAGAAGAACATCACTTCGGAGGAGATGCAGAGGTGCGTTGGTTGCATTCCTCACTCACTGGCTGTGCGCGGTACAACTGTAAATTGAGATATCTCGATGATGAGAGTTTCAACTTAACAGGGAACTCTTTATTTTTTTATTATTAAATTATAGCTCAGTGGATGGCTATATTGCTTTCAGATCCCACATTTGGCTTATCATGTCATCATTTTAGATTTAGTCAGCCAGTAGAGAAATGCCTCTCTTTCTCTCTTGTCGCTTGCCAATCCAACGGATTGTGATCTATTAGAACTTTTGTTTTATAGATTCAGGGTCAGAACTGAACCATTGTATGACTTGTGCGTCCTATTACGGTTCTTTTCGGTTCTAGAATGTAAGCTCTGAAGAAGTATCACTTTCAAAGTTTCGTGTGATTAAAGTAAAAATTGTTGAACGTTCTTACGTTTATTTTTGAAAGGGTCTAGTTTTGTATTTATTGTATTACTGTTGATATTATCTATTTTGTGTTTTGGTCTTCTCATGCCATGCCATCTTGTCATATATTGCAATGGTTCCAATCCCTAAAATAATTTAAAAATAATCTAATTAATGCTCGTGGTTGTGTGTGTCTGAAATAAAGTGCTGACGTACATTTTGTCCTGCAGGATGGCGTGCCGAGTGTTACTGGCGACCCTGTCTATCCCGCTGCCGTCGGCCCATCCCGAGTTTGACCGTTTCATCGAGACCGACAAGAGTCCACTGGAGAAGGCGCAACGTCTCGCCGTCCTGCTCGGACTGACTCAGCCACCCACCCGGGCTTCGCTGCTCAAGGACATCGTAAGTTCTCTTTCTTTGCCACGTTACGAATGCGAAAGAGGGGGTCCACGGTATTGGAGTCAACCCAATCTACTAGATTTCTTGTTTACAAGACAATGATACGAGTGTGAAAGCTTCATCGATGGACAGTGAACTACTACTACCACCACCATAATTTGATGATTGTTTATTTAAATTTCATTTGTTTCTTTGTCTAATTAATAATTACCAAATTTGGAAAAATATTTATATTTTAACAAGATCTATTACCTTGCTTATAATGTCTAGATCCCGCTAGATTACCACTTTTGACTTAGGCTACACGATAAATCACCACAAATTACATTACCTAGGCGAGAACTTACTCGGGGGATTTTGTTTTTTGATTCGAGAAGTATCTTAAAATCTCGGCTCCAGTTAACGACGTCTCTCTCTCTCAGGTCCGCGGCAACGTCGTTGTCCTCGCCTCGCCCAACCTCCAGGACCTCTACGGGTGGCTGGAGATCGAGTTCCACCCCCTGTTGTTGTGCGAGCGCGTCAACAAGGTCATAGAAGAGATCCAGGCCACGGGCGAACAGGCGTTGCAGCAGTACGTCGCCGCGTTACAAGACGTGACGCTAGTCAGGCTCGTCAGACAGCTGGCGCAGGTCTACCAGACGATACAGTTCTCGAGGCTGCTCGAGCTGTCCAAGTTTGCCTCGCAGTTCCACCTCGAGAGACTGCTCGTCGACTGCGTGCGGCACAACGATATGCAGGTGAGCTGGCTCACGTGGTGGGTGCGGTAATACGTGTATTTTTTTTTCTTGCCCCAAATTACAGTAGGCTACATAGACGTAGGTAAGAAATCACTGGGGATCTGGGATTTTATTTTTGCCCTCTTAGCAATTGTATTATCTTAAGTTGTTGATTGTTTTATTTCAATTATCCATCTAGGGGATCCTGTGAATTTTGTGCAGTGTTTCCAAATACTGTAATAGATGCTATTGCTTAATACAGGAAACTGAACCCGTTTAACATGCATGGCAATGCAATGCGCATGGCGACACAAGTTCACGTATAAAGTTGAACACCATGCCGCTAGGTAGCCGCTAGATCGCAAGCCAGTCGATAACAAAATTTGGCAGCTTTAGATGCAGTGAGTGAACTTCTTTGCGTTGATCATTCACCTAGTTCAACTCCGAGCCGCTAGGCCAGAGCTGTCTCCAGAAATCGACGGAAGTTTCCTTTATTAAGCGACAGCGTCTATTACAGTATTTGGTGATTCTGAGTTCATTCTGCATGTATGTAATTCAATCTGAAGCTCATGTTCCATCGAATCTTGAAACACCAACCGAGCTATGGTACCTAAATCATCCTATCCGATAATGTACCGAATTATAAACAACGCGGTCGTGTGTTCAGATCCGCATCGACCACGGCGCCCGTTGCGTCCACTTCGGCATGGACCTGTCCGAGTCCCAGCGCGAGGACCGTCCCGAGGGGCCGACCCTGCAGAGCATGCCGAGCGAGCAGGTGCGCAACCAGCTGATCAACATGGCGTCGGTGCTGCATCGCGCGATGGCCACCGTCGACCCTGCGCGGCGCAAGACGGAGCGAGAGCGGTTGCGCGCCCAGCTCGTGCAACACTACCACGAGACCAAGGTGAAGGAACACCACCGTATCCTGGCCAGGCACAAGATCATCGAGGACCGCAAGGAGTATCTCGAGAGGTCGGTCTCCTACTTTATTTGACGTTCAGTTGGATGTCTACACCAGATCAAGTAGCCTACCTTATGTGATGACAAAAAATTTGCGTTTCCTCAATTACGTGTTCACGAAATTACCACCATCTTTTGGTGATTGAATGGATACAAGACACCCTGTATGGGGCAAGTCTTTCAAACTTGTCTCCTGATTGGTCGATACACTGTTGTTCACGTTGAATATATCGTGAACCCAAATAACCAGTCATAAACTGAAATAAATTATAGGGCTTAGCAGAAATAATAATGTATGGTAGTAGATTTATGAAATGTCCAAGTGGAAGTGTAGGCCTAACTGTGATTCCGCTCCAGGATGAACACCGTGCGAGAAGAGGAGGAGGCGAGACGGCAGGAGGACATTGCCCGGCAACAGATGATCGCCGAACAGAAGCGCCTGGAGATGGAGAGGGAGGAGCGCGAGAGGAAACGAGCCGAGAACGAGATCCAACAGATCAAGGACAGACATCTCAAGGAGAAGATGCAGCAAATCTCGTTGACGTCCGCCGGACAGAAGGTGCTCAAGAAACTCGACGAAGAGGTTAGTAGTACTCGCGGGCTGTCTCAGTTTGTTAAGTATTACACAAGGTAGCACTACAGTGAACAAATTGAGTGAAGAAATCAAAACTCGGCTCGCTTTTCGAGTCCTCCACATTCCTGCTTCATACCCAAAATAATTTGGTATAAATTTTATTGTGACACATCCATAGTTTTGTAGGCTAAGTCTGTTGGGTGCTAATAAAACCAATGTTGCAGGGTAAGAAGCTTGACGCTGACCAGATCGCCGCGAAGGAGCAGGAGGAAGCGCTGAAGGAACGTCGCGAGCTGCAACAGAAACTCAAGTCCCAGGAGAAGAAGGTTGACTACTTCGTCCGGGCCAAGAGGATCGAGGAGATTCCCCTCCTGGAGAAGTCCTTTGCTGAGAAACTGGTAAATATTTGAGTGAACCTAGCTACGTATGATATGATGTGTGGCTGTGAGTTGCGCGTACTAGTTGGCATTGTCACCGAGTTCGTTACTTACTTAAGCCCACTTTCCTACATACGAATGAAAGCTGGTAGAGCTTTGGAATAAAACTGTTTGATTACTGTTGCTGTGTGAAAGTATTGATTGTTGACCTAGAGGTGACCTAGTTTTTAAAACAGGATTTAACTTTAGTGGCAGGAACACTTGAAGGATGTAATTTTTAATGACAGCTTGACCTTGTGCTAAGGGCAGACATGCACTGCTCTGCAGGTAATGTTTGTAAACTCAAAGATGACTGGACATTTACTTGATTGTTCACTACTTTCTTTTTTCAATACTCTTTTGGCGGCCATGGTGGGAATGAATGGTGTAGTGTAGTAATTTTTATCTAAGACATGTTTGTATTTCTCTGTTCCCTAGGTAGCGGATCGACAGTTCTGGGACCAGCAGGAGTCGGAACGCATCGAAACGTTGATTAAGGAGAGGGAGCTTGCGGTGCAACATCGCGAACGTATGAAGCGCATGAAAGAGGACCGAGACAAGTTCCTCGAGAACCTGAAAACGGAACGCAAGTCACTGTATCAGGTTAGTTCTTACTGACTACCGCTTGATGTACACTCGCTCATCACTGACATAAGTCTAGACTAGAGATGAAACAAAAGGTGAACCCCTTAATCAACTCCTCTTTGTGAGTTCCTGGTAGTGGAGACCTTAAATTTTGCATATTTTAAAGTTTAAACTATAAAGTTAAGTGCATCTAGCAAATAAATTATAATATTTGTTGAGCTTATTTTAATATTATGTGGCCCTACTCGCGCTCTTGTAGGTCAAAATGTTTCCCGTTTGGTGACCCCATTGATCATAAGAGGCGACTTGCAAGGTCCTTTCGTACCGCATATCCCTCCTTTTCCCTCAACTTTCTTCCTAGTCCTACATATCCGTTGCCACCATTTTTTTTCCCCATTCGAACGGAATCGAACGGAACAGAGTAGGTCCAGGGTAGCTCTGCCTATTGACCGTTCTCAACGTGGTCTTGCTCTGGCAGGAAAAGCTGAAGGAGTTTGAGAAGCGCGTGGAGGAGGAGCGCAAGAAGCTTCTGGCCGAGCGCCGAGTTGCGCGCAAGGAACAGCGTCGCGCGGACTGGGTCAAGGAGCGCTTGGAGGCCGCCGAGCGCAAGCGCAAGGCCGAGGAGGACAGACTGGCCGAGGAGATACGCAAGAAGACGGAGGCCGAAGCGCTGGCCGTCAAGCTGCAGAAAGAGAAGGAGGCCGAGGCGTACCGCAAGGAGAAAGAGAAGAAGGACCAACAGGTGGGACACACTCGACTGCAACTAGATTTAGTAACCATTTAATAACAGTTATTACAGTAGCTGTCTCTTGTTAGTTCAAACTAATGATGAAATCCCTGTAGAAGGATTGAATATTATACCCTTATTTTAATTCAAACATTTGTGATTCAAATTTCACATTTTTAGGGTCCCTTCAAATTTTAATTTAAACTCATTTTAATAACTACTATTTTTGTTTTGTATTGTTATAATATTTCCGAAAAATACATAATCACTATAGACTATCGATATGTTTGCAAATTATTAACGATGTCAGCAAATTAGCGCCAATATCGAAAACTTGGTTCCACCTATTTCGGGTTGAGTGGTTGACCACGAACTGCTGTCTGTAGACTGTAGTTAGGCGTGCAGGCTCTAAATTTTTTTGTCATACAACTAAATTTAAAAGTTAAAGTTACGCACTTCAGAGTGACATTTACGCCCTGCCCAATGATATGGGCAGGTCAGAAAAAGAAGCCATTTTATATTGGATAGCAAGGAAGAGGAATGGCTGAGGAAGCCATCTCTGCATAGGAAAAAACAAAATATACATACATTGGAAACGAGTGTTTACCGCCGATTGTGTGTTGTCAGGCGGAGATCCAGCGTCAGCGCGAGGCCGAAGCGGAGGAGAAGCTGCGGCGTGAGTCTGAGAAGATGGGGGTGGGCGGCGGGGGCGGGGGGCCCACCAGCTGGAGGCGCAACGCCCCCACCCCCTCGCAGGCCCCCTCCAGGGACGACACGGCCGACAAGAGGGGAGACTGGAACAAGGGGAAGGAGAACGACGCGGGCGGCAAGCGGGAGCCACCCAAGGCAGCCGAGCCATGGAGACCGGGTACGTTCCCCAATATTTCTATTGTATTTGCCTTTTTAATTCCTTTTTTATCATTTGTACTTAGATTTTGGTTATGAAAGTAGGTGCCAATCGGCTGGAATGGTATATAATGTGAGGAAAGGATCCAACAGCTTACCTTCGAGTAGTAACATGACGGATTTGCAAGTTTGAAGTACACATAAAAGACATAATACAAATATAACGAGACGTTTCGACCGAGGTCTTGCTCACTCGAGAGAAGAATCTTTATTTAATCGTACTTAGATTTTAAATATTCTTCCCCTTTAAAAGTGTTTGGCAGAGGCAGGTATTTGTGGAGATTGTTTTTGTCCAATTTCGTTTTTAAAAATGGTGATAGCGGAAGTTTGGCGGGATTGTGGATGTCAATATCGTTTTTTGGGTAAATTGTCAAATAATTAGTATTTACTCGATTACGAGACAAGAATGTCCAGAATGAGACTTCGTTTTTAGAGTAGGCCTATGCCTATATGCTGTTGCAGCCCACGCATAATTAAAACTGTGATTTTGTTGGTACTTCTTGCATTTTCTTCGACAAAGCCTTCCCCCCCCCCTTCCCACGTGCGTAACAAACAACGACTGAGATCGCCGGCCGGTGGCCGCGCGCTTGGCGGTCGACGGGCGCTCAGTAGCAGGTGTCCAGTGTCGTTCGGCTGTCGGCAGTCTGTGGGCCTGCCTGCCTGCCTGCCTCACTAGAGTCACCAGCACTGACACGAGCGTACTGCATAAAATACCACTGGGACTGGGGCGCCAGACAACTATACACGGTGAAGAATGGAAACCTTTGTTCTGCCCGCCCAGCAGCCGAACCACGGGGGGCCGACCGCGACCATAAAACCCCATTCACAGCACTGCACGGCAAGTGCCATTGCGGATCACCCGCCGCCTTCACTATTATCTTCGACGACGCACGACGGGTATTCATGTGAATAGGGCCCGAGTCTCCGAGTAGCCGACTAACGGAAGTCCGCTATTTCGTAAAAATTTGGGGTTCGAACCAAATTAACAATGGAAAATTGCCGATTTCACGTAGTATCGCGGAGATTTCGCTGATATAGCGCAATATCGCTATTTGTCTATAATATCGCAATTAACGCCCAATTTCGCAAATTGTCGCGATTATTTTAAAGGTATATTCAGGATCACAATGACGTAATTCGTACTCATATAAAACAAAAAGAGAAATTGGGTCTTTATCGCGATTATCGTGGCTTCCGAAAATACCTGCCTCTGGTGTTTGGCATTGACTTTTGTGTTATCAATAGGATGTATAGTTTTCCCTGACTAAAAAGTAATGAACGTATGAATTTTACAACTTTTTTTTAAATTTCACAATTAAATTTTTAGCAGAAAATAAGTTCAAAAACTCAAAATTAAAATGTCTACTGATTTAAAAGTTGATACTAACAAAGTGTCTGTCTGTCTAGCCCGAGCCCGCGAAGCTGACGGGGGAAGCAAGCCAGCCGGCGACTCATGGCGCGGGCGTAACGACCCCGAGCCTCGTACGACCAGGAGAGTCATGGACAAGGAGTCCGAGGACAGGGACGGTGACCGCGAGAAGGGGCCGTCTCCCGTCCCCACGTCGCACCAGCCCGAGCAGCGGGACAAGCCGAGCGAACCGAGTCCGTGGAGGAGGTGAGACAAAGCCTTGAACCTTTAAGGAGGATACAACTTTAGTAAATGTACTTAAGTTTGCATGGTTGCTAATTTACATTTGTAAAATATATTGGCCTAGGCCTAACATATTACAATGTCCTTATAGGCCTATATATATATCTTGACCCCGTTTCCAACATTAATTATCGGGTAGGGGGGAGTAGCAAAGTACTCCATGTCTTGGGCTAATGTCTTCGTTGCCGGCTAGCCAGGCCTGACACAACCACCTCCTCAACCTCTTCCTCGATCACTTCTTCCGTTACCATAGGGCTGTTTAGTAATTCCCTCCATCTCTCACGGTTTTCCCATAGTCTTTCTGCTTGAACTTCGTTCCATGATCTTCCTCTATTCTCCACACTGTCTTTGATCTGATTCATCCACTTGTCTCTTGGTCTGCCTACTTTCTTCTTATGCCCTTATGTTTACAATTATATAAATAAACAACTAGCAACCATGTGAAAAGCAGAACGCTTAATGTTTCATAATACTGTCTACTCAACCACCCATATGAGTAAGTTGTTTGTTTCTTGTACTGTGTATGACGGAGTGTTGGCTCGTGTTCCAGGGGTGATGACACCGATAGCCGGGGCGGCTACACTGACCGAAGTGGGGGTGGCGGCTACGACCGAGGCTCGAGGGGCGGCACTGGGGGCGGTGGGGGCGGCAGCTACGACAGACCGTCCTTCGACAGGTCTCGCGGGGGCGGCCGCTCGGACAGAGACGGTGACCGCGATGCTGGGGGTGGCGGAGGTGGGGGTGGAAGCAGCTGGAGGAGGGCGG
This sequence comes from Isoperla grammatica, assembly GCA_945910005.1. NCBI lineage: Eukaryota > Metazoa > Arthropoda > Insecta > Plecoptera > Perlodidae > Isoperla > Isoperla grammatica. Next base: position 51,137,345 of record OX246740.1, read on the forward strand.
GGCCTGTAGACGACGACGAGGGAGGAAGGTAGGCTGGCATTTGGGTCATACATCATTCTTCATAGTACTTCAAGTTCATACTTTTTTCAACAGATAGCCTACCTGCATCTGAATGTTAAAATCATTTTTATTATTACCTGCAAATTCACATCAACTCCCCAAAACTATTGAAATGAAAACAATCCACCTCTAAAAATCGATTGCTGAATTATTTTTCCCACTAAATGTCTGCCTTTGGTTATAGGCTAGACATCCAGTAGCCATACCTAACTATGCATTTTACTAACAAACTAACAATTATTCTGCTATTTGACAGTTAGGGCCTATATATAAATCTAAAAAAATATATACTTGTTGAATAGACATTAGATAGCCTAGTCAATTCATGTCAAGGCCATTTTTTGTATGTTAAAAGTACTGGAAATAAAATAAGGGTGTAAAAAAGATATTCACATACGAACTAAACGAAATTAAGAACTGGGTAGTATTTTAAATATGGAAATATTACCAGAGAAATTTATCTTTTCGTAAATGGTACGACCTTGATTGCAATGATTGTGTGACTGTTGTAGGCGTGGTCCGCCGGCGCGTACTGGCGGGGGTGGCAAAGACGGCGGCTCCGACTGGCGTACGGCCAAGGAGACGAGCGCACCCATGAGACGCCCGGCACCGACCGAGGAGAGACGTCCCGCTGACGAGGGTAAGCTGGCTGTTGTGTTGCTTTCATTAACCAGTTCAGTGCATGGCGACTTTCCCTCGAGCTTGCCGTGCGCGTAGTGGCGACTTATTTCCCAACACTACTTGTGCGCGGTCGGTCGTAAGACCTCCTTCTCTACAAACACGTGTTGCTGACAGCATTTCAATACATGTAGTTCTATCTAGCGGAAAAAGATTGAACTTACTTCTTTGCAGAGAGTGCGGGAAAATTTTAAAGCGAGACTCGTCACGGCCACTGTGGGAGCGATTTCAAAATACTTATGACGAGATATTACGTCCAAGGCGCTACTGGGATATAACCGGTGTGACGGAATATCTCGTCATGACCACGGAACTGGTAAACATGACGGCTGGGCGAGCGCTCTTGCTTTAAATCTCGTGAGATCGAGCTAAATTTGGCAACCATCCTTCAAATCCGAGCGGAATTTGATGATGACCCATTAAAAAGCTTCTTCTTTTCATATGCCCACAATTGACAATTTTTCATGTCATCAAGCAAAAAGACTGTGGGAAGACAGAAGTGGATGGCGTGAGCTGGTGGGAAGAAAAGAGAGTGAATTTGAAGAGGACATGACAGGCCTGGCAAGCCGGTGTTAGGAGCTCTTGAAGTGCCCTAGAATCCTGGTGGCTATAGCCACCCCCTGACCTAACTTAAGTTGGAAACAGGAGCCAGATATATATATATATATATCATGAGTTTTCTAGTTAGCCAGTAGAGATAGGACGCCTGTTCCCTTCTATCCATTGGCGTTTAGTTTCATTCACCCTTCAGATATCTACATTCTAAAAGATGTTTCGTGCCTTGTTCTCCGACCCCACCCATGCTACATAAACTGGAATCGAAAACCCCAAACCTATGCAGGTGCTTAGCAAGCAGGTCATATCCAGTCTGGAGCCGGAATTGGAATTTAAAAAGCTAATTAAAACTTTCTTAGCTGTTGTCACCACTAATCTGGGTGGCCGGACGTTGGGTCTTTCAAATTGGGTACACAGACAATGTCGATTTTTTCCACCGCCATTAGGGTTTAAAAAGATGAACAATTGTAGATTGCATTTTCGTCTGTATTTGTTCTTAACTTGCCAGTGCCAATGTGGTGTACCGTGCTAGCCCGGCATGACTACAGTAAAACCCCGATGGATCGTTCCCGCATCGGTCGTTTTCCCGCCATGATCGCTATAATTAGAAAGTTTTTGTAAAAGTCCCATTTAAACAATGTTAAATTTTCCCGCATCCACCGTTCCTCAATCGATCGTTTTCCTCGCTGTATCGTTCAAAATGTTGCCATTCTCAATGTTAAATTTACCCTAATGGATCGTTTTCGACCAACCGAGCGAGTATGTGTGGCCTGTGCTGTTCCACCACTGATATCTCCTTCCACCCGCTACTGAACTGGCAACAGCGGACTGGCTATAAATAGACCGCCAATGAATAGACCGGTTCCTTCCCCGCCCCCCCTCCCACATTCCGTAGCGCGCCCAAGCATCGTCGCATCGTTGAGTCATTGTACAATGCTCGAGCCTTCACAACAGCTAGCCAACCCCCTCCCTCCACTTTCAACCTGTTGCTGCAGGCTATGTTTGTTCAGTCCAGTTCAGTCTTTCCGAGTTCACCGACCGTGTTTAGTTAAAATGGCAGTGTTTTTCATTTACGCGCGAGTGTTTTGCTAATAATATTGCGATGTTCTAGTGTCGTGTTTTCTAAGAGATTGTATTTTTGTTTTATTGAGTTGAGGCATGAAGTCGAGTGCGTCGAACCGTGGACTCGTGGAGATTAGTTATCTGTGCGTAGAGTGATTTGTTAGCTTTCTCAACTTCTCCAGCTGTTGGAGGGCGTGGCCTCCACTGTCGTCTGCACTGTGTGCCCGAGTGGCAGAGTAGGCGGGCCTGACACATCGCGAATGTGGCGGCCAGCTGTAGCTTATAGCAACCCTCGAAAATTTGAGGTTAGGTGCACTCGCCAACAATGACTGGCCACTCGCCTTCGAACCGCGGGGGGTGGAGGGGGGGCAAGGCCCCCCCCCCCCAAAAAAGCGCCGCAGGCAAAATTTTTTTCTGGTGATATTTAAATGGCGTTTAGAGGCACTACAGAGTGTGAAGCGAACGGTGATTCGTACTAACACTTGTCTATTCATGGTGTTTCATAAGTTTGCTTCGTGAGTTGGTAGAGGGTAACCCACAGAAAGCACTCTAAAACATCATGTTTGCTATTGTGTTCGCAAGTGGCTAGATAGGCAGAAAAGGGTCGTCACAGTGTTCAGGCTAGTAAAGCTTTTAGAAGGACTATGGGGTTTAAAATATCAATAGAATGCCGCTCTCTATCAAATCACGAAAATGTACTACAAATTGTAGATTTTCAAATTAGGCCTACAGCTAAACCTCCAACAGTTAAAATGAGGAATTACACGATCACAGCTCGACGGAACCTCAGAGCGCCTCGATCCTGCATAGACTAGTCGCCGGCAGTCGGGGTTAGGTGAACTGGCCAGCGAGTGAAGCAGTGAGAGAGCGCGCAAATGTCTATGAGCTACAGAGGGACTGAGACAGCGCTATATTTTGTAGCCACGGCAAGCCACCCGCTCGCTGTGTTTTCCTTTTAGTTCTTTCTATTCATTCAACCTTGTAAGTGGCAGAAAAAAAGATCGCGTAGAAAACGGTTGTTTTGTGTTTCATTTATTTGAACTATTATACATATTGTCATTTTTCATTACGAACTCGTTTTGACGTATACTTAGGCATTGTTCCTTCAATGCTGGAGATGTTATCGTCAGTTACATCCTACGTGTTCCAGAGCCTCGTCGCCTGTCGGCTTTGTTCGGGTCTATGAAGGTCACAGGCGCCACAGCTTCGTGTTGCCCCAAACCAACCCCCTCCCCCCTCCCCCCCAAAAAACACTGTTAACCGCACATAATAACCAAAGACCGATCACCCACAACACAAATTATTTCGGTAGAAGTTGGGAGCTCGCGGACATCTGTAACTGCGCGGAGGCCTGGCGCATGGTACAGCGGGCGGGACATTTGAAGTTTTGCTAATGGTGCGAGTGAGAGCCACTCGCCATTAACATTTTTTCACTCGCCAATGGCGAGCTGGCGAGTGGAATTTTCGAGGGTTGGCTTATAGTTGCCTACAGTACAACGGACGGTAGGCTTAGCCGTCTGAATTAACTTACTTCACCTACATATTTTAACTTCATTGTGCATATTTAACTTACTTATTTACACCATTAAATAACTTAATTGGTATATTCTTGTGTGACTAATTATTTCAAATGAAAAACCCTAGAAAAATCCTTTTTTTTTTAATTTTTTTTTTTTTTTTATATACCTAACTAGGCTTATTACATCGTTTTATTGAATTTCCCGTTTTGACCGTTTTCCTCGATCCATCGTTTTTTTGTACTCTACCATGGAAAACGATCGATAGGGGTTTTACTGTAATTGTAACTCTTGTATCGCTTGTTTCAGGTCGACGGGCACCCCCTCCAGATGTAGAGAGTAGCCGTGGAGAAAAGATTGTCAAGTCTGAACCTCCCAAAGAAGAAAAACGTGAGTCCCGAAACTTTGTTCCGAGTTCTAAAACTGACACAAAGTAATCATCTGTGGCAGCGTTCCCGAACACTTGTTGGTTTCATGCGATTATTGCCTGACCGCCGTCTTTCTTCTTCCAGCAGCGGCCGCAGCTGTTCGCCCGGCCGAGCCGCCCGCGGGTGAGGAGGGCGAAGATGGGAACTGGCAGAAGGTCACCCGCCGTTAATACCGCCGCAACGTCAACGACCGTTATTAGTTTCAAGCTAGTGAAAATGATTTAATTACTAGCAATGGTGGGTGAGCTATAAATCTAAATACTCCACCCCTACCCCCAACCCCCCTTCCACACTAACAGTACCGTTTGGCCTCACTGTGAAGGGGGCCCGAGTCGTAGAGGAGACTGTTTTCAGCTTAGACGTGCGACTCTGCCTTTAGCTAAGTTATTGCAAGAACAATGCCTTGATTTAAATTTATGACCTGGAATTTGTTTAGCTTCAAGCTTACTCATGGTCCTCTACTAATGGAACTCTATCCTAAATACCTTTGTTTTGTAGTACTAGTATATTTTTGAAGAGTTTCCTTATGTTTATTTCCTTTGTCGTACTACTAGGTATTTTTGTAATTTTGTATCGTGCCGTTAAAAGCGTCGGCTAAACACGTGCACACTGTTTACTACCTACTTCGGGAGTTTAATTTTTTAATTTGGTATATCTGCCTACTCTTGTTATTAAACGGAAAATTATCTTTCAATCACGTTTTTGTAATTTGGAAGGTCAACGTTGGTTCGGTGCAAGGTTATTGTGCAAATCCTTCAGCCATGGTTACGTTAATTCTTGTAGTTTGTTGATAAGTTAATACGAGAAGATGCTTGAGTGGCCGCGGTGACCTGCATTCGGCTAGATCGGAATCGGGCTAGGCTCGTGATAACATTCTTATGTTTATATATCAGTTTACTAATCGAGTCCTACGATTAGACATTACATACATTAGACCTACATAATTATCTTAGTTATGAAGCTCAGGGGCGCCTGAATAGCACCGAATGGAACATCGCCGAATCGATCGTGTGTACTGCACTTTCAAGTATAATCCTAACCCAAAACAGTAGACCTTATAACCTGGAACAACCTAACCTAACCTAACCTAACCTAACCTTACCTAACCCGTGTATTACACGGTAAATAATTCGGCGTTGTTCCAGTGGATTTACGTCGAAAAAGATTCGGCGTTGTTCCGGTGGATTTACGTCGAAAAAGATTCGGCGTTGTTCCAGGTTATAAGGTCTACGATTTTGGGTTAAGATTATACTTGAAAGTGCAGTATACACGATAGATTCGGCATTGTTCCATTTGGCGTTATTCAGTGTCCCCTGAAGCTCGTTTAGTAGGCATATCAGTATTTACCCTTCACTCTGATGTATGTTGCATTTCAGTTGTAAGGTGTCTTAATATTATACACAACTTTTGCATTGCACTTAATGGGACTAAAAAAAGACTACTCCACATCTCAATGTGTCCCAAATAAACTTTCTACACCACTCTACAATATGAAGATGTGTGGATACTGGATTTTGAGCGAGTTAAAAAAATAAGTTTAGTTAATTTCTACCAGCTGCTGTCTGACAGACTGGTGACACAACTACAATGCCCAGAGGTTGGTGCAACCTACATCTCAGTCAAAATACTCGTACAAATATAATTTAAAACCACCACATGTTACCTATACATGCACCACAATCAAAAGAAGTTAACCATTCTAATAAAAGTTCCAAAAGAAAAATGCTATGAACATTTAATGACAGGATGTTTTCTACGTTAGTTTTTGGTCGATGCAATCGTTATCTATTCAGAGTTTAGTTGCTATCTTGCGGGCAGACAGAATGGTTGGTTCTGTTCGGTATAATCCAGGTCTATACCGTATTGTTTTTTGATATCTTGGTATGTTTTCAGTCTTATAGCTGTGCCATGATATACCCTAAATCATTTTGATAACGAGTGATGGGTCAGACGTATGTATTAGAGCTACTTTTCGTGAGCCTGTTTAAGAGTGGATGCGTTCACTACCCCCCAAGTATTAGAAATATATCATTGCTGTTAGAGCTGTGCGAGTCTCGAAATTTCGAGACGAGATCGAGATAAAAATTCTGCTCGTGTATCGCTCGACTTGCTCAAACACCTGCTCGAAAATTCGAGTCTCGAGCGGGCTCGGGGCAGGGCTCGGCCTAGGCCTGGGCCTACTCTAGCCTAGGCTTTGTATAATCTAGATACAACATTTAGGCGGCCTATTTTCGTGATTGTACTACCAAAACATGGATTCTAGTAATATGCCATGGACTTCAAAAATAGTCTAACTCTTTGCAAAATTGCTTGCTGGTAAAAATTCCGCAGACCAAGTCATCACTTTCCATTGACGACGTCCATCTTGGATATCACCCCACTCCCAACACCCTGTTCCTCCCTTAGAAGTTCTTCAATTAATAAGAGGTTGCGCTAGCATCGGGGCTAGACTGGGACTACTTGATCGACTTGCCGGTACCGAAAGTTACTACTTTATCGACTTTAGGCGGGAATTTCAAACATCGCGAAATGCGTTTGGAAATTTGTAGTCTCCGATTCTAGCGCGAGCGAAGATATGGAATTTTTTGTTTAAAAAAAAACATCGCGTTATATTCGGGCCTTTATGGTACTAGGAAGGTAATAAGAAAAGTCTGTTTTTATCTTGAATCTCGCTCGATATTCAAGAAAATTTTTGGTTCGCTCGATCTCGAATCTCGCTCGAGATTCAAGAATATCTTCTGAACCTTGCTCGATCTCGCTCGACTTGAAAAATCCCTGCTCGCACAGCCCTAATTGCTGTAATGTAGGCAGTATAATCTACCAGAAACATAGTCAGTCTGATAAATCTCAGCTCCGTTGCCATTTGATCACGATCGTTCAGTTGTTCGCCACAGCAGTGCCGCATTCTGCGTTCTCTTCCGATAAGCGAGGTTTCTTAAAACTCCCTTGGTGTTAGCTATACATGGTTGTGAAATATGTTGTAAGCTTTTCTTTAACCAAGCGATTTAGTTTTTGAATCGTCTGTTTGTGTTACTTGTCTTGGCGGATTGCAGAAAACAGTGGGGCTAGGTTTGTAGCTGGTGTGCAAGGTTAATCCCATCTCATAGTCGGATACGCATAGACGCGTAGTGCATTCACCAATCTCTCATTATCCAGTAAATTCCCCGAGTCCCAAATTAAATGGTTTCGGTAAATAAAAAAAACTCATCTTGATCTTTTTCTCGAAACCTTTGACTGTGTACAGTATTTGATAGTATATATGTTATTGTCAAATGAAAACTTGAATCAATTTAGTCGGTTTCATGTTCAACCCTACTGTTGGCACACAAGGCCAGCTCGTATCGTAAAGTACGAAAGCCGGTTTCTCGCCATAAGGACCATCAACCGTAACAAGCATGCCTAGGCTTTGCGCCTGTGGCCAATCAGCGACCTTCTACACCAATGAAATTTGTGTTGAAGTTAAGTGTACTATCTGAATCGAAAAAATGGCCTTCTACTTCCAACATTTAAAATGTTAATTAATATATAATATGCTGGCAAGCTTGCTTGAGAGCTATGCCGATACTCGTGCACAAGTCAGTGCAAACTGGAAAACTACATACTACTCAGCACTGCTTTATGAAATTTAATCAAATTGTATTACGAGGAGCCGAAATGTCGCAATATTATATAAAATGGTGACATTTAGCTGCTAGTTGCTAAATATAAGTATACTTTTTTTTTCTTGAGTTATTGTGATATGTTCAATAATTGTTAATAAACAGATGGTTTATTGGGAATGAATATTTATTGTCTTCATTGTTGGTGTTGGTTGGGTGAAATGGACTATACTATGTTTGTGTTGTAAATTTAAAAGAAGTCACTTTCTTCTGGTGTTACAGTACCGTTAGAATAGCATCATTTTTTTCGGCGAACAAATTTATTTCACTCTCCAACATTGGCATATTTGTGTGACATTTTTCCTTGACCTATGACCTTCCATTCCATTTATACAGACTATTTGTGTTTTATTCACATATGTATGTAGTAATGGATTTTGGTACGTAGTACTGTAGTTTTTGTTTTGACACTTATATTGTTTTGTTCTAAAAATATCTCTAGTTGCTGTACTTGTTAGTTTGAAGGTAGAGGTCTTTATTAGCTGGGTTAGTGAGGTTGGAAACGGTGAGAAAATTAGTTGAAAGATCACAATCATCCAAATCACATTCTATAAATATTAAATTTTGAGGTAACTGCTCGTTCTGACATCAACTTTGTGGCTCGGTGGTCGCAGTTAGTCTTCAACATAAAATATAGAGAATAAGATATATGTGAAGTCTTCTGATCAACCATTCTACAATGCATTGGGTGCAGATCCAAGCCACATGGAATCCAGCGGTATACAGCAAACACTGTATCGAATAGCATTGTGCTTGCCCGCCACGTCCCCTCATGTGATATCTTATGCATCAGAAGGTCTAGCAAGGTAGGTATCACTCAGTGACATGTAGTGAGCTTTGGAGTTGAGGAAATTATTCTCGTGAACAAAAGGTGAAAACAGTAAAAAGAAAAAACAAGGAGATATGTCGACAATGATGTGGCTCTTCATAGTACTGTGCAGTATACTTATAGCTGAAATCTCTAGCTTTGCTTCGTTTGTAGAACGCCTAAATTACGATTAAATTCTACAAGCCTGTGTAGAATGATTTTCTTTTTTGTGCTGGTAAATATATTTAAAATACATTAAAAATATATGATAGTTCTTAATTTGTTTAATGTTACTAAATTGATTACATGACATAATTATCAAAATATAAAATTCTACATACAGTTACAAATTCGATGTCTTAAAGTTAGTTCTCTCAAAGTTTGAAATAATTCTTGATTGTTGAGAAAAGCAGTCTTACGATACTTAATATTACATCATCCGTCTTCCTCTTCTTGTTAGTAATATCGACACTGTACTTGATCTTGTGTATTCGATGGACATGGGGTCATCACCACTTGACCCAAGTAGTGTCAAATACATATATAGTGTTCACTTCCTTACTCTATTATAGCACACACATTCATGAGCAGGACAAAGTTTATCATGACACTTGTTAATAACTTATTGGAAGTTTCGGTACATATTGATTTAAAACGCTATCTTTTACAAAAAAAATCTGGTAATATTACATATTAAGTCTAGATTTAAAAACAACTAGTTTTCCCATTTCATAGTAATTGATGCACTTGTTTTCTACATTCTTTTGAATGTCATTTTTGCTGGGAATCATTTTTTAATTGTCTGGCGGAGGGAGGGTCCCAGAATTAAAACCATGCAAAATTACCATGTTCTATCATATCTGAAGAATGCAGCACCACATCCAAAATGTGATAACACCACCCTGTCATATTGTAAGCCAATTGTAAGAGACGACCAAATGAGATCCTCCTATCTTCTCCCCTATCCTGCCCCCATTTATCCCTTCAAATCTAGTTTTTCTTCCTCCTACTTCCTCTTTTCAGACGTCGTATGACCTAGCTATCGAGTACGTCGCTAACCACCAAATAATCAATCCAATACTACTGATTATATTGTAAAAAAGATTTATTATACATTCTATACAGCACCACAGGATCCTGTACTCCCACTTAATATTCGTTTTGGTGAAGCATTGTTGAGATATGATTAAAAATTTAAAAAAATTGTAATTTTTAAATGTTTCAATACCGGGACCACTTAACGGATTAACGGTAATTCACCGTCAATTCTCCACCTTATTGTTTGTGGGGTAACGTAGTGGGGATGCTAGTAGAGCATGATTGCCCCGTTGCTTTTCTCCTCTAGTATCGGCTGTGGTGCCTTCTTCTCTCTGGCCTCGGCCGTGCCCACGTAGACCGAGACGATATTTAGGAAGTGGATGACTGCGGCTCCGACTACGAACCAGAAGGAGTAGCCGTAGGTCGCCATGTCGGTAGACGTCCACATGTTGTTTATGTCCTCTTGGCTCATCACGTTGAACTGAAGCTTCTGGTAGAACTGGACCGCCCACAGGCTGACTGTCGCTATGCCGAGCAGCGCTGAGGACAGAACCACCACATTAGTACAATATTTAGTTTAGGGGCCCTTACAATCTCCTAATAGGAAAGTTATTTCAACCTTCAACCTAGACAATCCTACTTGGAGGATTTCAAGGGTTTTGATTGGTGGTTGCCATGGAGAAAACAAGCTATTTAACGAATGAAATTGTAAGACTGGACCTTAGTTTTATTTCTTTTGTAGGTACAGAACATGTTTTTTTGCACTTGCCCCTATGGAGTGCAGAGCACAGTTGCATCATCATACAAAGGAATTTTGTATGCCGCATAGCAATAGTCAAATAACGGATTAGTTACGAATTATAGTGAGTAGATTAGATTGATAAAATAAATCTAAAATTTATCATTTACTTGTTTGTTAACCACTTTTTATTTGAGGATCCAATTCATCATAATTATAATCTAATACTGCCATAAAATATAAATTTTAAAGATCTAACAGTGTTTTCATATTTTGGGTATTTCTTAAATTTTTGTTAGTATTTCTATCAACTTTTTCATTTTAGTTTTCCCGAATTATATAGTTTGCTCGCTGCTTAGAGTGTGGGGCTAGGCTAGGTACTAAGTAGTCACTCACTGGCTAACGAGTTCCAGAAGTAGAGCCCGGGCACCCCGGTGACAGACCCAACGGGCGTCATGGCCGTGTTGATGACGGCAAAGATGGCGGACGTAGCCGAGAAGACGATGGCGCCGGCCAGACAACCAATAGTTGCAATCCACAGTCCGTATGACAAGAGCTCTCGGTCCGTCTGTAGCAGGTCCACAACTGAAACAAACAATGGATTTGTTAGATGACGACATACTTCAGTTTATCAATATGTTTGATGGACAGACTGAAACGGCGAAGTTCCGGGTAAACTTAGGCCTACAGTGGAAACGTCTGTGTTGGAAACCTCAAACCAATATCTGCGGGTCGATGAACAAATAAGTCACTTATTTACTGTGTAAAATTATGAGAACTTGACAATGTCGTAAGGATATGAGTAGAGAGGAGGCCCCTGTTTGCTCAGATTTATCACAAGCTAAATGTTGACATAGGAAGAAGACGAAGAGGACTAGGAGTGCAAAGAATCTGGGGAGAGAGGGAAGGTAAAGACATGGAGAAATAAGAAATTAAGTATAGCTTAGAAAAGTTGTCATTCAAAGAATTGAGAGAAAGGTTGACATTTTATGGATAGACATATGAAGAAAAATGTGTGAAAAGAGGGAACAGAATTTGAAAGAGAAGGCAATCAGGTTACAGAAGCAATGACATGGTGGCGATAGCGAGGGAAGAAAGATGGTGATCCACTGGCAAGATGAAGATGAATGAGCGAACAGGAAATAGTGTTTGGCAAGTAAGTAAAGAAATACACTTCTGTAGTGGTAGAGGGGGGGGGGAGGGTTGGTCGGGTATTGCCCAAGAGAGGCAGGCTCCTCATCCCTCCTGAATTTTGATTGACAATGGACTATCCGTCTGGACTATGGACTTTGAATGGACTATCGGTAACATTTTGTGGCACGGTACAATGTGGTGGTAGGTATATAATAAATAGTACCTGCGGTGGTGGCTGTACCTTCTTTGGAGGATGTAACAAGGTGTGGGGGTGGTGCCTACATTTTCTATAGCTACAGTAATAGTCCTATCCTATATTTCTCACTCAACGGTAATAGTGATAGTGTACCTTGTCAGAGGGTTGTAACATGTAAGTTGTGGTGGCTGTACTTTGTCAGGTCTTTTGTATCTACTCGTGGTGCTGGCTGTACTTTAACTCTACATAAAAAATACAAGGTGTTTACAATAGATGAGCATAGTTTTCGTGGTCTGCATTTCAAACGGCAGAGTTCAATGTTGTGACAAGAATTGCAAATAGCATGTGGGCTATCCTCATAACCATCCCTGCCAAGGTTCGTAAGGCCAGCGCACTTGGACTGAGAGGTTTGGAATGTTTCTCAAAGGGAACGGGAGTGTCTAGTGGCGACTCCTGACGTAAAGAGTCATTTTTGGTTGAGGCATTTTTAATCGTATTCCGGTGTTAAAAAGCTCATGGAACTTCAAAGTAACGATCAAGGTAGACAATCACCCCGCGTAGATTATAGAGTCGAATAAATACTATTCTTACTTACAGCCTAACACCCCCTCCCCCCCACTCCACTCGTGGGCTGCTCTCGAAATTCGGCGATATCATATCCCAGATAGAATTGTGAATAGTTGGCAACTTACGTCCCGGAAGTTATTCACACGTGTTTAAGAGGACTACAGCTATTTTTTGTGTATGTGGGTAGCGTGCGATGCTCTTATTGGGGAAGTCTCCAGTTCGATCACCACCAACGACAATTAAGGCCCATGCAGATGTATTCGGACATTCCTCCTTCGCTGCCCTAAACTAAAGTGAATAATATTATCCGTGGTAGCGTTCCCTCTCATTATTAGATGCTCCTACGCTCGCTTGCACACGCGTATGGGCCTTGAAGCCATCAGTCAGTAGGGCCTATTGGTTTCATTTTCTGTCCTTTGTTATGTAAGACAGTAGGCTAGACTGTAGCGTAGCTCCATTCTAATTAGTTAACTGAGCTAATGCGCATTGGGATTGTTGGGAAGCTACACACTGTGAAAATTAGATCAAGTTACGAAAAACACCTCAATGCTTGATACGCTCCGTAGATTTTCTAGAGCGACTTCTGATTAGATTACAAAAGGAAAATAGCGCGCCAATGTTCTTTCGTTTTACGTCGGATGTGATCGGAAGTTTTCGTGACCGTTCGTCTTGTAAACAAGGGAAGTGTACATACTCGCGTTCTGTACGGTACTTAGTTGTCATAAGGAAATGTAGGCACGTTGTGTTGAATGGCCGTGTCTCTTGCATACTAATGGGATAATAACCGACTTGTTGGCTATTGGATGCCGACAACGACGACGTAGCGAGAATATGATTACGGAGGTCGTGGGTTCGAATCCCGCCTCGTGCAATCATGTCTTGTTTTGGGTGTTGGAGCCCTGGACTTGCCCTAACTACTATCTGCTTCGTACTATACTGCAATAACCGACAGACATATCCTTGGCCTTGGAAGTGGGACAACGCTAACATGTGGAAACACTCTGGTTTGGAACGACACGGGTTCGATCCCCGTACCGGTAGTCGTGGTTAAGTGGTAACACGTAGACTCTACGGTTTGATACTGGTCACCGGCAATCCTGACAAGTTTTTCCAAGGATTTCCAGTCACAAGTGAATACTGGGGTTGAATCCCTACTTTGAGTGATTTATCCCAACGTCCTACTAACACCCCTCGGACATTCTTTCCAACTATCCGCGAACGCCCTAGAGGCACACATCTGATAAAGTCGGTGTTCACCCCACCACAGGGGTTTTTACGCATTCAAACTAGTTTAAAATATAATCCTATTTAATTTAGTTTACAGCTCTTAGTGATAAATGACAAAAGTATGTTTAATACTGATGAATATTGAATTTTTAACCTTCGTAATTATTCCTCATCATACATTACGCGTTCGTGAGACCGGAAGAGTTCACTACCACACCCCTCTGGTGACTATATATGGTGTGGCTTTTCCTGGGACACAGATAGCCCCCCCCCCCCCTCCCTCCCCCCTCCCAACCTACATTCCTCGACATGCAGCTTAGGTGACTGGTTTCTGAACCATGATGTCCGTTTAGGAAACTAGATAACTTTGCATAACAGCTGCAACTATAGACTTCGAGATCAGGTGAAATAAAATGTAAATACAATGATATCAAACAGCTATAGCAGGCTAGATCACCAGTCCCCCAACCTCAGTAGCGAGCGTAGCGATTTGAAGCCATTTTGAATTGGGCAGTTTACATGCTAATTTGGACCTTCCAGTACTGCTAGCGCTGCGAGCGGCAGAAAGTCGAGTTAGAGACTCCTATTCCCGCCTGTGGTATTTGCCCAATTCAAGATGGCTTCTAATTGGCACGCTTGTGGCTGTTAGGCTGCGCATCTAGTCTACTATAGCTGTTGAATATCATGTGTAAATAACGCTTAAAGTTGTTCCAACATAACTAGTCTTCTCTACTGTAGTTTCTATCGTCTACTTAACTTGAAACAGGTTCAATAGGTATAATTTACGACCTTGGGTTGAATACCTGCAAATTCCTAACACAGCGAGTTTGTGCACTTTACTATAAGCACTGCTTTAAGCGTAAGACTGCCTTTACGAATGTGTCAAAGAACGCCAGGAATCTGTTGGTTCTTTTTGAAACAGTGTGCATGAAGATAGATACGTATCTGAGGTTGATATGAGACTACTAATATTGGCGCTAGCATACAATTTTATTTATTTTTTGTAGTTTTATGACGTACTGACTGGACAGTCATACGACTTCGGTCTTTTGGCCACCTCTTACGACAGGCAGAGCTACCCAGGGCCCAGACAGGGACGCTAGTATATAAGCTGTACATAAATAAGTGTGCCCGAGGTAGCCAGCCATGCCTGTCGTACGAGGCGACGTCACGATTGTGACCTTGTTGTTTGAGAGTAATAAACAAAACCGAAATGAAACGCCAGTGAAACTGTAGCTGCTCCACTGTAAAGTCACCGAGTGTGGCTGCATGGCTAAATAAAACAATGTGGCACATGTATGTGCATGGCTACTGGTTATACGCTCTAGCTACCTTGCTTGCTTGCTTGCTTGCTTGCTTGCTTGCTTGCTTGCTTGCTTGCTTGCTTGCTTGCTTGCTTACTTGCTTGCTCGACACTATTAGTCAACACTTGACGCGAGGAAAAGTAATTAGGAACGATTAGCGCACTTCAGGGATGCTCAAACAACACACAAACAAACCAGAGCCCGAATTTATACGGATACATGATAAAATGATAACGGTGTGTGCCGAAATGTTGCAATTTGTTTAGCTGTTTTGAAAAGAAAAATTAATTCTACTTAGTTGTCCATGATTGAGTGGTCATTTCATCCAAATGCAGACTAAGGTTACAAAAGTTACAAATATGTTTCCTAGAATGTCAAGAAATCGCTTTACTAAGCTGTACCATTGTGTGTGTCATTTGATTCTTCAAATACATCACCCTCTTACCATCATAATATTGTATACAGTCTCTTTTGATTGCCGTATGTAGTTTCCATGTTATTTTGTCGATAACTGCTGACTTGTCCACCAGTTCAATATATTACACTGTTTTGCGCAGTAAGTTAGCAGCATTGGAATTCATAGTTGGCCCCTACACCTAGAGGCACCCATTGTTGCTATGGGTTTGTTTCGTTGATGGGAAATAACATGCAAACAACTGTTATCTTGGTAACAATGGGCGCCCCTAGGTGTAGGGGCCGACTATGACAGATGTCCTCTAATGTGTGTAAGGGCGGAGGGGGTGACTTATACCCTCCATAACCGTGTAAAATTTAACGAACATTGATACACATTGTATGATACTTTACCGAGGGAGGCAGCAGAGGCCACTAGGGGACATAATTATGCTAATGCATATCCGGCCAGAACTCCCCCTCAGGTGATAATTATCTATACAAATATCGCTCATCAACTATACATAGCCTCTAATTAGCAGTCAAGAGCAATCAGCTTGCTGGAATGCTAAATTAGTGTTATGTAGTTCAAGGTTTGTTTGTATATGTTGCAATTTTCTTATAATAGGCTGTTGGCATAATTTTTTTTACACTAGGAACGTATACATTTAGACCGGATCACTTTTATAAGTTCCCATTCTAAGGCCAGAAGTTTTGAGTATCGGTACTAACTTTTTAATGCGTGCATCGAAAATTGTGTTTTGCTGATTTTTTATGTTTGCAACTTATGGCATAATGGTGTGTTGATGGCAGACAGAAAATACAAACATACTTTCAAATAACACTTCACAAACGGTTCAAATTGGGGGCTAAGTCAAATTTTTCACACACATGTTTCTACTATTTTCGGTATCTTCCAACATGCTTTCGATTATTAAAAGTGTCCACCTTTCAGAAGATGAACATTGAATGCAAGAACATCAGTCATAGATGATATAGATTCCACCTTATGCCTTGTGTAACCAGTGGGCTGGATAGCTCTGCTTAACGCAAGAAGGGCCCAAGCGTTTTGTTTCGTCTCCAATCAACCAAAACGATGCGTGACATTTGATCACGCCCGCGCACGCAATCATCCCAATAGGCAATAGTGGTTTAGAGACAAGTGAGAAGTGAGCATCGCTAGTTATGTTGGCATCACCGAACTGGCACAGAAGAGAGAGGCGCCGATGAGGTAATCCACCATCCCAATATGATGCTTTGTCCACGCTCGGGGCTCGAACCTCTGTCTTTGGACGCGTCGCCTCCCTCCGGTTAGAACAACTGAAGACACATTTCTCCAATCGAAGTTGTTTTTAACAATCTATATGGTAAAAGATGGGTCGTTAAATTATTCATGTACTGCTTTTAATTATATTTCAATTTAAAAATTCGATAGAAAGTCTCTCTCACATGATTATCGCAAATCATTTCACGTTATTAGGGAACCGTATTCAGAGTTTCATAAAATGGTCCACACATATTTAACTAGTGCTTCCGAAACCTTCCATCTATACTTGAAACAGACCCATTATGAGAATCTGTGATCGTACATTGGTCATCTGGAAGTCCCGAACACAGCGGCTGACTAATGAGGCTTGCGCACTCTACTAATCGAAAAAGCGCCTTTATGAATCTGTAAAAGCTATCACTTTCGACTGAAGACAAGGAACTGAGGTCGGTATGAGAGAATAGCTACTTTAGTATACTATCGTAACATCTGTCACTATTGCAACAGTTGTACTAGTGAGACGGTGCACTTACTGCTCGTAATTAGAGATGTATAGAAATAGATCTATCCGTAGACACAAACACCAATTCAGTCGTGTTCCAGATGCTGTTATTAACCACCTTTGTACACAACAATATTGTCTCATTACTGTACAATATTGTGTCCATACCACATGTCACAGGTGTGTAAATCTCATGAAGGAACACGTGTTTTATGTGACAAAGACGTACTTATGCTATAAATTATAACATGAAGGCAATGGCCTCAGTGTAAACGATGGTACTAAACGTGGGTTTGAACCCCATACAGGACTCTGATTCGGGTTCAATAGCCGTCAGTGCAAGGTGAGGGATCGCTTTAGTCGGCCCCTACATCATTGTTGCCTTGGGTTTGTTTTCTATATGGGAAATAACATGTAAACAACTGTTACCTTGGTAACAATGGGCGCCCCTAAGTGTAGGGGCCGACTATGAATTCCAGGCTAAAGACTTACGTCTTGTACATAGTCATGCAAATTTATAATGGGTTTAGTGTTACAAGTAACAACAATACATAATCTTTCTGAAACCAAATTGCATTTCTCTGAAGTAATTTTCTGGTGATTTTTTTTTAAATAAAAAATGTCCGCTTCGTTCGGCTGGGGTTCGATCCCAGATCCTGGTGTTTAAAGTATCAATCTAGTGAATATGAATAGATCTGGAAAATCCCTCCAAGAAAAAGCCGTTGGGTGTGGTGCCATGTCAAAAAAACTTGTGCCTGTCCTACAGACGGGCGGATATCCTTCAATAAATGAGCTAAACGTTTTGTTCGCACATTCTTCGCACGGATGAACGAACACAAACAAGAGATTCATTTCTTTACCCGCCAGAATATTAGAAAAGTTGTTTAGAAAATCGAAATTTATGAAGGTGTAAAAAATTGTAGACATTTGGTGTCGTTTAAACGCTTGAATGGATTTGGAACGTTGTCTGGGTTGAAGCAAAGGGTTCGGAAAACCTGCTCACGGCCCCGAAGACTGGCTGACTGTTCGAAACGGTTCGTCTGGTACAAGCAGGAAGCTGTAAGATTCGTTATCTAAAGGTGCATTTAAGTTATACCACTTTGTAACACTCAGCTACTGCATTATAAGCATTGCTCCACAGTATTTCTACTTAGCGTACAGTTACGACATCGAATTTTAGAAATTTATAATGTGAAATTTATCATTTATAATTTGCAATTATAGTTGCCACGATCAACCTGAATGATTCTAATTTATCACATTTCATTAAAAATCTTGTATTGGACGCGGTTTTTATAGTACGACTACCCTTTGCCATTATAAGTGCAGGGTAGGTTGACGGAAACAGCAGTGCGGCATCTCTTTGTTGCCTATAGTAATGTTTGGAAAGGACTGAAGGAGTATTGCTACAAGCCTACAAGGTATAGTAGTAACTTTGTATGAGGCATACAGTCTCTACTTCTTTTTGTTTAGATTTATTGACGTAGATCCATCCACATCGGCTTGTCTTCTTGGTATGATTAATATTGACAGACTGAAACGTCTCGCATGACAATACCTCGCAGATCGGTTCTTGCTCTTTGTCATCAAGCATGAAATGGCGTCTGTTTCACGATCCGTTGACTACAGATTATCTTTGCTCGGACTGTTGCGTATTGAAGATTGTGCTCGACGTTTCGACTGCCATCTAAGGCTGTGCTGATCGTTTTATATAATTCCAATTATGTCAATAACATGAAACGTCCAAAATATTCTTCAACAAGATTAAATTATTTTCTTTTATGTATGATATCAGGTTTATAGTACAAGTAGTGCTTAAACTACACATGTACTGTACTACTGATCTACTATAGCACTGAAATAAAAGAGTGAGGGGGGGGGAGGCAGTTATATAGAACGAAAAATACCGGCTCTTTTTCAATTTCAAATTAAGTTGTGTGTACAATTAGTGTTTCAACAATCAAATATAGTGCTTTGGAAAGAAAGAATTTTGTACAATTTGGGATAAAATACATAAGAACATTGCAAAATTGTACATTAATTCTATTCACTAGCCAGACATCTAAACATGTACGTTTTCAAAAAATTTAAATATGTCTAGCAAAAAAATAATAAAGATGTGATGTTTAGCATAGTTGTGTCGACATCTAAAAATAAAGTTAAAAAATACACGGTCGAGATGGTTTCATGTGTCGGTCTGCCGAGGAGTACGACGTAAGACGTATAGGACGTGTATGACGTTGGACGTGTACGACGTTGGACGTAAGACGTGTATGACGTAAAAAAAAAAAAAAAAAAATAGGACACGCGACCAGAACTGCGCGAATAAAACATCGAAACCGATCAACGTGAAAATTACTTTCATTCGCTGTAACCGCCCGCCAGGTGCCGAGCAGCGGTCACGTGACGCGCTGTTCCGGTCGGCCGCTCCACATCCGGTCATCGGTGGATTCAGGAAGGCTTTTTGTCCCGCCAACACTAAAACACAGCGTCCGCCGCACGTCTCATTCATATTTCGTCTTATTTACTCAACACACATTCGCAACGATAATGATTCCTGTTTTATCCCTTCCAACTAAACATTGAGATGTCAAATAACTTGACAAGTTGAGGTAGGTTCCTCCTCGTGGTGACCGGTGCCCGCAAAGAGGGCTCTCGTGCATCTCTTTTGTCGTCCCTACTCCCTTCATTCATTTCACGTAGCCTTCCACTTCCATTTCTCCTCTTCCTACTTTATCATGTCTTCTTCATACTTCCCGGTGGTCTTTGCGATCCCAACGCCCACCAACCCTCCCACACCCCCTAGTACTCCTGACTCTTCCACACACCCCCCCCCCCCCCCCCCCTCCCCTTATTTTGGATACTCTTATGACGACACCAGCGATGTGCAGTGGATCTGACTCGGCTGTCAAAACACCAATTACTTATTAACTCGGATAACTTGATTTGGTTGTTACCATCGTGATAGTAAGTTAGCGGGCACTTATATGTTTACCTGGAAGTCATAATAAGATCTAATTATACTTAGAAGTTCCTTGCATGAACAATAACTTCTGCATATCTAAACGCCGTGTTAAAGTACATCCTCAAATGTGTAACTTGACTCTTTGAACGCATGTATCATAGCTATACGTATCATAGCACCGCTCAACGATAGCACCACGGTAATTGTGTGGCCCTGGTTACGGCCCTGTGCGACCCTGGCTACGGCCCTGTGCGAATGGCTATCAGATGATGATGTATGGAAAGCGAAGCGAAACTAATCCATTCTAGACCAGCTCGTCTAGATTGACCTCGATGCAATGAAGGCGGCTCAACCCGAGATTTATGTAATACTTTAAAACAAACGAGCTATAATAATACCATGTACTTAAAATTACATGAATTTAGTGGAAAAATAGCAGGATTTGTCACGTACCCGATTCACTAATAATGATAATAATAAAAATAATAATAATAATAATAATAATAATAATAATAATAATAATAATAATAATAATAATAATAATAATAATAATAATAATAATAATAATAATAATAATAATAATAATAAAAGAAGGCTAAAACAGCAACCATTATCGACATCGCCGTCCCGCTAGACAACCATGTGATCAACACAGTAGCTGAGAAGAGGCGTAAATACCAACCACTCGCCGTCGAACTCAAGGACATATACAAGCTGAGGTCCGTTGAGATAGTTCCTGTCGTCGTCTCCGTCAACGGTCTGGTCACCGAAGAGTGGTCAGCTGCGAAAGAGAAGCTCCACCTGAAGGACAAGCACGTGCGTGTCATGCAGAAGGCTGCAATCCTCGGCACAACTAATATCGTGCGCAAGGTCCTCAGCCTATGAGCTACATTGTCACCACCATCTTTCGGCCGCCACCCTAGGGTGCACTCTCGCATCGTCTTGGCTCAAGAGGAGCCCGATGGTGCAAATGAGAGAAGAGAAGAAAGAAAATAACATAATAATAATAATAATTTTTTTTTTTTTTTTTTTTTTTCACAATCGCACAAACTTTATTATTATTAGAATACAAAATGAAAAGTACAGAACAACTTGTTCCACAAAGCCATGAGGCTTAACTGTGGATTACACAAAATAAATAACAATTCAGTGCACAGTAAGATGGAAACTAAAATGAAAATGACAGTAGAATATAATACAACATAGAACTAATAATGAGAACGATTACGACACAAAATATCAAGATAGAAGACAGTAAAACATATGCATGTTTGACAACTACTTTGAAATCACATGATTTTAATAAAGACAAAATTAAATTTATGAATACAATGATGAAAACCCAACAACTTTAACGTACAACCAAAGAATTGATATGAGATTAAATACTATTTAAATAAAAATCCTTTAGCCCTCTTTTAATTATGCTAATTGAATTTAATACTTTTAGGCTAAGTGGCAACTCGTTAAAAGTACGTGGAATAATTACTTTAAGCGTTCTCGCGCCGTGTTTGTTGAAATATTTAGGGACCCTATATAAATGTGATATTTGAGAACGCGTGGTGATTGGATTTTGAAGAATCATTTTAAAATCATTTTTAAAATAAAACTGAAAAGCGAGTCTATACTTATATAGCATGTGGATAGGCAAAACGTCACCTTTTTTATAAACGCTGGACTCAACGCAGTCAATATTTCTATGAGATTTGGTAAAGAACGTGACCATTTGATGTTGCAAAGCTGTAATATGCCTTAGATTTGATAATGACGCGTTACCCCATGCTAATATACCGTACATTAATATTGATTCTGCTAGAGATAAGTAAACTGTTTTAAGAGTATCTGAAGGAAGCATAGTTTTTATACAATACATTTGACTGAGACATGATCTTAATTTATTACATAATTTATTGATGTGCGGAACCCAATTAAACCGATTATCAATTATTAATCCTAGATACATGTGGCTGTCAACGCAATCAATAACAGTATTACAAGTACAAGTTTCACCATGCATGCAATCATAGGAATGAGAGATAATTCTTACGGTGCTTAACCGATCAATGTTTAAAGGGTTACATATATGCACGATTTTAGTTTTTGCTACGTTTATAACCAAACCGTTATCGTGGGCCCACAATAGTAAATTTTGAAAGTCAGTTTGTAGATAATGATTAGCAATGTTTAAGTTCTTATGAACGGCAATTAGAGCGGTATCATCAGCATATAAGTAAATTTTACACTTCCGCATGTACTTTACAATATTATTTACATAAATAAGGTATAGAATTGGTCCCAATATTGAGCCTTGAGGCACACCGGACTTGACAGCTAATTTTTTACTTAATGAACTTCCAATTTTGACCGCAACTTCTCTTTCACTCAAATAACTCTCAAACCATTTTAGCAATTGACCTCTAATTCCAACTTGTTCCAAGTTCCTTAAAAGTATTTTATGGTTGAGGGTGTCAAATGCTTTGCTGAAGTCAATGAACATGGCCACAACATGCATGTTGTCGTCTAATTTTGAATTAACAAAGTCTGAAAATTGCAATAAAAGATCTGACGTTCCTTTACCTTCCTGAAATCCATATTGTTGTTGTGTTATAATTTTATACTTTGCTAAATATTTTGTTAGGGCATTTGAAACACATCGCTCTAGAATTTTTTCTATAACTGGTAACAAAGCTATTGGTCTATAATTCCCATAACCCATATGATCACCCTTCTTGTATATAGGCCTTACAATAGATACTTTTAATTTCTGTGGTACCATACCTTCTTCAACTGATAAATTTATAAATTTGGCAATAATGGGACTTATCTCTTCACATATATTTTGAAGATCAATAACTCGTATGCCATCGATACCGGGTTGTTTGCGCTCCATTCCATTAATGATTCCCGCAACCTCCCTCGCAGATACTTTTGGCATAAAAAAAGATTGAACTTGCGACCTATCGTCGGTTTGTGGACACACCTTTTTACTACAAGAATGCTGTATGTTTTCAACTCCATCCACAAAACTATTAACAAACCCATTTGCATTTTCCTCCCGCGTGTGTATTTTCCCCAGGTATTTATCAACAATTTCATCAACAGAATCTTTAGGCTTTTTCCCTAATAAGTTATTAATAGTCTGCCAGGTTTTTTTTATGTCATTTTTACAGTGTGCAAACTTACGCTGATAAAACTCGTTTTTAGTATTTTTAATCTCATTATTAACCACGTTTCTCAATTGTTTATATTCACATCTATATATTTCATTTAACGGGCTTAGAAGCTTACAGTTTTTCCATTTGTGAAAACAACTATCTCTACGTTTTACTAATATACGTATCTCATCCGTTATCCATTCTTTATTTGTTCTGTTAGTTTCCTTGAAATGTTTAAAGAACGCACTAGATGTATAAGCATTGTTGAATATTTCTTCAATGGCATTGTATAGATCGGAACAGTTATCGTAAGCATCTAGGTCACTCCATTGCACAGATTTCAAAGTTTGGTATAATTTATTTTCATCCATACACAACTTATTTGTCTCCCTAGAACGCTGCATATCAACTGTGCCATAGTCCAAGGCTAACATTACCATGTAGTGGTCGCTTACTTTTGAGGTGAATATTGCCGCATCCACGTTATTTACATCACCTCTAACAAATGCGTGATCAATGCAAGACCTTGTCAGCTTACCTGATAACATTTCCTCTCTAGTTGCCTCCGTAATACATTTCAAAAACCCATATCTAGACAGTTCATTCTCATACAGTTGTACACTATTATCAAAAACATCTAATACATCAATATTTATATCCCCAACCAGTATAGCATTCTTGTTCTTATGTGTGTCATAGTATGACGCAAGTTCATTGACAAAGCGAGTTTTCTCAGCAGTTGGAGATGACTTTGCCGGTGGCCTATATATTGCTAGCATTGACAATGACACACCCGACGGAAAATCAAGGGAACACGCAATTCCTTCAAAGTGTGTAAAATTATTCTCTATATTAGTGCAACTGATTTCCTTTTTTATAAACAATGCCAAGCCACCTCCACTGCTGTCAAACCTTGTCTTACTTATAGTATAATAGCCATCCAAACAAAACGTTGAGTTGAAACTACGCACTTCACTTAAAACAAGCACATCAAATAAACCTATTTGCTTTTCTAATATCACTTTGAGTTCATCCCAATGTTTTTTTAATGATCTAATGTTTAAAGACAAAATTTTAAATGAAGAACTATCCAATCCATTAAACCAGTCGTCAATATTACTTACTGTTTTACACGTGCTCAGAGAATCGTATGTTAATGACGTGACCTTGTCCATAGCCCGGTCGTCTCACAATCAGCCCTATCGAAGCTGACGTAAGTTATTTTAACTTGTCCAGATCTCTCGGACAGCAAATTGAGATGATCCCACGTGTTTGTTCGTCTTTGCGCACAAAAATTCGGTCTTTTCGCCACCAGACAAACTTGTATCCTGCTTCCCTAGCGCGCTGCTTCGCCGCTACGAGGAGACCACTGTAATGTGGTGTGAGATTCTCGTTGATGTAAACTCGGGTATCGGACCCTCGACTACCACCTAATATTTGCTGAGAAGTCAACACCTCTCGTTTTTTGACGATAAACAAGTCTCTTTTCTTCCTTGAACTAAACTGAACAATAATTTTACGGGGCCTACCTTCGTTTCGACTGGGCAGACGATGGGCTGCTTCTATGTCGTCACTGGTAAGAGGAATATTCAGATGATTAGAAATAATAAGAAATAAGAAATAAGATAAAAATAATAATAAGAAATAATAATAATAATAATAATAATAATAATAATAATAATAATAATAATAATAATAATAATAGTAATAATAATAATAATAATAATAATAATAATAATAATAATAATAATAATAATAATAATAATAATAATAATAATAATAATAATAATAATAATAATACATTGTTGCAAATTTATCTCGTTAGAGGTGTATGGGATGGGGTTTGGGATGCGTGGCGAAAGGGCCGTTTACATAAATGACCTAGTGATTATTGACTAACCCCCTGTGTT
Organism: Isoperla grammatica; assembly: GCA_945910005.1. Classification (NCBI taxonomy): domain Eukaryota; kingdom Metazoa; phylum Arthropoda; class Insecta; order Plecoptera; family Perlodidae; genus Isoperla; species Isoperla grammatica. The sequence goes on from OX246740.1 coordinate 51,162,509, forward strand.
CATTGGCTGGGAGGGAGAATACTGCACTCTGACTGTCTGTGACTAAGATTTGTCTTGACTTGACTAAGGAATTGAAATATGTTCAATTTCTTAGTCAAGTCAAGACAAATCTTAGTCACATCCAATCAGAGCCCAGTATTCTCACTCATAGCCAATGAAAGAAGCCTGTGGCTTAGACACGGGGGTTAGTCAATAACCACTAGTCATTTATGTAAACTGCTCATAACGCAGAAATTCACAAGGGGGGGAGGGGGGGGGGGGGATCCAAAAGAGGTAGGGGTCTGGGGCAAAAATCTCAGAACTATGCTAGCCAGCACAACTATAACATAATACTAGAAAATAATTATCGTTTCAGATGCAGAGAAGCAGCAGTGGAATTGTTCACTCGTGGAAGGTTGCCGGTTCGACGTTCGCCATCCACGCCTCAACGTTTCTTCATTTGTGAGTATAAATATGCAATGACTAATTTCATACTTCATCACATCCATGAAACCACATCACATGTGGTCATCGCTTCCTACTTCCTAGCAATGAAGATGTCTACCATGTGTTCATGACTTGAGATAAATCATAATGTTATGGTACCTACAATGATGTTTTGTGCACGTATGTTATCAACAACGTGAGCAGTCTCACATAAAACAGATTCTTACCTTCAATACAATCCCTTCATGCACGCTGTTTCAATGAAAAATAACAAGTTCCTGGCGTTCTTTCACACGTTAGTCAATGCAGTAGAGTGCACAATCACCTCATTAGTAACGCCCGCTGTGTTGGGAATTTTCAGATATCCAACACAATGTAGTATATTATCCCTAATACTAGAAAAGTAGAAAATTAAGTTGGTATAACTCGTCTATTTCATAAGGATGAGTCTAGTTAAGTAGGGGCAACTTTAACACCGGCTTCCTTTCATCTCTAGTTTTCTATAAAATTCCAATAGAAAATATTTGTCGTTCGGACATCCACATCTGCTCTGGATGACCTCGATCTTCTTCTTCTTTTTTTTACAGACTCCGTACGTGAACAAGGGCACTTGTTTCTCCGAACTACTCTCGGCCCATGTCCATTCAGCCGTGACTGAAGCTGTTCGTCTGGCCGTAGTGTCGGTATGTTGGGCCTCTCAGTTTCATTTCCTTCTGGTTTTTATATTCTTCGATATACATTTTACCGTGATCCTTCTTAGAAAAACAATATAGCGTAGTAAAATCATAGACTTAACTATCTGGATGTGCAACATGGTTGGAATACGCGTCTGCGATTCTCATTTCCGGTTTTTGACATTCTCGGACATTTTAACCCCAATCGCTAAGCAATAATTTAACAACAACGATGTCAAAATCGCCACCGCCTTCTTCCGTGGCTATTTAATTGGTACATTGATTTGTTAGCTGATTCAGGTCCAGTAACGAAGTTACTATTATAAGTCCATGGTTTAAGCCGCGTTCACATAAATGACTAGTGACTATTGACTATTGACTATTGACTATTGATTAGTGACTAAGCGAATTGAACCATAGGCGATACGTGCTGACGTTCACACAACTTTACTTTTGACTTATGACTATTGACTATTGACTAACGAATTGAAGATATCTGGAAGTCATAGTCACAACCAATCAGAACGTTCGCGTACAGCCAATGAATGTGGAGCAACGGAAGTCAATACCACTACTCAATTACTGTCAAGTGTATATTTGTTTTTGACTATTTCCGGTGAATATTATTTATTTATTATTTTTATGAAGCTGTCAAACAATAAAATATTCTTATTTTGAAAACAAATCTTCAAAACAAACAAGAAACATACAAAACCTTCACAACTTGGTTAAGCCCATCATTAAACGTTTTAACTGGTGAACAGTTACTATCGCCATACCTCGTTTTCTTCATAATGTTGCAATTTTATTATTTTGACAGCTCGTTGTTTGTCAATCAGTTTGATTCATTTGTTCTAGGTGGCAGATCATACGTGTCAAAGAACTTAGTTGTGTAGTGTTCATATCTTTCTTTGGGTAGTCAATAATCACTAGTCAATAGTCAATAGTCAGTAATCAATAGTCATTTATGTGAATGCGGCTTTAATTACGGTGGATGGACGTTGAAGAGCGCAAAACGTCGAACGCCAAATATCAACGAACCAATCAGAATGAAGCTTCGCGTTCGGCAACGCCGAATATGATTGGTTCGTTCGTCGTTCGGGTTGGGATTGGGAATCCCCCATAAGGAAAGTTCAGGACATTTTAACCGTATGAATTACACGTTCAAATGGATTGGATTTTGGATTATTTGTTGTTTTATGTCGTACTCGACAGCTAGGTCATAATATGACGTCGGCCGAATCAGGACCATCACACATCGCCGGGGTAGTCATAAGGGGAATCCAGTTGGGGGGGGGGGGCGTTCAGATCGTAAAGAGGGCCGGCATGAATGAGGAGAAAGACGAGAAAAAAACTGAAAAGTGAGCAAGACTATGATGAATGAGCAAAAGGATGATCAAAGATATGCAGGGTATTAATCCCTCTTTAAGGGCAACGGTCACCACGATGAGGTACCAAACATTTGACTGTATACCGTGTGACTCCTAGTTCAGTAAGGCGGGGCAATCGTTCCAATACGGTCGCATTGTTGTCATGTTCCCCGGAGTATAGGTACGTCTTTGAAACCAGGAGTGCGCCTGCTGCGTACCAGTGGGAAACGCCGTAAGTGAAATGCAAATTATATGAAAATAGAACAATTATAAAATAGAATAAGTTTGCGTACAGATAACTATTTTGCATCAGCTGCGTATGCATTATTTTGCACAATAAAACATATTACAAAAGAATAAATTCTCATTTTTATTAGTCAATACCCACGTTACACGGATCAATTAATTTAGCTCATTAAATTTATTGAATTCAAGAGCAAAAGCATATTAATCAACATTGCTGTGCATGTAGCTTTGGTTCTTGAATTCAGTAAGTTTGAAGAAAGCAAAATACTGTACTAGATAAAGCTTAACTTGTGACGTTTTATGTATTACAGAATTGGACATAAGTTATATTGCACTTCCTATTTATTGTGGGTGTATATATAGCTTAACAAATTAAGAAAACATATTTAATTAAAGATGATTCTAATATCAATTAATTTCAAAAACTAGAAACGTTATAACTTGTTTTCTTTGCGTCTACTTTCGTTGTAAGCCTCCCACGCACCCACACGCACTCGCACGCACTCTGTTAAATAATTGCCAATTAACGATAACTGTTTCCCTGCACTGTTCGCATTGCCGACATACACAATAAACATTGAAGTATTCCCTGCGAAACTGAGCTGGTAGACTGGTAGACAAACCCCGCTCTACCCCTCAAAATAAATCCTCTACGTGCCTAGACCGTAGACTATCTACCCGGCCAACATGGGTAAGCAGTTTATACTATACAGGTTCCAAACTTGTGAAAACGGTAGACCCTTAACACTTTCCAATAAATTTAGTGGAACTGCCCCCCCCCCCCCCCCCCCCCCCCCAACCTTCTTATCAAGATAAACTATAGCGAATATCATTATATTCCTGTATAATTTCAATGTCCAGTTAAAGTGTCAAGTAAATTTAACAGTCAGGTAAGCCCAGTTTGGTGTATTTTTATTGGCCGCATTGTCCTGGTGAAAACAATTTAACTGAAAAGTAGATTTTAACTGGACAAATTATGAAATACCGGCCCTAAATTGCCTAGGGTATATTATTATTTATAAGAACTAATTTGAAGTGAACCTATTAAAATAAAACAATAGTTTATTATTAGCTATCTAAATTATTTTGTATTTTTTTTGTTTTACGGAATATCGCTGACCCCTTGTGATATGTCCATGGACCCTCGGGAGTCCGCGGACCACAGTTTGGAAACCTCTATAGAGTAGATTACTGACTTTGATTCCCTGAGAGTAAGAATATAATTCCTAATTAACATTAACCTTGATCTTTCCCGAGTGCACCACGCAGAGATCCTCATTAAGATATCTCAACTCAACAATGGTTGTGACAATAACCACTTATAATTGTTGTAAATATTACTCAAATAACTATATACACACATCTCGAGAGCAAAAAATGAAAGTTATCTTGGTGTTTATCCCACACGGTGAATGTATGGGTGGTAACCGAGAGAAACGGTGGGAACGAGAGGAGTGAGAGAAGTTGTAGTCCCACCTTGGTCTCTCGGTGACGTCAGAAAGCGTGAAGTACACCAGCCTAGGGGTGAATCGTGTGGACTGACTTGTCTTACCAACCCCTCGTCTAGCCATAGAGATATATACGAAGTACACCTATATATCTCTATGGTCTAGCTATGACTCGACCTCGTGTTGGGCTCTCAGTGACGTCAGCAGATATGAAGTACACCAGCCTAGAGGTTAATCGTGTGGACTGACCTGTTATTTTGAAAGCCCTGTAAAGAATGAATAAATAAATAATGAATAAAGAATGAAATAATATATCCAAAATACAACCGTAATAATTGCATTATTTGAAATTTTATTGATCCAGTTTTTAACCTGTTCTAATATTATTAAGTGTTCTTAAAAATATTACTAACGGTCTTGAGACTCAGTAGCAGTGTAGCTCTTGAATAGAACTCGAACTGATAGTCTACAATAAATTGAAAAGTTTTGTTTATGAAGTACGAACACACTTCTGATTATATTTGGCACCTGTTGCAGCATCCGCCTTTCTGTCGTTAATTCCAGTTTATTTAAATCACCGTTTAGTTAACACTTCAATATCCAGTTATGTATTTACCTGTCAGCTAAAAAATTCCTTTCACCGTGTCAACCATGCCAATGAACGCGTGTATCAACAAGGACTTAACCGGCAGTTAAATTTAATTGGCACTTTATACTTGCACAAATTGGAATACCGACAAAATATAAGGAAATTAACGGACTACGGAGTATTTATAGGTGTGTATATCCGGAGCAAACAGGTCGTTTTAGGTTTGGTCGGACCTCACCCACTTACGTTTAGCTGACTCCCCAAGACTCTTAATTACACAGTACCGTGTTTGCTTTGTTGTAGAGTAGAGTAGAGTGCGTGTGCCACATTGTTTGGACTCGAATACCAGCTCAGTTTTAGTTACTTTTACACATTTCACGCATGAGATGTGAGAGTACAAGTTACTGCAATGTGTGACGTATCTGATTCGGTAGACTTATATGACCATATTATAGCTATCGTGTACGTCGTTTTATACCAAATAATCAGATCAAAGATTTGATAAAAGATAATGTCAAACAGGTCTTAATCTCACCTAGAAATGAAAACATCCATCCATCTTATCACATCAAGTATTTCTCACACCCACACTGCAGATAGGACCGTTGAGTCTAGCCTAGACTTATGTTTTATGCCAACAATATTGAAGACTCAAGCTAACAAATAGATAGGGCTGCTAAGCAACCACCATATAGCGCCATTGATGATTTAACAATAAAACAACAATGAACAATTTAAATGGTAAACTCCACCTCATAATAGTTTATTTTCTTGTCACCAGAATGCATCGCTAGTCTATTTTGAGTGATCAATACTCGGCAATCGGCATATTATGCGTATGCTTCTTACGTTGAATTTAGATCTACTTGTCCAATTCACACATTATTGAATATACAAATCACATTATTTGAAATCACAATCATTCATAGAGTACAGTCTTCTCTTCCTATAAACACTTTGATGTCACAAAGATTCACCAATTAGCGAGTGCACGACTGAATTGAGGCCGCTGATAGAAGAACCCGTCTTCCTTTATTCGCAAACCCGATCTCTGAATGGAATAAATACAAAAATTACCATATTATGAAAACAGTGTTTTACCAGTAAGACATCCAACGCGGATAGCGCAAGCAAGAGCGTTAGCACATCTAATTAGTAATTAGCATGTTGCAGCCTCGCCCGCCCATATCACAGTAATTAGCTGTAGCTAGGTAGGTACGTAGAAACGTCGGGAAATGTGCCAAGGGCATCAACGGTAAACGATATTATTCTAGGAGGTCGGAGGTCACTGCCTCGATGAGACGAGATAGAAGCGGATCCAGGATGCAGTGAAATGGACCAGGAAAGAAACTAGATGCAATCTGGTGGCAAGAAAATCAACTATTATGAGAAGGAGTTTGGCTGTCAGTTTATTTTTATTTCAGTTTTATTTATTTTTCCCATGGATGTTACATATGAAATTTGTATGCTCCAATAAGATAGCACTTGAGGCGGGTTTTTCATTGTTGTTCTATTGTTAAAATCTATTATTGAGGACTCAAACAAGCCATTGATGATTTAACAATAAAGCAACAATGAACAATTGACATACTACTCCTCATAATAGTTTCTTTTTTTGCCACCAGAGTGAATCTAGTCTATTTTGAGTGGTTTGAGTCCTCAATTAAATAACGTTGCAAACGTTTTGCGTTGTCAGAGCGAAGGCTGTCTTAATGTTATTCTTGCGATGTTAATTATAGTTGTTGAGCTAGGTTTAGAACTAGGTCTAGTTCTAGTTGTTAATTATTCTAGCTTTCGGACTTACTTGAAGAAACAAAAGATGTTGGTAGGGAGCGTCTTGAATAGGGCTAATTACGAGCATAAAACCTGATACTTCAATGGACGCTTCAAAGCGTATAATAGTCAAGTATTTTATGTAACCAGGCATGTGGCCGTGTTTTGTTTCGGACAAACATTCAGTGTGCAACAATCAATGAAAGACATAACAATGACGTTGCCTAGTAACAGATAGTTTGTCCGATATAAATGACTGAGTGATGTCACAGCCCCCTTAATCATAACTGCTCATATTGGCATTACTATTGTAATTAGTTGTCGTGTTTATTGAATACTAATTAAATTGCATTCTAGTTACTTATTGATATATTGCCTTGTGATACAACACTTTACTTAACAGTTCTTTTTGGTCATTTTCAAAAACCAGAATCAATTCGAGGGTGCACTACCCACAGATCTATTTTACGAACATTCGTAAATTATTACTTTTCACATCATCGAATATTGATGACGTCAAACCAAGAACTAGCAACAATCAAGTACCTTTCAGAACCTCATAAGAAATGATCTGAACTAAGGTTAGAATTCATAGTCGGCCCCTACACCTAGGGGCGCCCATTGTTGCTAAGGTAACAATTGTTTCCATGTTATTTCCCATAAACAAAACAAATCCATAGCAACAATGGGTGCCCCTAGGTGTAGGGGCCGACTATGAATTCCAACCTAAGAATGTTTGCTAATAATTTTAATGTTGAATGTTTGAAGAAGAATATTTGTATTTACGAGAAATATTCTTCCAGCCATGGGTATACGGGAGATATGATAAAGAAAACTTCCCAATCATACAATCATACACTTTCATTAATTAGGGTTTACATAAAATTGCTGACATTTTTGGTGTTTTATTCACCAGGAATGGAGGAATGGTTTCATGTCTATCCCCCTCCCCATTCCCCACATTGCCCTTAAACCTGGCGTGATAGTTTGAACGACCCGGACTATAGACTCGACTTTGGAATGAGATGGACATTCCTGTGCATACGTCACAACCTTCATACCCCTCCACCACCCCTAGATACCCCCACCACCCCACACGGCTTGGCGTAAGCGACAGTGAGCAAGTCACCACTGCGGAATGTGTCTGGCTTTTCCACGCGGTACAAAGTCGCGTAGACGTAATAGGGAAAATGTGATTTTTGAGTGAAGTGACCAATAATCTATACTCGTTGTCGTTGCGTTATTATACGTAGTGGACGGAATTAATTGATCGGAAAGTCGTCATCTTAGTAGCAGTGTCGGGCTACCACGTGTGTTGAAAGTGATTCGACCCTTATCCGTCATCATCATCATCGTCATCGTCGTCATCGTCATCGTCATCATCGTCGTCGTCATCGTCGTCATCATCATCGTCATCATCATCATTGCGCGTGCTGAATGGTGAGTACCTCACCACTTGTTTTTTTGATTGATTGTAATAGACAATTTCAAAAACTATCTAGGACCTCTTGTATGTTATCATCATGGTCTTCTAAATCTTCAAGAACAACAATACACAACAATTAAAAATCAGTTTTCAAATGTTATATCAAGGTTCATTGTTGCATACAAGATCATCATCTGCAAACCTTGATTTTATGTTTTTAATTGTTGGGTATTGTTGCTTATAAAGATTTAGAGGACCGTGATGATAATCATACTTTGAAATGGTCTATTCTTATTATAGTTGTCCTCGCTACTTCGTTCGCGTGAAACTTGTGTGTCGTATTGACTTACTACAACAATGGATTTACATTTTAATTCTTTACTGTCGCATTAATTATCATAGAACCGATCGCTAAAATTTCGTTAAGATCTGTTCGACATTTTTGTTAATTTCCTCAATGCTCAGACCCGGATGAGACTTGTGATGACTGCAATGATGATACATAGCCCGGTGACATTCCACAGAGATCATATGGACAGCCGACAATAAGAAAGTTCCGACAAAATCGGTCCAGTGATTTGTGAGATCATCTGTCAATCACAAATCCTCCAAAATCGCTGTCGTTATTATATAAGTGTATATTTATTTACGGAACCAGAGTTATTGTTAGATCAATCTAATAATATCCGACCGACGTGATTGTATGTGTCACCACCTGAAGGACGTGTTATACAGCTGTAGACATGTGACTAGACATGTCTGCGTGGTGAGAACAATGGTGTCTCAACACACATTACGTATGTTGTTGATGGGCCATTATGCTACATGAAACACGTTCGGTGATGAGCATTTATAGTGTTTTAACATTGAACTGTCGTGTTATGTATTTAACGATGGGTTCCAGACAACAGTGTAGTGCGTTAGTATAAAGTATGTGTTGATTATTTCACATGTTTATAAGGACGTACTCAACTGCTAGATCGTATTACGTCGGTTCTTTTGTCGCTCTTACGACAGGCAGAGCCCCCCTAGCTGGATAGTATCTTTGCGGGACAGATTCTAGCCCGGAAGCAAACGTACGAGGAATTATTTTGGAAAGAGGTTTTAATTATTCGCGTATATTTTTTATTTTATTTTATTTTGTAAATGAAGTCACCACTAGGTGAATTCTAGCCCGTACTAATTGTTCATGTTTGAAAATATATTTTGTGTAGATTGCCGGGTGTTGCCGCTTTAGTCACATTTGTAAAAGAAAAGAATTAGCAGGATTGCCGGTGAAGGAAGTTGATAGTCGAACCCAGCACTTCCCACTTAGATGAGCAAAGACAGGTGTTATCTAAATAATGTAATTATTAATTATTATACAGATCAACAAATACGTATATATATATTTTAAATATTTATTCAAGAAACACTCTTGTCGTGGATGTATGTGAATGCACCACATCCAGACATTGAATTGCCAGTCCCGGTGGTCTAGGGGTCATGGCGCCCACCCGGCCAGTGGGAGACCTGGGTTCGATTCCCAGTCGGGGTTGGCGTTTTAATTTATCTAAATAATGACATTAACCTGAGAACGTGCCTCAAATGACTCCGTGTGTACTATAACAGATTATACTAATGTCTTCAACGACCTAACGACCGTTGTGTTACGTAGCGTCTAGGTGACGTCACGACAATACAGTCGTCGCTGAAGAATGCAACGCTGACTCACATTCCAGTCTGCATCTGAGAAAGACTGTCTGCACACTCCTTTACGATCGACAAGTCCGTGATGATGACGATTCTTGTGGCTTCATGTCTCTCTTATTGCAATTGTAGTATTCGAGACGATGGGGGGTGATAGATGAAGATGAAGGACAATACAAGGGAAGATCGGATAATTTAAGGAATTAATTAATGAGGACAAATTATTAAAATATGGAGATGCAAATGCGATTGTCCTCCTTTAATAATGTAATTAATTAATTAATTAATTAATTAATGAGGAAAATTAGTAAAATGTAGAGATGCAAATGCGATTGTTCTCCCTGCGTTTCAACGATCCATTTACGGATAGGTCTATGCGTATGTGGGATGTAAACAAATTAAAATGAAATTTTCTAACTATTTTTGAAAACCAAAATTAAACTAGTTTCTATTGTTTCTTTAGCCCGATTCACAGTTGAAATAAGAGTTGCAATAGTGAAATAACATACAATAACAATGCTGTGGTTCACAACTGTCACAGTGGATTGAAATAGTCATAAGAATTGGATCAATTCCATTACTCATAGGACGCATTCGAAATCTGCTATTTACTCCTTCGTGTGTATTAAATTTTGTATTCTACTTGTTTTGAAATAAAATTGATTCTCTCTCTAAGATAAGAAACACACTCAATTTAGGGTGACATTAACAATTTGCGGAATTCAGTCACTATTTATTACACAGCACCACGTGGTGAATCGATTTGTTCGGGCAAGATTATTACTAGTATTTGACTTCATGTAGGCAAAGAAATTATTGTTTTTCCGTCGTGAAAGTTAAACTGTCTCTCTCGTGCGTTGAGCTCGCCCAACTGTCCCAACTGTTGTCCCGCTACTTGTTGCGTTGGGCGGGAAGAAGCGTAGAAGGTGAATGATAACCATCTACCTGTCGGCGAATGCCAAGGTAATCAGAAAAGATAGCTACTACTCCAACTAACGGAAATAAGAGAGTATAATATAACGGACGGCCTTCGGAACTCAACTGCTTTAGTTTCGAGTAATCCCGTTAAGCCAGATGGTAGCGCTGCCGCAGCGAAAGTATAACAGACACAGCCGATGATAATTCAGTTTTGGAATGGGGAGAGAAAAAAATTCCCACGACTTTCCCGTCCGTGTGCAATGTTTCACACGTGTATATATATATATATATCTTTACGACAAACGTAAATTTAAATTATATATGAAGAATCTTAATTTCGCCGGCATTTGAGCTCGCTCGCTTGCCTTTGTGTGATTGTGATTTTGAATAATTTTTATGAATGTTAATTCTGTAAATGAAGATGAAAGTTTTCCTGGTTAGCTCTCTTTGAGTTCTAAAGGAATCTTGATCGGATTTTCTCATTAAAATTTATCGTAAAGTTCCCATATTATCTTAGAAAGTGTGGTACTAACTACTGATGTTTAGTAATCTCCGCCAAATCATAAGTTCACGTGGCTTTACTACCCAATAATGGCTTCGTGTAGAAAGTATCATAGAACAGGGTAATTAGGAGATATAAATATTATGGGAAAACCCAGACATTTATAATAATTATTTACGAAACTTGTGAGTATGCTCAGGCGATGTCAATGAAAACCAAAAATAATATAATATGGTGGGATTTTTAAGATGACGGATTTCTACCCACCCTCAGGGATGATTTGTGGGGAACTCGAGTATTTTGTTCGTGGACACCACCTGAACATATCCCACAAGTTTGATGCATAAAACTGTTTTAAAAATTCGAGTTAAAACCTTGACGTTGACTTTGATTAATGAGATTTATTCAAACGATCATGTTTGCTGCGTTCCGGTTCGAATCCTGACATGGATGTCATACATAATACTAGTTTACATCTTCATTTTCGTCTCGATTAGCAACGTTGCCAAAATAGGCAGCAAAAACCCAAGATGTCATCATTTCGCATACAAAAAATTCTTCGATTATATACAGTATTGTAATTTCCATATTGCACACAGTATTATTACTGTCTGTATCCGTCTGATCGTATAGATTCAGATAAGATTCAATTCTTGTATTTAATTCAAGTTAAGAATTATCAGTACTGAGTTGTCGATTTCGCATCTGTATGCTAGTAAATACATAATCATATTAGACTAATCATATAGACTACATCAACATTAGCACTGGTATATGTGAATCTTCCTTCACCTCACACCAGCAGAAACCCTATACGATCACGTGATACTGTGGTACGCACAAGTCCAGGGTGTTTATTCACTCATCAGCATGTATATACACATTATTTCGCGCACTTCTGAAAGTTCGATGTCCCGGTCTACAACATGTCCATATAATACAGTGATCAGCAGCTTGCACGTGTGTGCTAGGTAGGCATTATGATTGACTGATGCATGTCAAAGCAAGGTGTGTTTGCAAGAAAAAGAAAGGAAAAGCGTAGTACTTGTATTACTATCATTCAACTCGTTTTCTATAAATAACTATTATACTGTTTATTGGCGGCGAATTATTATTTCACCTAAAACATAACATTTAGAGAAAAAAACTCTCCCTTTGTCATCGCTTCTTATACGGTAATTACATGTCGGCTTTCCAGTTTCGGTTACTCGAGATAACGATTAAATCCCCGCCCCCGCCCCCGCCCCCTCTCCTACCCCCACGCACAGAACATAGCGCTTCTCACGTGACTTGAAGCAGTTCACAAGAATCTCGAGCAAAAACTGTAGCGCTGCATTTTTACAGCCAACATTTTTGTGGGTAATTATTATAGATGTTCGCACGCGATAAGATTATTGTTGTTAATTGGCGTTGATAATTTAGACCAATTCTTTTGAATATTGTCGTTTTTGGAACGCCTATAAAAAAAAACTACGTTCACAATCTGTGAAATTTTTTTGCCGTCAACTGTTTCATGCGTGGTTTCAAAAATTTTTTGCTAATGCATTTTATATATTATATAATTATATTCACGAGAAAGTGTATAAAAATAACTATCTGGGTCAACTTATACCGTTGTTAAACGTTGCAATAGCGTATTATAAGAACCGGTTCATCACCACATGTCATAATGCCCTACCCACGTGTTCTCGTGGTTAAGTTGACCACCTGGCGAGTGGGAGACCCGGGTTCGATTCCATATCAGATCTGTGGTTTTACTTTCACGATGTACTGGCAGGGGGATGATTTCAGTAATAAACCAACAACAGCGCGAGTTTACTGTTTATAAAAATCATATCTCAAGAATTCTACACCATATCGAAAAAGCGATATAACAATTGGTACTTCGAATCCCCTGGCGAGGTCTCGTCGAACCTAAGTGGGCTGCGGTGAACGGCGGTTTAGTGGAGCTTGTGAATTGTGATTATAGTACCATGGATTTATAATAATACAACTCCATGATTATACTACACCCTGTGGTTTCGCAAGCGGTAAATACTTCTAATAGAGAATTATTTCTCACAGATAAATTAAGAATATACAGTATGAGTACCAGTATGGTAGTTTTTTAAATTTTGTTATTGCTCAAAATAACACAACCCTATAATGAAAATAGTATTTCAAACAATTAGGAAATAATATAGTCTGTAAGTTTAAGGTTATGTGTGCATACTTGGGTGTAGCATTATTGAGATATGCTTTAAAATTTAAAAAGTTCTAATGGTTGAAGAAATGGATGTTTTGAAAAACGCCGTCAGTGAAAGTTATTCTCCGTTTATCTTTATCCATGTTATGTTATGTTGTCTTGTTAGATGTACAATATTATGAAGGAATGTGAACCCTGCAACAATACAACCTCCCGACCCGACAATGAGCATGCAAATGTTCATTCTGTCCCATCATTGTTCACAGCTTTCCTTATTGTCGAGACTTGAGCCGGTGGTCTTTCCGGGATAAAAACTGTAAACGGTGTTTCTTGTGTAATTGTGATGGGATAGTAAAAAGTATAAGCGCGCGTTATTTCGTCACGTTCGTTTTCGCTGAGGCGACATCGACATCGTAGAAGCCAATGACCAACCACGACCTATAATACCTGTCTGTACACATGAAGAGACGTTGCTATTATCTAGGGGGCGTATGACTTATGTCCATCGTGATGGCCAAAAAAGGATGTTAACGCAAAGCGAAAAAAAAGTTTGTGCCACAGAAAACATCAATTGCTGTCAACCATGGATGACCTCCTGTCATTCCAATGTTAAATTCTTATGATTCCGTTGTTTAGCCTTGTAAACATTCAATGCAATGCTATTACTTAAAGTTAAACTATCTGAAAATTAGTACCCTTCTTGGATTTAATAATCAAGTACGCTGCAATTAGGCGTGATTTGTTGTCAAGTACACTTCATAATAATAATAATATACACATTGGCAATCTGGCATCATGGCCGGAAGAGTACATTACACTGCCTACACACGTAACCTCGTGTTTAATCCAAAGTAACAATGCGTAACAATGTAAATTAAACATTTATAAGGTGAACTGTAGCAACCAAAGATTAGTATGAGTGACTGACTATAGATGGCCGATTTGCGCTGCTGTAGTGATTGCCAACTGAATACCAACATTTATAATTGACAATACATGGTTTGAGTACGTGGATCAGCATGTATATTACTACTATTTACATTTAAATAATTCTAAATACCAAACTAAAATCTGTATAGGTACTGTCTAATTAGCAAGTTAAAATATGTTTATAGTTAATTAGTTCATTTAGTAAATAAACTCACAATTGTCATGTAAATGGCGGTATTCAATTTCGCAGAGTAGACTGCACGTAAAGATGGAGAGCTCTTGTTCAATTCAAAGAAAGCTGCTGCCGTGTAGAGTCTTATTTCTTATCACGCGGAAACGTTAGACTAGAGCATGATGATTGATGACGTAGTGTTGACGACGATGCAATGAGAGTGGATGGAAACTGCAGCGTTCTGTGGGAATTCTAGCTCTTGCATTCGTACATGAGATTTAGCTAACGCAGAATACATTTGACACATATTTAATTGTATTTCATTTTTCTATCTGTCTATTACGCATACGGAAGATTACTGTAGTAGGGTTAATATTACTCTTGTAATCCATTTAGAGTGGTGGGTTAATATGAGAAGAAAGTTCCAAGGGCTGTTTGTTATTCAATACCGTTTTATGAGATTGCCGGCGCTTGGAATCGAATACATATTTACGTTGATTAGCCTTGTGATTAGGAAATAATTTCAATTTACCAAAAACAATAATTTAGAATTAATGGTTGTTTTGTTTTGTACTAGTGGATGGAAAATTCGTATACCAAAACCTATTGAAGACATTAGATTTTTCTCTCAAACGTTATCGCATCAAAAATTAACGTGTGTTATTATAATGTTATAAAGGTATGTTATCGATGATAACGAATTGCTGAAGAATAGGTTTGAAGATGAAGATTTTGTCCTTCTTGGTTCTTGTTTTATTTTTTTACACTGAGTTCTTTGTACTCAGTGTTGTTCGAATGGAAAATATTTGTTACGTGAATAAAAAAAAAAAAATTAAGTTAATAATAATCATAATAATAATGATAATATCTACAATGCGTAACATCTCGCCTCACGGTACAGCAGTTCTAAGCTCTGCTAGTTGTGCAATAGTGAGTTTTCTTCGACATAGCCAGCAAGTGTACAGATATAGACAACCACGGTATAAACCAGCTCCCAGTGGCGCTAATGTATATGCTAAGCTGCTATTGCACCCACGTCTTGTAGACGTAGGATATTGAAAACACGTTTGGATTCTAACGCCCCACATTTGAAATATACCAGTCAAATGAGATCATAATAATGTCACTGTCAGGACCCTTATTCTGTAAAATGTTCTCGTTCTCGTGTGAAACGAAAACGAAATCTGCACCCGTTCCGAGGCTAGAAGGTACCAGCAAATAGTATTTCTCCATTGTAGTCACGTTTACGGTCACAGCTGACTATAATTATCAGAATGCAGAACGAAATCAGCCGCCAATTATGAATATGAAATTCTGGCACAGATTTTAGTCACATGGCCAACTGCTTGCGACAATAGTAGTCCCCGTGGAGCTACCGAGACCTCCTATCTTCTAAATCATGGCCGACCGAGTTCCGCCATCAACTTAATGCTAAGGTGTAGTTTTATCTCTATTTGACAACACTTTGACATATATCTTTACTTACCACCTTGTACTATACTATTGAACTAATTATTGTAATTTAACTATGGCATATATCCATTTATTTACTTAGATTGTTGAATTTACATGTTATGTCGTTTGATTTGGCATTTCGAGTCTTTATTGTGTCAAAAATAACAAGTGGCAGTTGTTATGGACTTGATACCGCAGCCTACTGCATGTTTTAACAGATATAGTGGGCAGTGACCGTTGACACCACATACACATGACTTCGAACAGTGCTATTCCAATGTCTTTGGACTGCAACCGAGAAATACCATTGGCTGCTACCATCCTAGCCTCCAAACAATACCAAATCGAGATTTCGTTTAGTTCTCGTTTCGTTTCACACGAGAACATTTTACAGAATAAGGGCCCAGGGGAGATTGCGGACTACTCGAATCTTGACTTGGGCAGAGGGATCACTGAGTTCCAGGTTCGAATCCTGGCTTGGGCGTGGATATCATGTTTCATCATAATCACCCACTCATCGTCTCGATTAGCATCGTTGCAAAGATATGATACATAAAGCTCAAATATCATCATCATTGGCTTGGCCATGTCATGGTATGTTTTTTACATCACCATTCAATCAATATCATCTTATCGATTATTATTTATTATCTTTGTTAAAATATTTGTTTACGTAGTTCTTATATCATGTTTTGTTGTAATATACTGACTCACCACCACACCATTCATTTTACCGCAAGTATCGTTTTTTTTTTTTTTAGATAAAAAGCAATCTGATCGGCAATGGTCGGACCTTGTCTTCGGCTATCTTCGCTTCGAGATAATCAGATCGGGTTCGCTCGTGAATGATGCCACATCCGCGTAGGATAGATAGATTACGTAGATTTTGTGCGATAATCTTTGGACTCGTGACGTCATAGGAATTCATTCGCGCTCGGCCGGCATCCTAGTTGTGCAACTAAACGCGATACGAGAATCCATATCGCAATAATGCATACATAGTGGCGTTCAGTTCAGTTCATTTAATTTCACTAACTGTAAAGTGGATGTGGAGGTGGTATTATGAACCTTGTGCTGCGTGGTGTGGCCATTAGCTACGCAGCACACTATCAAGCAACGAGGATAATCTAGATGATGATGCCCATTCTAAACAAGAGTTGATAAGTGAAATAAGAGACTTCAGTAAAGTTGTAGTTCTATGTCTGTTAATGAGGTCACCTATTATTGATTAGATGAAGATAAAAGACAGTTTATTCACAAATCTCTATCTGCCCCATGCCAAACTATTTATTTGCCTCATGCGAAACACATCAAAGTCACTTTTGGTTTAGTAACTAAATCGCTTTTTTCTTTTAGATATTATTGTTATGCGCAATCAAGGTCCGTCAATTCCCTAACGGAGGTTGGAAGTTCGACGAGCCCCCGCCAGGGGATTTACAGACCTCATCGCACCGTTTGACCATGGTTTGACACAGTCACATCCACGGCAGCTTGAATGAGTGGGTCTCTGGTCCGAGGCCCCCCCCCCATGTTATGTGTGACAGTGAGGCGGTTTGTTCCGCACCCACAACTCCGCCGGATGCGACCGAGACCCTTGAGCGTGCTCTGTGGGAATAAACCCCCCTCGACCTTGATGGTCACACCAGAGCAATCTGGCGGTAATTAGAATAACTAATTACTGGGCAACTTCCTTCCCCCCGCTGTGCACGAGACACCGCGTCAAACAAAGACTTGTAACTAGGTGTCGGTCGTCCTCCCTTCTTTGAGTCAACCTTCTTTGTAACTCACTGGTCGCTGGTTCGATCCCTGCCGAGGGCACGATGACAATAGGTAATAAGCACTTACACTTTCAACTCTAGTGAAGGTCACATAATATGGTAAACTATGGGTACCATGGTACCAGTACATCTTTGGTACCAGTATATACGTATAATAGGTTGTAATGTAACATACCACCTGCCCACTTAGATGAGTAAGTGGCAGATGGTATAGCTGGGATCTATGGTAAAATAACTATCTTGATGATGACCATGAAATAACCCAGTCAAGTTATTCACAATGAAGAAAATTGAAACGATATCTAGACCGAAAGCTCTCGAAATCTCGATTTATGAAACACATTCACGAAGAACATGAAGCATATTACTAAATACACACATGCTTAGGTTCGGTTTGGAGCAGATTACCTCTCAATGTAAAGTTGTCTCCACTTACGTGCACATTATTATCAAAACAATAGCTCAAAAAGCAGGAGATTTTAAAGTTTTTTGAGCGTCGTCGTATCTTTAAAATTATGCGGGTCCATAGAAAAGAAATCATCAAACTCTATACATAATTGTAATACTTCAAAAAAGGATACGAAAAACTATTGTGCTCCCATCAAGTTGTCTCATTTTATCCAAATGCATCATTTTCTCATCCTTTTTTTTTTGGAGATTATGTCTAGATCTTGATATTATCTAGCCGCGCATACCAACCTACAAAAACATTAAATTCCCACGCTGTTTGTGTAGAAAACTATATTTCGCTATTGTTCACGTTTATTCTTCGCAACGACGTTGAGAGTCCCATGTGAACATGGCACGTTTATCATGTTCTATGACTAAAGCATGGTTCACACCTTCCGCCGACAACCGACAACCGTGTTTGAACTTTATCAACGCGTGCGTTTGTTTGAATTGTTTATCGGACAAGCTCAACACGAGTTAGCGACCGACCGTAGCACCACAAATCATAGATCGAGGTCATCAGCGTATTTGCCAATTTAAATTGGGAAAGGTAGAGGTTTGAGTTGACCCACACAGACAGATCTCGGCAGACTCTTGTTTGAACCCGAGGTGTCGTGACGGTGTACATTGTACACTCTTGTAATTGGCCTGGTGTAGGCTTCGTGCTGGTACCGCAGTCGCGTCGGAAGTACTTTTTTTTTCTTGTGTGTGTTGGAGACGGGGGCGAAGAAGCATTGTAATATCTCATATGAGCACTAGATAATGGATGGAGTAACGAAGTCTAAGGTCCAAATGCATAGTCGTTCCTCAGTTGCTCCTCAACTCACCCTTTCCTCAGATTCACCCAACCACCAATCACAGAGCAGCATTGCCATGTGGACTGCTCTGTGATTGGTGGTTCGGCGAGTCTGAGGATAGGCTGAGTTGAGGAGCACGTGAGGAACGACTATGCATTTGACCCATAGTCACTGTGGCGATTATGTTTGTTTTACCCGTTTTACCTGTACTAGAAGTGCCTGGAAATGAGTTTAGTCTTTAGTTAATTATCATCTTTCTCAGGGAAGGTCTAAACCAGGTATTTTTTGCAAGTTGGGTGTCAATATTTACAAACAAATGTATTTAAATTACTCCGTTTCGGCGGGAGAACATTAAAAATTCTATTTTACCCATCAAGAAAGTTGGAAGAAAAACGATTTTGCATTTTGGCATTTAATTAAACACGTGCAATGTATAGACCTGGTGTCAATTTGCAGTATATACGTTTGTGGTCGCGTATAAGGTGATATTTATCATACGATGAACTTCGAAGTATCTGGGACAAATCCCAACCGCCGGATGCGAACATGTTACAGCGAGTATTATCGAAAAGCTACGGACATTGGTTTTGAAGTGTGTAGGTTAATTTGTATCGTGACATAATAATAATAATTACATTATCAAACTTTCTGCGTGCAAGGCGGAAAGACACGTGTGCCACTTGTGCCACGCGTGCCATAGATTCGCCATCCCAGTGTATTGGAATATCTTTACGCACAGCCCATCATTACTGTTGTTGTTTCAAATTTCGACATGTGCTTAATATGTTCTTTACATAATATGCATCCATCATTAACTCATATATATCTTCATGTAAAGGTGGCCAAAAGGCTAGGTATAGTTTGATATGAACATAAAAGATTTTGTGTCTTGGATAATCATTCTTATAGGCCCTACTTGTATATTACATACTCTATGCAGTAGGCCTATGCAAAATGAATGCTGTACTTTCTAGTTGTCTAATTATTGTAATACTTCTATTTTTGACTTTCAAATTTTGATATGTGCTTATGTTCTTTACTGAACATGGATCCATCTTTTACTTGTCTTAATTAGGTAAATTAGTTTAATGTTTTCTGCACTTTTTCCTCAAACCCTGTTAAAAAGGCTGTTCACTCAAGTCTAAGGGTACATATTAATAAATGTAACATGTGTCATGTAATTTATTAATTGTGGAAATAAAGCAATACTACTAATACCCGCGCTCACTCAAGGATAAGTTAGGTTACGTAAGGTTAGGTTAGGTTAAGGTTATTTGGAGACCCCACGTTTTCTTCTGAAGTTCGCTTCGCAACGTGTAACGCAATCTGAGTAATAATATTCCAAATTGGGGTTCCGGGGGGGGGGGGGGGGGGGGGGGGGGGGGGGGTGCTTGCCCGAAAAAATTCTCGTCAAGGCATTTTTGTGCAAATCTGTGCGTTTTACAGCGGCCAACTGAAACATGATTACTCAGTTTCTGGCAACACATTTTTTCCTTAGCACCGCTAATAAAAGGAAACTCAAATCAATAATTTGCATATTTTTCGTATTGCTTTTGCTTTTAATAATTACAACAATATACAATAATTATAAAGTAAAACATCTAACTGTCTATTGAAATACTGCATGTCTTTTGATACTGTCTATTGAAATGAAAACGGTCATTTTCCATGTTTCCTTTGCAAAAGGGGGGGGGGGTTTGTCCCCCCCTCCCCCCCCGTGTATACGCCACTGATTCCAAGGGTAAAGATATTCTGTTACACCGGGTCTAAATAATACCCGATCCAGCCTTTTAAAGACTTAAGTAATCGACGCGGATATACCCGAAAGCCAAGCTTACACTCTTCCATCGTCCGCCGTGTGTTTCAATCAGGCTAACCGTAAACACACACACAACATGTGGATGTGTAGCGACCACAATGTCTCCAGGCAATGAATGCTGACGTCACATAATATATAGGATAGGTATCCGTCACGGGTGATCGCTGGAACAACATCAGACCGACATTATACTCCTCGGGCTAAGGAGAGTGTTAGTTTCATCTCCTTGAATCAAGGTTAATTCTCCCCCTCGAGTCAAGGACGTTGAAAGTGGGACGACTACCGGTGTGTGTGTGTGCTGGCACGTAGCCGACTCCTGCGGCGGAGGCAACTGTGCTTGAAGACCGTTCACAATTGAATAAGAGTTACAGTGTGAAATAACAACCAACAGGTTCACAACAATAGTTTCGTTGCTTATTTCAGTAGAGTCAAACTGGTACCAGCGCTGTTACTATCATTGACTACTAATATACCAACATATTCGGTACACTATACTGTTTTAGTTCTGATTTCCGTATAGTAGGGCTTCTCTTCTGGCTCTTCAGCGTTCTGATTGGCTCGTCGCCGTAAGGTGAATCATGAGAAGTTGAAGTAAGGCAATTACTGGAATTAATTAATTTCTTATAGTTATTTCAAAATCCTGTGATGGATGTGTTAACCACAGAGTTGTTATTGCATATTGCCATATCTTTACGACCCAACTGAAGGTCAACATAGTAAGCTTCGATCTTAGGTAATAACTCTTCAACAGCGTAACTGCCAAGGGTATAATATAGATTGCATACATTGAGTAACATCCTCAAAAGAACTATCTAACGAAAGTTATCTCAACTTTACAAGAATCCACACGACTTCCATCTCATTAGAGTTACTGTAGGTGGGTTTCATCGCGAACGGGTCGCCTGGAGGTACGTTCGTATCCCGACGCAACACGCATTCCTCTCATCTCCATACACCTGTTGTTGTTGGTACTGTGCTACGATAAGCTGAAATACTTGGCTATCTCACTCATCGGCTCCTGCCTGACCAATCTCGATGCCAAGTGTTGGAGAAGTCACGTTGTAAATGATATTTCCGGGAAAACTAACGCGTACCCAATATTAATTTACTTACGTTACCATAGCAACTTACGTTCCCCAAGGAGTGAGGGGAAATGATCGGAGGGGGGTTCTACGGCTAAGAATTTTGACATGACTAGATAAATTCAATGTGGTTGTATATATTTTACAAGAGAAATATTACTACCCAAGTAAGTTATGCAGCAAGAAAGTGGTTACGCGAACGGCGGGAGTTGGAGTTTTCTCGCCTGTTCTTGCATCGAAATCATATTTTGGAGTGTATCCCTAGGCTCGCTAACTTTATGGCAAACTCCCAATATGATAATTCGAGTTGAGAATCTGCTGCCTGCTGGCTACATACACTGGGAAATGTGTTCAGAATTGGTCGAGAAGTTGTCGAACCGCAGGGGGTATAGTGGGCTGAGCCCCCCTACTTGGCCCCGCACGAAGATTGTTTGAAAAGCCAGCCAGTATATTATAATGTATTTGCGAAGTGTTGAATAAGAAATTTAAATTTATTAAACTGGTGGATGGTACACGCTACATTCCTAGACATTGTGCACACCCACTCACCTCCGAACTATGGTCTTGGCATCCAGAATCTCATCATGAGAGTGACTTTCCAGAGTGAATTGATACTACGGGTCTGGGGAAGGGCCCCAGCCACTGGAGGCAAAATAGTTTTCAAAATTGTCTTTCTAAGAGCCCGAGAAATGAATGTAAAGCAATTATTTGCATGAATGAATAGACTCCTGAGGGGGCTTTAGCCCGAAATAATCCCCCCTGTTGTGCCTCACTGCGTCACTATTGATTGGTTCTATACACCCACAGCTATCGCTTTCTGTTCAGCATTCACATACGGACCAACCGGCTTTTGGAGCGTCTGCATCCTTTATGGGTGAGATAATGTATCTGTACCCACCCACAACTTACAAGACACTCACATAGACCACCTGCTAGTGTAAGAGAATGCTTTACACCCACGCACATCCACAACTCAAGCGAATCATGAGATGGTGTTACATGCGGTGGTTGAATAGATTGGAGGATATCTATGGTTGGACATAAGATCACCCACATGCAATGCGTCGCGGACACCTACAACTCAGAAGAGAAGACAGGTGGTTACGTACGAGGGTTGCACACAAGGACACCCACAACTCAGAAGATTATCTTGTACGACAGGTGTCTGACGCGTGAGTGGGCGTCACAAGGTCACCCGCATGCCAGCCACCGCCGGACACCCACAACTAAAGATAGTCCTGCACATGTGGTTGCAGTCAAGGTCACCCGCATGCAAGGCGTCGCGGACACCCACACTTACTATTGATGTCGTACGTCCTCCAGCCGTAGGCGACGTTCAGATGTTTCCTCCCCTCGAAGAGACCGAAGTGGAGATTCCCGTCAGACTCGTCGGGGTTCGACGTCCGACGCGCCCGCGCCGAGATCCAGTTCTTAGTACCGAGCGCCGCCACCAGTAACGCGAGCGCCAGGCACGAACCGAAGAACGTAACGAAGATCATTCCTCGTTTGAAGAGATTCATTTTGGAACGTTTTTCTCGATCGTTTCGTTGATTTAATGTTCGGTGGAAAAGAAGCGGCGTCTATCGTACACTACCATGTTGAGCGCGGTCCCTGTTCACACACCCCACACTAGTGTCAACTTTCTTCCCGCACTTGTAAACTAAACAACACTAAACACTCACTCACACACACGGTTCGATCTAATATATTTATATATCGACGTTTCACTCACTCGCGTTCAACACATTCCTCGCAGACGTTTCACGAGAGCAGAGACAAATACGTGTCCGTCGATCGACTCCGGTTTCCTGACTGATGGTCGGTTCACGGTTGGTCTCTACGCCAACCAACACCTGAAGAGGAGAGAAGTCGAGCGTGGAACCGGTTCGCGCTCACCTGGCGAGAGCTCGAGGGAGAGCGCCACTGTACGTTCACGTTGGTACGCGCGCGCGAGGAGGTTGCACTTGCCGATATCACCCGGGTAACACCTGTCTGCATCTGGTGGGGGCGCGGTCCCCATTTGCGGTTGCGGGGACCGGAGTGTGATGCGGCCCGGGTAACACCTGTCTGCATCTGGTGGGGGCGCGGTCCCCATTTGCGGTTGCGGGGACCGGAGTGTGATACGGCCCGGGTAACACCTGTCTGCATCTGGTGGGGGCGCGGTCCCCATTTGCGGTTGCGGGGACCGGAGTGTGATACGGCCCGGGTAACACCTGTCTGCATCTGGTGGGGGCGCGGTCCCCATTTGCGGTTGCGGGGACCGGAGTGTGATGCGGCCCGGGTAACACCTGTCTGCATCTCGTGGGGACTCGGCCCCCATTCGCGTGTGCGGGGACCGGAGTGTGATGCGGCCCGGGTAACACCTGTCTGCATCTGGTGGGACGCGGTCCCCATTTGCGTGTGCGGGGACCGGAGTGTGATGCGGCCCGGGTAACACCTGTCTGCACCTGGTGGGACGCGGTCCCCATTTGCGTGTGCGGGGACCGGAGTGTGATGCGGCCCGGGTAACACCTGTCTGCATCTGGTGGGACGCGGTCCCCATTTGCGTGTGCGGGGACCGGAGTGTGATGCGGCCCGGGTAACACCTGTCTGCACCTGGTGGGACGCGGTCCCCATTTGCGTGTGCGGGGACCGGAGTGTGATGCGGCCCGGGTAACACCTGTCTGCATCTGGTGGGACGCGGTCCCCATTTGCGTGTGCGGGGACCGGAGTGTGATGCGGCCCGGGTAACACCTGTCTGCATCTCGTGGGGACTCGGCCCCCATTTGCGTGTGCGGGGACCGGAGTGTGATGCGGCCCGGGTAACACCTGTCTGCATCTGGTGGGACGCGGTCCCCATTTGCGTGTGCGGGGACCGGAGTGTGATGCAGCCCGGGTAACACCTGTCTGCATCTCGTGGGGACGCGGCCCCCATTTGCTGTTGCGGGGACCGGAGTGTGATGCGGCCCGGGTAACACCTGTCTGCATCTCGTGGGGACTCGGCCCCCATTTGCGTGTGCGGGGACCGGAGTGTGATGCGGCCCGGGTAACACCTGTCTGCATCTGGTGGGACGCGGTCCCCATTTGCTGTTGCGGGGACCGGAGTGTGATGCGGCCCGGGTAACACCTGTCTGCATCTGGTGGGACGCGGTCCCCATTTGCGTGTGCGGGGACCGGAGTGTGATGCGGCCCGGGTAACACCTGTCTGCATCTCGTGGGGACTCGGCCCCCATTTGCGTGTGCGGGGACCGGAGTGTGATGCGGCCCGGGTAACACCTGTCTGCATCTGGTGGGACGCGGTCCCCATTTGCTGTTGCGGGGACCGGAGTGTGATGCGGCCCGGGTAACACCTGTCTGCATCTGGTGGGACGCGGTCCCCATTTGCTGTTGCGGGGACCGGAGTGTGATGCGGCCCGGGTAACACCTGTCTGCATCTGGTGGGACGCGGTCCCCATTTGCGTGTGCGGGGACCGGAGTGTGATGCGGCCCGGGTAACACCTGTCTGCACCTGGTGGGACGCGGCCCCCATTTGCGGTTGCGGGGACCGGAGTGTGATGCGGCCCGGGTAACACCTGTCTGCATCTGGTGGGACGCGGTCCCCATTTGCGGTTGCGGGGACCGGAGTGTGATGCGGCCCGGGTAACACCTGTCTGCATCTGGTGGGACGCGGTCCCCATTTGCGTGTGCGGGGACCGGAGTGTGATGCGGCCCGGGTAACACCTGTCTGCATCTGGTGGGACGCGGTCCCCATTTGCGTGTGCGGGGACCGGAGTGTGATGCGGCCCGGGTAACACCTGTCTGCATCTGGTGGGACGCGGTCCCCATTTGCGGTTGCGGGGACCGGAGTGTGATGCGGCCCGGGTAACACCTGTCTGCATCTGGTGGGACGCGGTCCCCATTTGCTGTTGCGGGGACCGGAGTGTGATGCGGCCCGGGTAACACCTGTCTGCATCTGGTGGGACGCGGTCCCCATTTGCGTGTGCGGGGACCGGAGTGTGATGCGGCCCGGGTAACACCTGTCTGCACCTGGTGGGACGCGGTCCCCATTTGCGTGTGCGGGGACCGGAGTGTGATGCGGCCCGGGTAACACCTGTCTGCATCTCGTGGGGACGCGGTCCCCATTTGCGTGTGCGGGGACCGGAGTGTGATGCGGCCCGGGTAACACCTGTCTGCACCTGGTGGGACGCGGTCCCCATTCGCGTGTGCGGGGACCGGAGTGTGATGCGGCCCGGGTAACACCTGTCTGCACCTGGTGGGACGCGGTCCCCATTCGCGTGTGCGGGGACCGGAGTGTGATGCGGCCCGGGTAACACCTGTCTGCATCTGGTGGGGACTCGGTCCCCATTTGCGTGTGCGGGGACCGGAGTGTGATGCGGCCCGGGTAACACCTGTCTGCATCTGGTGGGGACTCGGTCCCCATTTGCGTGTGCGGGGACCGGAGTGTGATGCGGCCCGGGTAACACCTGTCTGCATCTGGTGGGGACTCGGTCCCCATTCGCGTGTGCGGGGACCGGAGTGTGATGCGGCCCGGGTAACACCTGTCTGCACCTGGTGGGACGCGGTCCCCATTCGCGTGTGCGGGGACCGGAGTGTGATGCGGCCCGGGTAACACCTGTCTGCATCTGGTGGGGACTCGGTCCCCATTTGCGTGTGCGGGGACCGGAGTGTGATGCGGCCCGGGTAACACCTGTCTGCACCTGGTGGGACGCGGTCCCCATTTGCGTGTGCGGGGACCGGAGTGTGATGCGGCCCGGGTAACACCTGTCTGCATCTGGTGGGGACTCGGTCCCCATTCGCGTTTGCGGGGACCGGAGTGTGATGCGGTGTGCGGAGGAACCTAGGTCCCTCGTCCCTATTTATGTGGTCTATGCTGCGGAGTCAGTCCTGGGAACTCTAGCTTCCCCCATTCGCGTTTGTCAAAGAGTTGGACACATTTGTACAAGTTATTGGTTGGTTCCCACTTCCCACTATGAAAATGACTCTCTGCGTTCAAAGTATAATATATAAACACTAAACTTCCACAAGAATTTTATTGTACTGTGGTTACTGTTACCAAAGATTAGACAGTGGTCTAATCTTTGCTGTTACTACCCATCGTAGTTCACGACCAATTAAAACGTTTGGTAATCTCGAGTTCGTAGCTGTTCGAACACGGTTCGCGGGCTTTTTTATAACCTCTTCGCAGTTTGCCGACTGCGCTACGTATTGCGGCGAAAAATATTAATATCGCCATATTCTCAAGATTGCTAACCCGCGTACCGAAAAAGTTAGAACACATTATACCCTCCTTGTGGGTGTGACAATTCCTATACTGAAATCTGTATCTTTCAGTTATTTATTCTGATCAGCAGGATGGTTATTTTGTTTGTTAAATCCATTATTGTTTAATGATTAGTAATCAAAATTCAAAGAAAACATAGCACTGCGCTCTCATTTTTTCTTGGTGTAACAAGCTTACTGTAAGCTCGCGCGGTTTCCATCGCGGTCCCACGGCCCACAGTCGCTGCGGGTCCATGGCACGTAGTATACTCCTGAGATACCACAACAAGGACAGGGCTACGTGCAACACCTGTACCCACCCCATCTCTCCCCACGAAGCACCTGGATGCATTGGTCACCCAACCGTGCCCTAATGTGATTGCTTGGAACCAATTGGTTGCGGTCATGCGCAATCCTTGCGGCAGCCGAGCACATTGTGTCCTGTGACACAAGCAAAGAAGATCAATGAAGATATCACCGCCGTTCTAAGCTGTTAGCTAAGCTGCGTTTGACGGTTACGAATTGTGGTGAATAGGTCTTTACCACCCTGTCCTGTCCCCTACTCCGATACAGATGTAAGTTATTCGAAGCCAAATGTTATACTATATATAATACGCGCTAAGCCGCCAATAATTTAATTCAAATGCCAGTTTTTCACACAACACAAAGAATATCAGAACGTGTTGCTGATTTATATCATCCCAAATCTTCACCATGACTACTTCTACCCCCCCCCCCCCCCTCATGACTATGGAATCAGGGCCTTTTTTCTGGCCCTGACTACAAGCAGCCTAATAACATTAGACGTGTTGTGAATCCAGTACAGGTCCATATGGCCATTGAGACTTTGTTCCCAAACAGGAATTATGTAGTAACTTCTTCGTGTGGCCTGCGTCTAGATTCCCAAGAGGTCCAAAGTTACGCTGCTGCTGACCAGAAAACGACCTCTTGAGAATAAAGGCCCTTCACCTTCATGAGTATATGACATACATATGCTTTCACCGAGCGCGAGGCATTATGACTGTGCATTTACTGAAGAATGAAAGCTTTGCATGTCGGTCAAGCAAGTAGTTTGTTTAGAGAGAACAATAGTTCAAATATTTGCTTAGCCCACTCGCCCAGTCCGGCTATGATAGAAGAGGGAATATTGGAGTGGAATTATCAGGAAGGAAGTATCGAACGCCACATTTTAGTTTATACGTATTTTTATTCATTTTTTGCACATAGTATTTTATAAATTACAGAATAGTTTTTTAAATGAAATGGAAATTATTAATTTCGTTGTAGAAATACAGTCGAAATGTGATCGTATAGCAATCGTTGGGTAGTAAGTGTAGTATGTCAATATAAATTATACTCAGACACTGAATTGTTGGAAATGTATTATTCGTAACAGTTTCAATATAAATTATCTATGACTAGTAGGCTCAACATGACACGGTTCATATTTTTTTTGAATTTATTAGAATTTCTTCACGTGAGTAAAAGGTAAAAGAGCTCCGGAAGTTTCCGCCCAAATCCAACTGAAACTGAGTTAACAGTCGCACCGACCGACAATTACCGACCTAATGCTGAAACTCTATTCTATATCTGAACACTTTTTTACTAATTACTAATTAGTAATTAGTAGGCGTCGCCCGAAATTACCGACGGTTCGTTTCATCCATATAGCAAGCGATAGACTATAGAATAATAGAGCTATCCTTCCTTCCTCCCTCCCTCAACGTGCCTCAATTCAGAATCAAATTAATATTTTAGCCGCGTAGTTTGCGCTTGAGTTCTATCATAGTCGATAATGAAGTCCTCCTCAAGGAAGAGGTCTGAGAGCGCTCAGGCAAGTAGGTAAACTGCTGTTGGGCAACTTCTTGATCGACTCTAGTCCCAACGTAACTAGACTCATGTCGACGTTAGATTCTTATCTGCTGACGCTGTTTCAATGAAAATCAACAGCGTTCTCTTTATAATTAGTTGCCCCAAGACTACTTTACACATGCTTTCGTCACAGGCGACTGGTTCGTAGCCAATCAGCGATCGGTATTGGCCCGGATGTGTCTCGGGCGGTTCGCTGGTTGGCTACGACTGCCCCGGATATGACGAAAGCAGGTGTAAAGTAATCTTGGGTCCACTATACCACATTCGTAAAGGCAGTCTTACGCTGAGACCAAGCATCATTAGTCACGCCCGTTGTGTTTGTAATTTCCAGGTAGCCAATAAACGATCGTAAATTATCACTAACTGACCCTCAAGAAGATGTGAGGCTACTCGTAGGCATGACACTAGTTACGTTGGGGAAAACACTGTATCCAATGATGCCCAGCCAAACGTTTGATGCGCCAAGTGGTAGCAACAGCCCATAGGTGTAGCTGTAGCTGTAGGTTGTAGCTCAGTAGAGGAAGATGACGCCGTCGTTGTTCTCCTCGACCTTGACAGTCGTGTCCGAGGGGTCGTTGTCGAGGAGGTATTTGCGCACCCCCAGGATAGCCAGGTTGCTGACATGCATCAGCATCGCTCCCAGGATCAGCCTGAAACATTCAAACGCACCCCGTTTACACTCTCCGTCATGAAAAAATCATGGATAGTGACGACACCTCATCACCACCTCCACC
The DNA here is from genome assembly GCA_945910005.1 of Isoperla grammatica. NCBI lineage: Eukaryota > Metazoa > Arthropoda > Insecta > Plecoptera > Perlodidae > Isoperla > Isoperla grammatica. The sequence continues at coordinate 51,192,082 of OX246740.1, forward strand.
ACCCACCACCCCACCTCGTACGATTAATTCGTGAGTTCGTACAGCCCTTGACGTAAAGGAACAAGAATCATCATATTAACGAGCAAATCACGAACCAGTCCAACCAAAGAGATGTTTATACAAAATAAAAAAATAAAGTTTCTGTATAATACGCTTGATTTAAATTATAGTCGAGGAGTGTACAAGTTTGAATGAACATCTTTTGAAATTCCAAGTATGCAATTTTTCACGCAAAATTTGATGGTATGAATATAATAGTTCCAAACGAATACGAAACTGTCTGTTTACAATAGTATCGTTCCTATGAGATCACTAAAAAAACGATAATTTTCTCTAAAGGAAACCCCTTTCCCCGGACCTCCATGAACAGATGAAACGATATCGCTATTGCAAGAGAGTGTCGACTGTGGATACTCACCAATAGGAATAGCCCAACACGGCCAGACCGTCTGAGATAACCTCTCCGGTTATGACTTCGGTGTAGGCTACGTTCTTAGACAGGGTAAGACTGAAGTGGGCGCCCCAGAGAGACAGAACCATCAGGTCACAGCCCGCCGCGATGCCGTTCCAAACATACAGACCTGAGAGCAAGAAACAAATATATATACATATGTAATTTTAAACTTTTAAATAATTGTTTGCAGAGTGTTGCATTTATTATGACCCGGAACAAAACGCAGTGTTTTTTTCGAAGGAACCCTTTGCTCACGTAGGGTCCACACCAGCTTTACTTGATGTGAACTTCTTCGGATGATCAGCCACGTATTCGGATAAGTGGGAAGGAATGTTTGAAAACAATCTTATAGGATTTAACTACAGCATTCGCCTTTAGGACTGAGGAAAACCTTCAGTTCATTCAGGGTTGCCGTTGACCGGAATCGAACCAGCGACCTCCCCATACAGTCTCCAGTGTTATCGCCGAGCCATCCCCCTCTGTCGGTCACAGTGGAACCATATCTGAATTAAAGTCACTCTTCGAGTGTTTTCACTAGTAAAGATTAGTGAGCGATGGGTGGCTCAATAAACATTTTTTTTTTAAACGATCCAAGTTTGGTTCTGCGTGACTGTGTGAAACATAAATTGTTATTGAAACTTGACAACACTTATAAAATAGGGCACTTAAAGGTTGGAATTCACAGTCGGCCCCTACACCTAGGGGCGCCCATTGTTACCAAAGTAACAGTTGTTTGCATGTTATTTCCCATCAACGAAACAAATCCATAGCAGCCCCTATAGGTGTAATGAATTCCATTATGTAGGGAATTATTTAATTTTCATTTCCACGAGGCCGAAGCCCCTATTAAGGCAATGCATGGATATTGGATACGTACCGAAAATGGCGAATATCGGCTCCGTAGGGTTCATGGCTGAGTTGACGACGGCCAACACCCCCGCTGCCGTCGCGAAGAACAGACCAATGGCGAGGAAGACGATAGTGCTGACGCGTAGCGCCGCGTTCAGGAACTGTTGGTCTGGCACCTTGTCCGCCCTCAGCATCGTGCTATGGTCTGCAATGTTATGTACTGCTATAGTTATGGCGAAGAACAGACCAATAGCAAGGAAGACGATGGTGCTGACGCGTAGCGCCGCGTTCAGGAACTGTTGGTCTGGCACTTTGTCTGCCCTCAGCATCGCGCTATGGTCTGCAATGTTATGTACTGATAGTTATGGCGAAGAACAGACCAATAGCAAGGAAGACGATGGTGCTGACGCGTAGCGCCGCGTTCAGGAACTGTTGGTCTGGCACTTTGTCCGCCCTCAGCATCGCGCTATGGTCTGCAATGTTATGTACTGATAGTTATGGCAAAGAACAGACCAATAGCCAGGAAGACGATAGTGCTGACGCGTAGCACCGCGTTCAGGAACTGTTGGTCTGGCACTTTGTCCGCCCTCAGCATCGCGCTATGGTCTGCAATGTTATGTACTGCTATAGTTATGGCAAAGAACAGACCAATAGCCAGGAAGACGATAGTGCTGACGCGTAGCGCCGCGTTCAGGAACTGTTGGTCTGGCACCTTGTCAGCCCTCAGCATCGCGCTATGGTCTGCAATGTTATGTACTGCTATAGTTATGGCAAAGAACAGACCAATAGCCAGGAAGACGATAGTGCTGACGCGTAGCACCGCGTTCAGGAACTGTTGGTCTGGCACTTTGTCCGCCCTCAGCATCGCGCTATGGTCTGCAATGTTATGTACTGCTATAGTTACCACAACTAACTCATGATGCTAACTAACTAGTTTCGCAGGGCCGTAACTATAGGGGTTGGTAACCCGGGTAAAAAATCGGGAATATACCATTTTGACTTGCTATAATACCATTGTTAATGTCACACCAGTCACCAGTAACAAATTTAATTAAAAAAACATGCCTAAAACTCGTTAAAACACTCCAATCACACTAAAAGAATCGAAAAATTAACCGGGGCTGTGCGCCCCAGACCCGCATTGGTTGGGGACCCCCCTCCAGACCCTCTATTGTACTTTGCCCAATCATAATTGGGTGGTTTTTATACCCTAGTTACGGCGTTGTAGTTTCGTAACTAGTCTAATGCCGTCTCTAAATAGCAGAGGCCAATAGTACGAACATATATTTTGTACTTATCTAATTTCTTCCATCTATTTGAAAGGGGTAGGCTACTTTAGTTCTCTCGTGCATACGATGGCTCGAATAAGGCACTAATAAGACAATTATTTGAAGTTAGAATTCAAATCTATCTCCATACGTGACGTAGTAGTTTTCTTCTTCTTTGAAAGATACATTAGATATTAGAGTAGGCCTATATTCTTCAGTGATTACGGTCCCCAAAAGCAAAAATACAAAACATAAGTTGCAAAGAAATACCGTTATTTGTTAAGAATTTGATTGGAGTGTAACGTGAAAACAACAAGTGTTAATTTCTAAATAATGTTTTCAGGCCGCATAAAAAATAAAATTTCAAAATGTTTCAAACCAAACCACGTTATCTTTAAATTAATTAAGCCTTATTCACTAATTAATAATGACCATTATCAAGTGCAGCCCATGTACTACTAACCTGTCCAGATCGCTTCCCCCTCGCTGTGGTTCCCTCTCCCCCTCTCCCACCCCCTCGACCATGCCACCAGTCTGGCTTTAGTCTTCTCGGTGCACAACCGTGGCGGCGCCGTCCCGTCATTGAAGAGTTCCTCTAGCTCGGCGTCGCGGGCGTCGGCGTCGGGGGTGCAACTCCACACGCACACGTTCTCGCTGTACATGCACGTGACTGAAACACGTGGCAACACGTCGACAGTCATTTCAGAACTAAAACGACGGAATTTCGCGAAGGAGTGGCAGGGGGATTTTTTACTATCAATGAAGACAAGAGTCGCTTTTTTGTGTTTTTTTTTTCGACTTGTGATTGGTGATGTCGATCTTGCCTCCGTGATTTATATTATAAACACCAATTCACAAATGGTGTATTGCAATAATTTGTCTTCATAAACGCGAACTTAGGGCTGGTCTTATAATCTCCTAATAGGAAAGTTATTTGTAGTAATTTAGCTATTTGGAGGATTTCAACGGTTTTGATTGGTGGTTGCCATGGAGACAACAAGCTATTCGACGAATAAGTAGGGACATTGTAAGACTGGACCTTAGTGAACGAGCTCTAAACGAGCCAGCAGAGCTAGAACAAATTTCAATACAGTAGATCCTTTTTGTCAGTCACTTGGTGAATTTTGTGTCTGTGGTTGATTTATTATTTAAATCGGGTCCACTAGTGACAAAAGAAAGTGACGAGCTATGACGTTCAGTGACTATGAAGACACAAAACAATCCTGTCGGGGTTGCATGGAATGGTCTGTGAACGGAATTTTCTTTGAATATTGTGGTAGGGGAAACAAAATCGGAGTTTATGAATTTTATCCGTTCATAAAATCACGGCCAGGATGCCACCCTGGTTTCTAATCTAGTAGTTGAGCGTTTCTCCAGCCCACCCTGATTTCACTGCATCCCTATCATGGGTTTGTAATATAGTTAGATATAGGCTACAACCCCAATGTACCACTCAAAATACAACATTCATTCTGGTGGCAAGAAAATAAACTACAATTAGAAGTAGTTTAGCTGTCATTATTGTTCATTGTTGTTTGATTGTTACATCATCATTGCTTAGCAACGCTATCTGTGTGTTAGATTGAGTCCTCAATAGTGACCTTGAAATTTGATTTTTATTGGATTCAAGGACTGAAACATTGGATTTATAAAACCATGGACTTACTTACTATCTGGATGTGCAACATGGTTGGAATACGCGTCTGCGATTCTCATTTCCGGTGGTGTGACATTCTTGGACATTTTAGTCCCTATCGCTAAGCAATTACACATCAACAGTCACAACAACAATGTGAACAATGTCAAAATTCAACACTAGGGTTAAAATCGCTGCCCATCGCCTTCTTCCGTGGCTATTTGATTGTTACATTAAATAAATAAATAAATTCACATTTAGAGTCTACCCACTCAGTAACTAAACTGATTTGCAGTGTAGTGTGTAGTGGGGGACTTTAATTTAAAGTGACTAAACCAACCCTGTAGGCTTCGAACACCATCGACGAGTGAGCGATAACCAATCAAAGATCGATATTTCAAATACGAAACATATGAATCAGTGATTGGACAGAGCGAACACCTGCGGACAAATGCCAGAATCAACAAGGCCGATTCAGAAGAACTTTGAATTTATTTAGTGCTTCATTGCTAGGACGGCTCAAAAGTCACCGTTTACTTATTCCTAATGATTGATTGATATTTGGGCTTAACGTCTCATATTTTTGCAACGAGGCTAATCGAGACAATGAGTGGGTGATATATGAAGATGCAATAGGGGGCTGTTTGGAGGAAAGGAGCAAGTAGGAGGGAGCGTGAGGAACGGGGAAAGGGGAGGAAAGGGGATTGGGGTGTGGACTGCACAATTCGTCTGACTTCTCCTCCTCGACCAGTCCGGCTAGGGTGGCCCTACCAGAAGCATACGCTTCCGCCGGCATAGCTCTCGGGATCAACAAAGCACGCAAACCTGCCCACCACGATAAGGTAGCAGTCCCTGGGCAGGTACTTATTCCTAAGCCAAGAAGTAATGGAATTGATTACTTACATAAAAGAGTATAAAAGATTATTGATTACATTGATTTGTTAGCTGATTCAGGTCCAGTAACGAAGTTACTATTATAAATCCATGATAAAACCGCAAGGACTGAAATGGTTCCATTGTTTGCCATGACGTCATCGTTACTCACTGTATATCTCCGAGACTCCGGGTCTCTGTAGCACGTAGTAGGTGAGAGTCCCCGAGAACAGCCCGTATGTGATATGGTCCCTCGTAGGCGGACTGGGGGTAATATACGGCTCCATGTAAGACTCTACCCATGCTTGAGTTGCCAGTGAGGTAATATTCAACCCTATGGCCGCACAAGACAGGATGAAAGTCGCGTATATGAACGGCCTCTTGCTGATAGCCATGGTGAACACTCACTGACTGATGGGCAAGATAGCGCGGGCGAGACTTATCGGTAAACTTGAAATGCAGCACGCGATAAGGTGTTATCTTTATAGATATATTCGCTCACATATGGAGGTAATTAAGTTTTCGACATCTGAATACACATTCGTTGAAATACTGGCGGCTGAAAGTAGATGAACCGTTATCTTTAGAGAGGAAAAGTGGATTAATGCTGGTGTAGATTGGATTTGTGCGGATCAGAATCCGGTGCACTTTTAGAAAGAGGATTTTGTTGTTGGTATTCAGACAACAGTTTTCGCGTAATATGTTTTGTTTCTAAGACTGATCGAGATGATTGTCTATTCACAACAAATACCGATATTAATAAAATCATTAAGAGCCCACATATAATATAAGAAATATTTTTGTTGAGGATTATTTTACTAATATAAGTATAACCATTACATATTATTTAGTTTGTATGTACGGTAGGAAAGTGAAAATACGCATACTGGATGCTGGGAATTTTCGTTCAGTGCACTTTCTATCTAGAAGAAACTATTTATTCTTGTCAAAAATGTCACCTGTGTATTTTTGAAGAACTCTCGTCGAAATCCGTTCATTGGTTTTTCGCCAGACCATTTAAAAATTCATCTATAGGACCCTTAGAATAGATAGAATTAATCACGGTCCTCTAAATCTCCAACGACAACAATGCACAACAATGAAAATATACATCTTGACATAACATTTTGGAAAGTAGTACTTATTGTTTAGCATTGTAGTCATTGAAGATTTAGAGGACCGTTCTATTCAAGGTTCCTAGATCAATTTTGAAAATGGTCTATAATCACGTTTTCTTGAATTTCCCGTGTTTGAGGTGTGAATTGTTTTAACTAGTTTACTGTTGTTTCTATAATTTTAAAACCCTCGTAATAACAACAATTTATTACTAAATATTATTTTTCATATTACATTATTATATTATCCCTTAAAAAAAAAAAAAAAAAACATCTCGATCCATCCATGACTTGTGAGTTGGTTAGGTGGGTGAGGGGAAGGGTATGGAATGGGTGGGTAGCTTTGACGTCAGTTGTTAGTAGCGTATACGTTTGCCAGATTGTAACTTTGAGATAAGAGGCTCCACAATCGTCATTCGAAACCATCAACACCTTACGAGTTCCTCGCGTAACTTGTTATCACCAAATCAATACCTCGTTTTATCTGTTCGCAATCCTAAAAGTAAAAAAAAAATTGATACATTACCAAAAAATAAAAATATACACACCCATGACACACGCCTAAAAAATAACATCCATACACGTTTTTATTCAAAATCATCAACACAGACAAACTCCGATTACACACACACACAACTTTTTAACAAATTACCAGCTGAACTAAAAAATATAGACTCATTAAACAGTTTTAAATACTCGGTAAAAAAGTTCCTTATTTCAAAAGCATACTATTCCATAAACGAATATTTAGTGGATAACCTGTAATTATTTCAAATTTTATATTAAATCTATTTTGTTATTCTATTGTATACGTTTTACTGTATTATGAAGTTTTACTGTATTTCATCTATACTTCAAACTGTATTTCATGTATTGTTTGTATCATGATTGTCTGTACATCTGAAAATGCTTGATCCCTCTCGCAGAATGTAGATTCTATGACAATAAACTAATATTATTATTATTATTATTTTTGGAGGACTAGACATATAAAACGAGGAATTGATTTCCCCATAATCAAAACCTTTACTCCAGTTTTAGTTTCAGCATAGTGAGTAGGTATAGCGTATGGTTGAATACGTAGAAATGATACAAAGGGTTGCAAAATGTACTGCAAGTGCAAGCTAGACTATTGATAAATTTAAAAACTGGCGGGTAATTCACAGCCTGTAAAAAACCTGAAATATTTATAAAATTAAAAATTAACAGTTGGTATGTCCGATTAATTTTATTTTTATTATTGTACAACATGGCGGACAAATTGAAAATGTTTGTCAAATGGAGCGGCAAAGAATACGAAATCAGCGATTTAACGGAGAAAGATTCTGTGGAGACGTTAAAAAAGTCAATTCATAAGGCAACTGGCGTTCGTCCAGAGCGTCAAAAGCTTTTGAACTTAAAACATAAAGGTATGATCGGGGTTTATTTCGGTTGGCCTGCACATTTTAGGTTAAGGATGACGTTTCCCAGCAATTCTAGCCTACCTAGGCCTAGTCTTCTAGAATGCCTCAAGTATAAAAATTCCGTGCACGTTAATATGGCACTCACGAAATTATCGGTACGGGAATAGCATATATAGTGTAGTGTGGACTAGGCCCTAGGCTAGAGATTCAAAGCTCATAGAACTACCGGTAGGGCTAGACTAGCCTAGGGCCTAGGTCCTAGGCCCTAGGTAGGCCTACCTAGGTCAATGGGAATACCGTATTATGTAGAATACCTTCTCCAGCATGCTCAAATAAGTGTAGGACAGAAACCTTCTTTACCTCAACATTTCTTACGATTATCGATATGGATTTTTATATCACCGCTTCCTTGCTAATTATTAAATGAAATTATACGTTGATTCACTGACGTTGGCAAGTATTGCATGTGGGAGCGCACATTTAGTTTCATAGATTACTTATTTTATCTTGAATCCACGTTTTACGGATATTATTTACTAGGCAAAGTCCCCGATGGCGAATGTCAGTTGAGCGCTCTCCAAATGAAGCCCGGTTTCAAAATCATGATGATGGGTTCTCTGGAAGAGGACATCGCTGATGCATCCACACCTCCGGAAGACATCCCTGATGTTTTAAATGATCTTGATATCGAGGATGAGGAAGTAGCCATCGAAAACACAGAAGTAAGTAAGGTATCGTTATGCTTTAACATTGGAAGTTGAAATCTTTTGTATTATTAGGCCCTTTTCATGTATAAATTGTTTCTTTATCACTAATTTAAGTGTGTTATGTTTGTGATTATTATTATTGTTATTGTTATTAATATTATTTTTATCATCAGTCTCATTAATTTTTAATTTGAATTTTGAACTGGATTAAATTCTAAGTAATTTCAAATCATTGTTTGCTTTTCCATCCATTTTAGGTGCACTTAGCAAAGATTGAACGACGAGTTCGCACCTACACAGTAAATATATTAAACGAGATGCGGCCGGGCAAAAAGTTGTTGGTTCTGGACATCGACTATACTTTATTCGATCATCGATCTGTTGCTGAGAACGGGTACGAGCTGATGAGACCGTATCTCCACGAGTTTCTCACTCTGGCTTATATGGTGAGAAATTTGACACAAAGTAGCCTAATTGTAACATATTGTTATATATTATATTGTTGTGCACTTTGTAACCAGTAGGAGTAATGTTGTTCCTTGTTCTTCTTTACCCTTCACAAACCTGATACCGTAGCAATTTTTGTATATTTTGCAACTTTGATTGTTGTGTTGTACATCGCTCAATTGTAGCAGCTTCTCTATTAACAATACAAATAAGTTTTTAATAATAACTCATGCATTTAGGCTAGATTGAATTAAACATTTTATCAGCTATTTTTGCCAGTCCTACCTTCTTTTGCTATTTTTCTGTCAGCAAGCAACAAACAATTACATTTTTTTTAAATTTTCATTTGATTGACATGGTTTACATGATTATAATTTATTACATGTGTACGATTTGACTGGTATGGTCGATGATTCGAGATTTAAATAATATCCTAGTTAATAATGATAATAGACCTACATTTTGTATGCAATACTACTAGATCTATTGTAGAGAAGAGAGTAAAATATGAGAAGTAAGAGAATATTGCTTTATTTTAGGAATACGACATTGTTATCTGGTCTGCAACGAGTATGAAATGGATAGAAGAGAAGATGAAATTGCTTGGTGTGTCAACCCACAACAAATACAAAATTGCATTTTATCTCGATAGTTTGGCGATGATATCGGTGCACACCCCCAAGTATGGAGTCGTACAGGTATTCATCTCGCTCATATTTCACTTGAATTTCGTTAATAGGTCCAAAGCAATTGGAACTTACAATGGTTTGTTACAGGTGAAACCATTGGGTGTAATCTGGGGCAAGTACGAACATTACACCCCAAAAAATACGATAATGTTCGACGATATTCGTCGCAATTTCATAATGAACCCCGGTAACGGCCTGAAAATACGTCCGTTCAAACAAGCACATTCGAACCGCCACAAAGATCAGGAGTTGTTGTTACTCGCTTCGTATTTGAGAGACATTGTGGATGAGGAAGACTTTTCCAATCTGGACCATAAGAACTGGGAGAAATATCGCCCGAAGAAAAAGAGGGACACTGGTGCATCAAAAGAGAAAAAAGAGTCTCTATAGTTTCTCAATATGTAGCCTAGATATACTATATCTAAGACGAATTTATAATATGTACAAACTTTCCGTACAACATGTAAAACTACTTTTGATTGATTTATTAGTAGCCTGTCTCTCTTTTGGAAACTTAAGTATTATGTTTATATTTTATATTTAATAGAAACTGGTTTACGGAAAATGATTTGTTCACGTTTAATTTATTACAATTAGTTGTTACAATTTTACCAACATCTCGTAAATTGTAAATTGCGAATGTGTTGGCGCTGATGATCAACCAAAGCTAGATGACGGCACATGTTAACCTGGAGTATCTGTCTGTATACGTAACAACTTTTGGACAAAACAGCCAATGGCAAGGCAGCAAGGCTAATAGAAAGGTTACAGAGTAGGAACGTAATACAAATATTTATAAAATCTTCATATGCATAGTATTCCATTGCCATGGGTCACTAACAGCTTACTCGAATGAGGTGGGAATAATAGGTCAATTTGATTAAATTGATGTAAGGAAATTAAGTTTTGACATTTACTTAAATAGGTTATTCTGACCGATTCAGTTCGTATGTCGATAGCCAACCGTGCAAGTGCAGGGTTAGAGGTAGTGTAGAGGACATTAAATTGTTTACCTGGATCCGAGTCTGTTAATGAATCCTCCTTTGACAACGTGCAATGTCAAGCAAACTGAAAGCACGTTAATATGTTATTTGTGCTTGAATTGAGTTGTAGTCTTTGCATTGTCTTCTCTTAGGGTTTGTATTTTGATTATTTACCAGTGCTCCTGTAACCTTTTGTATACACAATTAATTAGGATACGTTGTTTAGTTAGTCTGCCTAGATTGCAATTCTTCCCTGGAGTTCAAACATGAGATCTATAATATACTAATGTAAAAGGTAAAACCTGATTATGGAGAAGAAAAAAAGCAATGCCATCATCACGTCTTTGTGCTGATAGTAGCTGGTTTAGATGGTGGCTTGTAACAAGCAAAGTTTGCTAGATTTTCAGCTTCATTCTTCTCATTCAATTTGCTAGTGTTTGTCTTCTCTCTAGGTAGTCAATTTTTAATCTCTACCTAGTTGACTATTTATTTTCATAGATGTGCATATAGGTATTGATTTATGTGCATACTATGAGCTCAATGGTAAGGCAATATAGTGCCACAACTATATTTCTATGCTCAATGCTCACCAATGCACTTTAAACTTGTGTCTGGGCATAATAATAATTATATTGGTTTAGTCTTAGGAAAGGTTGCTTGTTATGATATCGCGCTTACCACAGGCCTTTTAAATCTTTAGCTGTCTGTGCTTTAGCCAAGTACAGTGAATGCACTTGTTTGTTTGGATCCTGTTCAGTTGAAAAGCCTGGTGGAGGTATTTCACTCCTGGGGCCTGGACGTAATCATCTGCGTGATTTACGTATCTGTGATTTGTAGTATTTTACTGACAATACTATGTAGAACATAGTCGCTGACTAAGGAGCGGGTGATTTAAAATCTACAATCTTACACATTATATTCCTATTTCCTAGTGTGAAGTGCAATGATGTCAAAGTTACTACTGTTTTCACATTTCTTGTTTGTTATGTTTTTTGTTTTCGTCTTGTCTGTGGCATTTTGGTGAAGTAACGTATCATGAAATATTCTGGGTTTTGGTATTTCGTCACTGAGAGATGTAGCAACTGTGAATGTATAGGTAGTTCCTACAAGACAGGTTGAAAATAAATTTTAGTTGCGTGGGAACGATGATTTATTGTTAGTATGTATCAGTAACAAGCAGCAATGATTGTGACACAATTCTTTATTATCAGCAAGCGAAGGACGAAATTACACACACTCATTTTTCAATCGAATACAAGGACTTCCATGAGATTTGTATTAATAATTAATATATATACACTAGAAGTTAACACAATGTTAAAAAATAAAATATGCACTTTTTGATACAACTGTGTGCAGCATTTTTTAGACCGTATCCTCCAAAAACAATACTTCCTGTTTGAGAAATAATGTTGGTAAATGCTGCAATGTACAGTAGAGAACATACAGTACTGAGAACCTCACAGAATACTGCACGAATGTTCAAATTCTGTTCCTAGTTCATCATCAGTCATCAATATAAAGTATAAACCATGAACTAAAATTAACATGTCGTATTCTGACACATCCTACTAAAGTTTCATTAACTGTTGTTAGAGTTCCTGGATTGGATGACATAACTAATCGGTGTATGTTACCCCAATACCGTCAATTTGTACTTTGTTCTTGAAGGGTTATTTTTGACGATCTTTGGCAGATACTTTGAAAAATATAGCCTTTTTACTATAGGTCTACTCATAAATATGTAGGTGGTACAGGTACTCCTGTATCATGTACCAGTAATCGAACGATTTAGAAAAGTAGAAAAACAACTCATTTCTACCATCACAATTATATGGTAACAATGGCATAAGTAATTAGAGTACTACCAATTCAAAGAACAAGTAAATTAAAAAGTTGCTAACATTTTTAGAACTAAGCTAAGTGCGGACAATGCAAGCAATGTATCAAATTGCTGCCTCCTCATGGTATCGTCCACTAGCACATTATTGTGATATCTATTGTGAGTTGAGCTTACAAAAATATAAGATCTATGCAACTGTACAAATACATTACAGCAATTATACAAATTAGTACAATTATACTGTCTTTAAAGGGATAGTCGGGTGAAAAACTAAAGAACTACCATTTGTAGATGTCCACCTTTAAATATAAAAAACATGACTAAAAGATACCATACTTTGAACGCAGGCGGTTAAAAAATTAAAGAAAACGCGATTTTTTGGTTTGGTGCTACCAAGTAGCACCGAGCAACTTTTCTCATGGTAATTCCCATATAAAAAAAATGTTGCCTTGAGAAAGTAAAACCACCGCTAAAATAGGGCACTGATCAAAAATCGATCAGGAGGTTTAATGTGCATCGTTTCTCTATTGATAACATGCTTCTTAGTACGAACGTTTACTTCTACAAAATACCCTGCAATTAATTTTTTTGTGACACGATGTGTAGAAAAGTTGCAATCTGTTTTGAGCGGTGCTGTCCGCAGTTGCCGAGCGTTTCGCGGAGCGCGGGCTGGTCTCGTATAACACAATGAGTCCTCTGTCTATCGGGAAGGCGCCAGCGACCTCAGAACCGATACAGTTACACTACGCTTTAGAAGAAAAATGCAGCAAGAGCTGCCTAAGGGAATCTAGTAGAATAGCTAATTGTTCACTATTTTTTTTCTTGCATTGAAGCAACCTATATCAATTGTATTTTACACATAACTGAATTTCATGGACTAATGACTAATTGGTGATTTTTTCGTTCTTCATCTGACTATCCCTTTAAGTGTCTAACTCATTTTTAAATTGTAATATAATATCTAGAAATAGTATGGTAATTATTATTGTATTATTACATGTTTTCTGGTATTTTATTTACCTAGTAAACATTTAATTTTCTTGTAAATACATACATAGGCTATACCTAAATGGCAATAGCTCTTACAAGTGATGCAGCGAAATCACAGCAACAGTTTAGGTATATGATGATTGAAAATAAGGATCTACAGTACAGCTGTATTATGATTTATGGATGTAATGATAACCAGGTTGTTACCGATAGAGGTGGCTCAGCGGTAAGACGCGAGACTCTAATTCGGGAGGTCGCCGGTTCGATTCCGGCCACCGGCAGTCCTGACTGAAGGTTTTTTCCGAGGTTTTCCTCAGTCGTAAAAGCGAATGCTGGGATTGAGTCATGCTCTCAGCCCTCGGACATTCCTTCCCAACTATCCAAACACCCTAATAACCTAGTTAGTCACCTGAAGAGGGGCACATCAGGTAAAGCTGGTGTTCACCCTATAACGGGTATTCCTACGAAAAATTATTATTATTAACCAGGTTGTCTATCTACCATTATCATCTTTCTTTATTTTCTTGAGCATTTATTTTAGATTAGGTATGATTGAGCTGTCTGAAACAGTTAGTTCTACGAATGTTTAATCAATATGATAATGATAACCATATTTGTTTGACACCATTCACTTCTACCGTCTTATATTTTCTGGAGCTTTTTTTTTTTAGAAAGGCCTACCGTACCTATGCATGATCTAACTACGTTGGTAACAGTTATGTCTGTGAAGACTATGTATTATAAATATATAATGACAACCCTATTTGTCTGAGACCATTAATTTAATCATCTTTGTTTAGTTTTTTGAAAGCTGTTATTTTAGATTTCATAAGCTGCATGTTTGACGATTATGATGTATTGTACATGTAATGAAATTGGTCGCCATATTTGTCCCGGAACCGTTTGTGATCTTGCGTATCGAGGGCTTTAGAAATGCGTTTCATTGCTGACTTCTTGAATACTTTCTTAGCCAGTCGGTTATGAGACGTATTCTGTTTTTTCTTCAAGTCTGTGAGTCCCGGATATTTGTTCGTTTCTTTCTTCTTCTTACGTTTCCCCTTCTCGGGCATCTTCAAGTCTATCCCAGTAGCAGCCTTAATTTCCTCCAATAGTTGTGGGTCTTGCCAGTCGGGATTTCTGACTTGCTCTTCTTCGGCCAAGTTCTGTAGTCGCACAGCGTCCTCCGGATTGGAGCATTGTCCCAGTTCGTCTCTGGGAACTATCGGTCCGTGGAAAGGGCACTGTCAACAGATGGAAAGATCATTATCGTCATTAGTCCATTCATTAGATCATAAGACACGATACCTTCATTTCTTCAAAAAGTTCTTCAATTTTAGTAATTTTAAAATGAGGCATTATGCATGCATAAAATGAAAAAGGTTAATAATCGCTTTAAATATTTTAGTGCTTAATATAGGATAACCTAATGCGCTTACTAAATGTGAAAACCAACTAGTAGAACTTTTCACAAAGGTGGTCATCACTCATAACTTATAAGCACTACTTGAGATGATGAAAATCTAGTTGTGCTGTGAGTAAATTATCTGAACGGTAATAAAAAAATTGTAATTAGGTACCAACTATAATTTCTTGACTTTGAACTCAAATCTAAATAGCAGATCTCTTCAATATGATACCTTGTAGTACCTATCATATGTAGTTGTAAACAAACATATTACAAGAATTGAACAAATTAATCATGTAGTACCAGTAAGAAGACTTTACTTATTTTAAACTTACAGTATATTACAAATATTAAGTAGGTACATTTTTTAAACTTATATTACAATTATTAAGTACATCCATACGATACATAAATAAATGTTTGCAGCTTGATCCGTCCGAACCTTGAATCTGTCCTTGCGCGGACAGAGTTTGCCGTTGGGAAGCGCAGCTCGGCACGCCCACTTGACGGGCTCAAACTTGCCCGAGAATTCGATCACCCTGGTCCTTAGTGAAGAAGCCATATCTTCGGGTACCGAAATCTCGTCGAGTCCTTCGCTGGGGCGAGCTGACCAAATTTGTGAACCCTCTGCACGCACGCTGAACAGGTAAGATGGTGAATTTCTTTTAATCAATCATAATTGAAAATGATTTTCCAGTTTAGGACTGGCGGTTAAATGTGTCATATTGGTGCTCTATTTTGAAATGTAGTATTATCTTCTGTCTGCATAACCAGCAGGATCGAGTTGGTGGATACAGTACATTATTTTAACATTGTTGAATCTTTCATTAATCATACTCGTAATTTCTCACACTAGCTTTGAAGTGAACCTGTAACCTATAATTCAGTGTCATCCATAAGGGTAATAGTAACAGTTATCTGTTCAATTATTTATCTACAGTTCTTTTGAGATGGAGGAAAAATTTCAAAATGGACAATGAAGCTAAGAAAAATGTGTAAAAGAAAACGCCAAGTTTTGTATTATTTAACTGGTCAATTAATTGTATTCTGGTAAATGTAGTTAAAATAAAACAATTTAAATAAATTAATAATACAGATTTTAGGAATTTGAATCATAGTAAATGGCAGTCTTGGGGACGCTACTTTTAAAAAGAAGCATGCTTCCGCTACAGCTAGTTTGCTTAAAAAAATAGCGACGCTATTTTTTCGCTACAGCAATTAAAAAGGTAGCGTCGCTAAACTCGCGCTCTTTTCAGAATGAAGCGCGCTACATTTTCGCTACAATTACGTCACGTTGGCCGCACGTCAGTAAATATACTTCACCTTACCTGATCGCGTACGTCGTGGTTTGTTGACCCGCGCGAAGCAGTGACGTTAAAACTTACGCTAACTAATAGTCGCTTACGCGAACCTGATCCGAGTAGCTCGATCAGTAGTTCTTTCTCGCTCATCTCTCCGAGTGAGAGAGAAAGTAAGAGAGAGAGAGAGAGAGAGAGAGAGAGAGAGAACGCCACTGATCGAGTAGGTTGGAGCACTTCGCGTATTAGTTGTGCGAATATCGTCCCCCCCCCCCTCCCCCCCTCCATCCCTCATCTACTGACGATAAGGTGTTTACGGGAACGTACAAGCACAGGATACTAATTACACACTACGTATAATTGGTCATTTGTATTTGTATAGTCCAAGGGTTTCTACAACTATGAAATATGAGAAGTAGGTATATTAATTTTACAAACAATTTCAAAGTAGAAATTAAAATAATTAAGTTACTAAATATTGAAAATAATTGGATTAATTTACAACAGTATTGATGAGAGACGTTTAAACAAAATATTTTACACTTACATAATTTCGTTAATTGATTATAATAATTTAAATGGTCAATAATAATTAAAATGGTGGATAATTTGGAAGTGGTGGTCAAAATTTCTATTTAAAGGTGTTTCATGCAGTTGACTTTAACCAAAAGTGAATGTTCAAAGTTCTCGTCGGTTAGGCAGCCTCTTCGGTCAGTAAACACGGCTTTAGCAACACTAAATAGTCGTTCTACGGGAGCGCTGGAAGGAATTGCAGTGTTGTATTTTATGAATAGTTTTTTTAGCGCTGGCTTGTCACACAAATACGCGAGTGACTTGTCTTTTGATGCAAAGAAATTGTGTAGTTCGTCTGCGGTAGCGATTCTCTCGACTGAAGGTTCTTCATCCCTGAAGAAGTCCAGAGCAGTGTCTTGAACTTCTATTGCCCTCTCCTCAGTGTCGACTCCCAGCTCTTGCCCTGGACCCTGAGACAGTCGGCTCTCTTCTTCCAATTCGTCATTTAACGCGTAGCAAAGGGTGTCCCTTTTATTAATGTTATTTCTCAAGTAATCCCACTCTTTCTTAAATAGTGGGTGGAGGATAGCTGCCTTTATGTTATCATCATAATAAGCGGAGTCAAACCTAAAGAAGATTAATACATTTGCAATAATAAATAATACAAAATACACAAAATATTGTATAAATTTGAATATTTTGATAGTAAATCACTTCTAATGTTCATTATTGTGTATATTTTTAGTCATTTATGACTACGCAACTAAATTAGCACCGGCCATACCATCTGCATGAATCGGGTCAGGCATTTAAAGCTAATGTCCCCTGTTTGTTTCTCTAATAAATCGTGAAATTGGGTTTAAAGGGCAAACATGGTTTTAGAATTATTTCTCTTTCAAAGCGTTAGATTCTTTTGACTTCCGTTATTATACTTCCTAACAAAACTAGCTTCAGAAATCTTGGTTTACAGTCCAATTATAATGAAATGGTTCAATACACAAACATGGCACATTATAGCTTTAATGTTTCGTTTCTACAAAGACTAGACGGTCTTTTGTTGAGCGAACACGGTGATATAATAATTATTCACTAAATAATATAAATAATACTAAAAGTAATAATAATAGTTGTTGCATCTTCATGTAAACGTTAAGTGCGTTTAATATGATTATTACATTTACATTTGTTGCGAATGCACGCTTCAAAGCATTGCTGCAACTTACCTGTTAGTGATACCGGTGATAAGAGCATTCACTAAAGGGGAACAGAACTGGAGACGATTTCCTTGGCAAACCTGTAGTTTTGAAACCAAGCGTGTGATAGTAGTGGAGTAGTACCCCATGTACATGTATTTCTCTCCTTGGAGGAGATCAAGAGCACTCGCAACATTACCCATTACCTAAAATAGAAAATATGTTTCATTTACCTAAAGCGTGCGCACTGAACAATGAAAGTAAATAAAAAAAATTGTAATACAATTCATTTTTTTATTGATTTAATTATTACCGAACAGTACTCCTTTACGAAGGTAACTTCATTTGGTAGTATTCTGGGCAATTCCAGCATATCGCACACCGTGTGGAGACTAGCTTGTTTTTCGTCGAACATCTTGGAAAGACAGGTTAAAGCATTGTACGTTGAATTCCACCGAGTGGCGTTCGGACATATCAAGTATCTCCCTAGCTTGGTCTTGATTATATCAGATGCATTTGTGGACTGATTTTGTTTATTCCACAATGCCTGGCACTTGGCGAAGGTGGATCGATATATTTTCTTGTACACGTTATTGGATTCTAATGCTTTTTGAGCATCTCTCGTCGCGACAAGGTTTAAACTATGGCTGGCACACCGTTGGTGCGGAGGTAGATAGAACTCATTTTCCGGGTTTCCTTGACCCTCTAATATCAGGTCGGTAATGCTGATAGCGTGGACACCCTCGCTATCGTCTTCACTGACATTTTCTCGCTGATCAGCATTGAAAGCATACTCTCTGAAAGAAGTATTTGAACATTAACCAGTAGGCAATGCATGAACTATTAATAACTAATCTTAATTCAACATTATTTTTAATTGTAACATTAATATGTGAGTTATATATTTTTGTTAACTTGTGCTAAATCATTAACATTAACAAAATGATTAATGAACTTGGAATAGATTTTATTATGACATAACTTGTAACTGACCCCCCCCCCCCTCCCCCCCTTAGCCATTGGCCCCTTTGTGACAACTGCGTATGTCTATTCCTTCCATGACGTGGTAGACTACAAAAATGAAAAAGTTTTTGTTTATTTGAGAAATATCTTTCTTTTGTAAATTATGCATTATCCAATTGACTTAAATAATAGTTATTTTTAAATAATTACAATATTATCTACAAACCGAAATGCCTTGACGAAGTTGGAAGCATTATCGGTGACAACTTTCACTACTTTGTTTTGAATTCGGTATTCCTTGAACACCTGTTCCATCGCATTGGCCAGGACGTCATACGTATGGCTACCTTCTAACCGCCGACAAGCCAAAGCAGATGATTTCCTTTCTAAGGAGATGGGGTCGACCCAATGGGCTGTTATGCCAATATATGAACTAAAATGTAGAAATAATTATAAACACCTCATTAGTCATTAGTACAATACATTTCAGCACAACCATAGTTAACTATAAGATTTTAAATAAGTTGGTAGGCATCTCAATACTATTTTAAAATAATAAGTATCGGTATCACAAAACAAAATATGAGTAGAACAATAAAATAAACAGATAAACGCACATTCTAAATAAAGATAAATGCATGGGCCTTGAAACACGTTTCTATGCATTATTCCATTTATTTCTATGACTGATATGGTATTTTCGTGACAAAGTATGGTCGGTGATTACTGATTACTTATTATATTCCCACAGAACAAATAATTCATTTTTTAAAATTATTTAATGTTGTTTTAACTTTTAATGGTGTTGGTCAAACTTGTAATTTGTAACCATGCTAATATAGATATTTTTTTACGCCTAGGCATACTAACCGACGATACGCTGTCCAACAATCAGCAGTTGTACAAACAGAACCTACGTTGCTTAATTCCTCCATTATATTTTTCTTCATATCAAGGAACTCTTCATCGAGCTTTTTAACAAGCGTCTTTCGGCACATACAAGTTCTGCTTGGATACTGCCCGGTGATTAAGTTAATAAACGATGGCTTTTCCACCGTTGAAAACGGCCGAAGTTCACTAACGATATATTCAAACACTAATCTGTTTACTCGTTCTTGGGATGGTGCGCCAGCATTTCCTCGTGCAATGTCATACAGTTTGACTTGTTTCATGGGCCTCGCTGCTCCAAGACTTTGGGAAGACGAGCAAGAAGCTTCAGATACGTCGGTGGCCGTTTTTCTCTTTTTTGACATCGATGCAACATGTTCCTCAATTTTTTTTTCTTGCGATGCATGTGCTCTCTTAAAAAAAACACAAATATAATTGGTTGATCTTGTCGCTTTGGATTTTCACCGAAAAATCATTTCAATACACAAGAAAACACTGTCGTAGGAAAGGAATTCACATGAACCACCCACGGCGCAGAGGGAGGAGTAACGTGAAACGGAAGGGGTTATGTCAGATAGTTAGGGGCCCTACTTGATTCTTGCATTCTTTTCATTATGGTTAGATTTAAACAAATATGCTTATAGTTACTTATCGGATGCGTAACTCGGACTGCTCTCCTCTACTATAGGCTGATTCAAGCTGGCTAAGTAATTACTTGGTACTAATAACGAATCAATGAGGTAAACTACCGTAAACATGAGGTGGTGTAAACTGTAAAACTAAAAATAGTTTGCAAACTGAATGGTGAATGGCAATTATGCCAATTAATAATTAATAGGGATCTGGAAACTCGTATACAGCACGCAAATCGATTTTGTATTCAATATTAGGTCTCCAAAAACTATTCCGGTAAGTTACTTTACATGGTATATCTGGCCGTATTACATAATAACTGCTATAATTATAGTAGTTTTACCTACAGTTCAACGTTCATGGAACAATACAAATAATTACGTTCACTACGTTCACAAATCTTTAATTTTAAATTGTATTATAAATATCATTCATTAACTTCTATCTATTCTGATATCTTGAACTTGTTTCACTTACCTTTACGTGCATGCGGATGTTGTATGACGACGATGCCGACACCGAAATGGTTTTCACTTTCGGGATGCACATTTTACACTGCACGATTAAGGTTTTAGTGCCTTCTTTGCCTGGGCCCTTGTATGCAAAATACTTTTCGTATGCCGGCCACGGCAAAGATTTAACATTTTCACAACACTCGGACTCTTCTTCATCAGAAGACATGGTAAATGTAACGTAAATAGCGAAATATTTACACAAAAATAAAAATATCACAATTAAAAACAAAAAATCACAAGCACAGCACAGGGCGTTACACGTAGTAAACACAACGCTCACTCGCAGTATCTCACTTCACCCTTCAACACAAGACACTGACCGCTGGACAGAGAAGAGGCTGCGGACAACACTATTGTCAAGAGATGGTACCGTTAGAACCCGAGCGAGGGTGGCAAACTTACTTTTGCAGTTTTGTGACAGGGGTTGGGGAGGGGGGAGATTCCTACCGTACAATGACCTCTTGAAACGAGGCCACAGGGACAAAAAAACTGCGTCAGAGCGAGGGATGTTTTGCTTTCACTGTAATGTCAACAACATTCTCCCGATTTTAAAATTTTCCAGTAGCGAAATATGTGCGCTTGTTTCACGCTACAGCTACGCACAAAATGTAGCATGCTTCCGCTACAACTACATTGAAAACAATTGTAGCGCGCTTCAAGCCACGCTTCTAATAAATGTAGCATGCTGCAAGTAGCGCGCTTCTTTCAGCGCGCTTTTCCCCAAGACTGGTAAATGGGTACTGTTCAACTCAGTATTTTTGTACATTGTCTCCAATAGACACTTAATAACTCCTGTAGAGCATTACAAAATACAAATACTTACGCTAACATGGTGGGGATCGGCACTTTCTCGTCCTCCCAATGGTACAGGTCTACATCAAACGGTAGTTTCGGAGCTACTGACAACAGTTTTACTTTGCGTTTGCTGTCCATGTCTTTGGAAGTGGATGGCCCCGCTTCAGGATCGAAAGTTCCCACTGGTTTACTCGTGGATTTCGTTTTAGTTTCCGAGTTGGTGGGGATTGTTTTCGAAGCAGCCAATGCCGTAAGTGTAGATTGTGGTGTTGTTGGATCCTGGAATTGAAAACGGTTAGGTTTAAGTTACGCGATGGGAAATGTACGCCTACAGAGTTTAAGGACCGCTCATGCAAATTGAGTTTCACTGGCAGGTATCCCTAGTCCCTACGGTATGGACCCGATAGAAATAGTGCGTTCAAACTCCACGCATCTATTAACTTCTCTCATGGAAGTGCCAAGTCTTATTGTTTGCTTAGTATAAAGGTATGCTAGTCAATACAGTATATTTTATATATATAACTAAGATTAAATATGATCCCACAACATACTTCTTTACTATTTTCTTGTGACCAAATACACCAAGGTTTTGCACTCTTTGCAGCTTGGTCAGTGTTTGCAGTCGGCTCCAAATTTGGTGTTGACATTAGTATCGGTAAATCTTCTTTTACATCTTCTTCGTAGCCTTCTTTCTCTTTCACCTCTTCAAATTCAGAATCTGACGAACTGCTTGCATCTTGTACTGACTCTTGCAATTTTAATTGGTTGCATTTTTTTATTGCATTTTCCAAAAGGGTTTTCAGTTCCATTACTTTCTTTAATTGTTCAGGAAGGGATGAATCTGCAATGATATGATTAATTTGTAAATCAGTTTTTATAACTGAATAGGATAGACATTAAATAAATAAATAAATAAATAAATAAATAAATAAATAAATAAATTCTTTAGGCATGTTTAGAAATATTTAAATAAAACTGAAAAGCCTACTAAACAGCTCCCAATCACCTACCACAACACCTGCTGCAAGCATTGTATAGGCCTAACTACCTTCTTATGCCCAAAATCATAAGTAAGCAGCTTTAATTTTTTTCTCTTACAAATTTATTTGAAAATTTTAACTGTTCTGGCACAGTTTGTATAGCCTACATGGACGTTTTACCCAATAAGGACCTAGTACTGTACCTGAAGCTTTGGTGATAATTTGAATCCATCTCTTCACACATGGGAGATACTGATTGTTAAGGATTATGTAAAGATCTCTGGCGTTTTCAAATACTGGTGCATTTTCAGCAGTTCGTTTCAATTTAACATTGAAATCTAGATTCACTGAAACGGTATGGCGAGCGTTCAGCATTCCGTACTCTCGTAAGTTGACCTCTTCAAAATCGTCTTCAGAGTCTGAATTCTGATCACCACCGTTCGAGCAGATATCTTGTTTTTCTAGTGAAGGCGTATCACTAGTATCACTGGAAGACTGCGCTATTGTGTCGAGACTGTCTCTCTGCGTACAATCTTGTTTATCTAGTGAAGGCGTATCGCTAATATTACTGGAAGATTGCGCTGGTGTGTCGAGATTGTCTTTCTGCGTACTGTTCAAGTTGTTTGCATTGTCTTCAGTTATGAAGAAGTTGTCTGGCATAGGTAACAGTAAAGACACACAGTTTTGCATTGCTGTTATTGTGCTGTTTATTTCTGGAATCATTTCTATAAACAAAAAAATTAAGGTGTTTATATTAATAATGGTTTATCATGTTACATACATTAATAAGGCAAGAGAAGAGGAAATAAGAGAAGGCAATTCACGTCGGCAGTCTAGTCCCCAAACTAGCATACAGGTTGAGTGAACATCTCCACTCAATTCCATCATGAACAATTGTGGATACCTTGTTGAGTACTTGCAGTAGGTTGGTTGCCTTCTCCCATCTTTTCCTTTAGGTCAAATGGATTGACCTGCACTCACTTCCCATTATAATTTTTAAAAGCTTTACATACATGCTATGTTGATGCAGATTGCCTATCTACCAAGGTATTTTCTGGGTGTCAATGTCAAGATACCAATCTTCTCGATAATTGTAAAACCTCCCAATACATAGTACTGTATTGCTAAACTTCCATCCTGTGTTCAAGAATAGTGGACCATTAAACTTACCATCCATTTCAATAGTTATTTTCTTAAGCTTTTCTGTGTTTAAAGCATTTTGTCTTCTTTCTCTCTCTTGAATTCGTGCTTGTTCCGCCAAGCTTTCATTGTGTAGTGCGTTGAAATCAACCTGCCAACAATGTTTTATTATATAGGGATGTTGAGTAACTGATGTATCTATCTACGTACTCTCTTATAGTTACGTTGGATTTGGTCTCAAGTGACTATTTTTAAAAAGTCAATTTTACATTTTATAACATAGACAAACAACTCGGATCACCATATTTAAACTGAAATGACTACTCCAGACCAGCCCGGTGTTCCTCTCAGTGCGAGCACTAGCTGAGTGGAAGACGTCTATAGAATAGAATAGAATAGTTTTTATTTTTCTTCTTCTTCATAGTACATAGTACATCTTACATTCATTACATCTTAGGTATACATCTAGATTTATTTATCTATAAAATAAAAAAATATAAAAGGTAGAAAAGAAAAGAAAAGAAGAGCTCGCTTAAGCAAACTTGTGTGCGAGCATAATACATAAATTAATTAATCAAATGTGAATTTGTATCTGTGTATGTATGTTGTATCTGTGTACCAGTAGAATGTGTTATCTGTGCTCGGTGTGGACCAGTGGATAATTCCTTCAATCTAGCCAAACTCACCTTTTTGCAATGTTTAAGAAAGTTGAAGCCAATTTGTAATTTCTTGTATCCCTTTCCAAATTCTTTGTTCCACTCTTGTATCGTTCTCAAAGCTAGACGTTTAAGATCCAATGCGACAGGTCGTGGGGGTGGCAGCGGATATTTGGGAGACGTTTCCGCTGTCACTTCCATAATATGTTGCATGTCACTGACAAGCAATTCACGAAAATGGTGTGACCGCCGAAAGAGCTCATCACAAATTTGAAAAGCACTGTACCTTACTTCAGCATGTTCTTTATCCAGTTGATAAGTTATTAAATGATAAGCATGGTCAATATACTTCTCAGATAACCTACAAATTCTTTTTACGTTTTTTAATAAAGTGACGTCTAACGTCTTTTGTCCTGTGTGAGTTAGCTTTTCAACACACTCTGAAAGTTCTCTTAAATTTTCATTATCTAAAAGAGCCATATCTTTGTCTTAAAATCCTATCAAGTATATTTCTAAAGCAGAGCAGCTAAAAAGGTATATTACTGACATTTTCTGTTGCACTTTTTATGGATACTTTTGTTTGACAAGGCAGCAGGCTGTTGATGACAGGAGGGCTGTGGGTTACGTCGCATTTTCCAGTTTATCCAACGGCAAAATAAAATCAGCGATTTTAGTGTGCCAAAGTAAGCATTGCACATGGGGATATTTCAGTTCTAACTGGAGACATTTTCGTTCCGTGTGTGGTCGTACTGGTGAAATACGACCACGCGGACGCTCTTTCAATGGCGTCTATTCTTCTTCGGCAAGTGAGGTTTTTCGTAGGCCTACTTTTAATCGCTGAAATTAAATAGGGAAAAAATCGTCGATAAGATGACTACTATAGAACAGTTGGAAGACTGTATACTTAACAATTTCGAAAATGAAATTGATTTATCAGGTTAGTAAATAATGTGTTTTCGGTAAATTGTCTACCTCAAGCTTACTAGGGGCTAGGCCTAGGCCTAGGCTAGGTAGCCAGGCCTAGCTACCAAGTCACGCGTTTTTGTTAAACATTCTGCTCTACTGTAGATCTTTTGTGGTTCATATCAAGCAAAGTTATAATGCCAAGCTTCTACATTTGCAGCTAATTACGATATTCATCGAAAGTTTAGACCTCGAATCTAGGAGTGTGGTCTAAAGTAGGCTAGGCCTAGACCCTAGGCCTAGGCCTAAGTCCCCATGAGGTCCTAGACCCTAGGCCTAGGCTTATGTTGAGGCCTCAACATCTTCGAAGAAAATATCGTTATATGTTGGGACATCATCAATGCCCTAGGCCTAGGGCCTACCCTTAACCTAAACCTAGGCCTGGACTAGAGGTGTTAGTCCATGGTTCTTTGCTATTATTGATTAACTTATTAGCCTATGTATAGGCCTGGGCGTAGGTATTTAAATGGCACGACTGATAATATACCTAGTCTAGGGCCAACACCTAGGCCTAGGCTAGTGCGTTGCGGAGAACAAAATTACTCAAAGAAGCTCAGTTTTGGCTCCTACATTAATTGGGCTTGGTTGGAGTGAACTCGAAGCTGTGTTTCAGGTTGCTTTAATTGGGTATAGGCATCTAGCCTAGGCCCTATCTGTGCTCAACCCTACAAGTTTCATAATTATTTTTGTTGTGCATTTTTTAAATCCAGACTTCTGTTTCAGGCATCGACTGTTGTTATCTTAATGAATTAAGAAATGGATCATTTCTGGATGTTTTACGTTCATCAGGCTGTGAAGATATATTTAAGACCGAGGACAAGTTAATCAGTCTTTCATTGGAAGACTCAATTGTGGAGACTTTGGAGACACAACTGACACACCATGTTGAGACACACTGTGTGACACCAGAAAAGTATGTTACTTGATAAATATTTATTTTTCATGATTTGCAGAAATCAGTAGGCTAGGCCTAGTCTAGATATTCAATAAGCATAGCAACAAACCAAAAATACTTTGTGAACCTTTCCACTTGTATGATATCTATAGATTCCAGGCAGAGGGACTATCCTAATTATAAAATTGTTCCAAGTATCATAGCCCTATGTACCATATATGTTTCAGGGCTCAATAGTCCTTGCTTCTAGCTTTAGGGAACATAGTTCGGCTATATTCATAGTTCAAATGAAGTCTGCCACTTTGGACAATTAACCTCTTTCCTCAAAGCGTGAATAATCTTCTCATCACTATTAAAGCACCCTAAATCAGTAATCTAATCTTTGCTCAGGAACATTCGAGAATGTTGATCCCAGCACATAATAGCAAGATACGCCGTCTCGCAACCGCTTTTAACTCCGTAGAGATTTTAGCTAGTTGCTTATGACAATATGTTCCCTATTAGCTGAAAAACACGATCAAAAAAGTTAACATTTTCTAGAAATTGGTGTTCAAATAAGAAACATGTTAAATCCTAGACTTGGAATCATTTTGTGTGCAGGCAACTGGAGGTCTTGGCTCTCGGCGTTGCGAGTCTCGAAGCATTCCTGCAAAGCAATTGGACCGGCCCTCCTTTCGAAGACGACTCGTTATCACTGCCGTGGCTTCGAGCTCTTTACAAAGAGGCGGCCACGGACGAGGAAATACGAGAGCACATCACCGCCTGCTTGATACTGGACGGAGAGAGCTGCGCGTTCGTGAAACACCAGGAACTATTTCTCTTGGCGCGGATCGTTTTGAAGCTCTGTGCCGAGAAATTCACAGACTTAATAGTAAGTGTCAGCCAGGGTCAACATCTTGTTTCTAGTTAGATAAGCACGTGATTTCCTGACTCCTGTGATTGGAGCAGCTTTTAGGTGGATGTTGGTAGAAGCATACTAGGTGAGACTACATTCCAGGTGACATATGCAACAGTGGGACCCTTTGCAAAAGTTTGTAGTAGTAATTTTGAATGTTAGTCCTAGTGTACAAAGTTATTTTCCACAAGAGTTGCACTTTCATTTTTATTTTTGAAACTCCAATTTCAACAAGTTTCCAATATAAAATTGTTGGTCTTTGTTTCGAGTACTAGCACTGGTTAAAAGTTATAGACCTTATCCAGATTTATAGGCCCACTGGTAACGAATTTGAAGAGCGTAACCTGGTGTGGGGTCTACTAATGACGTGTCGGTACATTACCTATTCTAGACTAGCAAGTGGTGGTGGATGCGCTGCCTGTTCACCCACCAACAAATCCTCGACGAACATTCCGAGACGTTGTACAGCAGCCTGAAGGAGATCCTCGAGGACCACCTGAATCCGACGTCGACGCCAGCGGTCCGGACGCTGATGGCGAAGAAAGAGCGGGAGGTCCTTTACCGTCTGGAGGCGATCCGGATATACATTTACTACAGCGAGGTGGTGCCCGCGAAACATCACGTTCAACTCGCCCTCGACGCGCTCAAGATGACCATGCAACTCGTCGGTGAGTCGAACACCTGTCGGTCCCGATTCTCTAAAGTCGTGGAGTGTCTTTACGTTTGAAGCCCGGCTCTTTCAGTGTTAAATATCAATTATATATTTGACCACGGATAAAAAAAATACGTTTCTCTAGGTTGTCTAGGCTACTGGGCACCAGTTGGCAAAATGAAGCTTCCTTTTTCTAATTCGAAAACGATTTACCTCTTTGTTTCTGTTGTGGATGCCGATGATTATTATGATTATCGTTAAATATAAATCATCGTGAACATTCATTGTTGCAATCGTGATGAACTTCGTATTATGATGCTTTTGGCTAACTATAATTTAGTATTATAAATTGAGCTAATAATGTGTCAGTATTTAATGTTGATCCGATCCATTCTCTAGGTGTGATGGGGAAGAGGACTCGGTATCAACAGCAAGAGTACGCGCAGCTGACCTTGAAAATCTCCAAGGAAGCCAGCGAGGAATCCACTCCTGCATCGGCTGTGGGTCTTCAATCCGATAAGGAGCACCTGCCAGCGAACATTGCCTTAGACGATGAGGTTCGTTGGTCCTTTTTATTAAAACAGTTGCGGTACACAAATTTGTATTTTCATACATTCGTACCTAGCCTATGATGATGATAATGATATTTGAGTTTAACATCCCATATTTTTGCAACTTGCTAATCAAGACGGATGTGTGAGTGAATACCGATGTGAGTTGCAACACATCTTCACAGGTGGTGTTGAGTACCTGTACTGCTGCTCATTTAAACCTTTTCCAATGAGCAACACATTTAGTCCTTCAAAGACTTTTCAGGCAGAGCCAGGACACTAAAAATCAGCTAGGAGGAGCCCACAAACAAAACTTGCTACTAGATACCACATTTTAACCAAACATAACCTAAAATACCGTTCTATTTTGATCTAGGTCCGACTGAATCAGATCGAGTTCTCAAAGGAAGAGGGTGTCAACGAAGACGGCCTATGCCAGAGACTGCTACCTCTCGAACATTCGACGGTAATCGCCAAGTTCGCGCTGACGCAGAGGTCGCAGCCCAAGGACAAACTAGCCGATGAGGAACTGATGGCGTATGTCACGGTAAGCCTTCTTCTTTACCGCAAATAACTTTCTAGGCTTGTAGGTCCGAGTATTTCGGATGTCGTCTACATCCCCTAAACCCCCTCACATGTATTTTGTTTCCCCTTATGGTGATGTGTTATATAGATCTGATTCGACTGACGTACCTTGAGACCTGCTGTCGAGTTAAAAACACAATATACGTAGTAGTTTCCTTCTAAGTCAAATTTCAAGAGACCCTAAAACCTCAATTCGAAATCTTACAAATTTATATAGTGTATGATTAAATGATCATCACTCTACAAGCATTAAGAAGGTCAAACTTGCAGCTACTTCATCATTATAGTCGATTTACAGCTACGTGTTGCGAGCGAAGCGAAGGCGCGAGCTCCAATCAGTGGCCGAGTTTGCGTGAAACTATTAACTTCTTTGCGTGAAACTCGGCCGCTGATTGGAGCTCGCGCCCTCGCTTCGCTCGCAACTCGTAGCTGTAAACGTACCATTAGTTTGAACTAAATTAAAGAGTTAGGCCTATTACGGGACAAGAATTTTAATATTATGATAATACAAAACTGAAAAACAATAATATTAATAGCCTTAAATTACTTATGAAATATGATACATGTGGGCTTTTGTTTATTTATATTCATATTGGATTGAGAGGGTTGCGACATGAAAACGAGCGTGTTGTCGCCCGCAGTGCATGCTGTCCACGGAGTCGGGCTGGAGCCAGCAGATGTTCGGCCTCCTCGCTCGGTCCCAGCTCGAGTCGAACCACCGGCGCACGGTGGAGCGGGCGATGCAACAGGTGCGCGCGCTGGTGATATCCACGTCGATACCGCTGCCCGAGCCCAACCAACGGCTGAGGCTTCTGTTCTGCTCGTACCTGCCTCACCGGTGGGCGGTGGAGGCGGCGCTGGCCAACCTGCTCATGTCGCTGGGGGCCACCAACAGCGCCCTCGAGATCTACCACAGGTTGGTGGGACACGAATGTATAGTTTGGTTAGCCGAACGGTTCCCCAAGGAAAGATAACATTCAGAGTAGGACCCTTGTTATGTTCTTTGTTCATTGAATGTTGTTGATGTTTCGTGTCATGTTCTTTTAATCGCCTCATTGCACATTCTCTGTGGCGACGGAAATGTTTCAAATTTACTCAAATACATTAAATGAATTCTCTCAGCCCATTGGTGGTTGACCAGATATAAGCCTTCTTTTTGGCCGTCTTCTATTTTGGCCGTGTTTCTATTTAAGCTACATATTTATATATGGTGACGTGGATGTGAAAAATCATTTTGCACATCACATGTAACATAGACTACCCAGTACTGCTCTAACTAATTCAAAGCAGAGGTATATGGTCATTTCCCAACATAATTTGCAAACATTTGATTCAAAACATATTCATTATTTAAATTAAAATAAATTTAATATTTCAATGTACCTAATTAATTTAAAATAAATCAAAGGAAAATAATTTAAATAGACGGATTGAGTACATAAATAAATAATTTCAAGTGCGTACGTGCTCGACCTTGTACTGCGGAGGGATATTCTCGAGCTAATCGGAGATGTTTCCTCGTTTCAGACTGCAGAGGTGGGAGGACGTGATCGGCTGCTACAACCTGCTGCAGCTGCGACACAAGGCAGCGGAGATCATCCAACGGGAGCTCGACAAGAAGGAGACGGTGAAACTCTGGTGTCTGCTTGGCGACGCCACGGACGACGTCGACTGTTACCGCAAGGCGTGGGAACTGTCTGGGAAGAGAAGCGCGCGGGCGCAAAGGCACTGGGCGCTCTACCACTTCCACCGGAGACAGGTAATAATAATAATTATTATTATTTCATATGCCCACAATTGATCTATCTGACCATCATGCTGGATCTCGTCAGCCAATAGAGATTCGCCTCCCTGTCGTGAAACTTTATGCCCCCTGGCATAGCTTTATTCAATAGAACGTATGGCATTTATACATAGATAAATACATTAGTTTTAGAATTCGTCAATTAAAACTAAAAGTCCATATAGTCTTTGACAGTATATGGGCACATCTGGACTAGGTAATTTTTAAGATGAAACTTGAGGCTGTGCCTGGTCATGTCCTTGAGGTGGCTTGGGAGCTTGTTGTACAGGATGATGCTTGAATACACTGGATTTCTGTTTACAAAGGCTAAGTTATGCGATGGAATATGAAAATCTTTTTTACGTCTGGTATCGTGGTCGTGGATATCTTTATTAGTGAGGTGAAGACTGTGTTGAATTGCGTACATGATGCATTGATAAATGTATACTGCTGGAAAAGTTAATAAACCAAGTGATCTGAAGATGGGTCGTGCCGACTCATGGGTCGTGCACCCAACTCCGTTGTATTGAACGGAGCCCCAATCATTGCTCTGACTACGTGCCTTCGCAACATTGACGTCGAAACGAACCAAACCGTCGGCTTACCTTCGAGGAAGATGACGAATTCGAGAGTTGACAAAAATAGAGGGACGTTTAGACACGAGGTCTTGATCCCGCAGAATGAGATGATTACAATCTTCTTTAACTTTCGATTCTACGTCACCTTACTAGCAGCTAAGCTGTTGGATCCTGTCTCTACACTCGACAATTTCAGCTAATTAGAATCTATCCACATAACCAAACAAATCAAATCAAATTGTAGACTGAACCATTATGTTTCCCCAACTGTTTGTTTATTAAGTAGCTTTCTTAAACTACACTTATGCATCCACACGCCATTGTGGTACACAAGTATTTGAAGTTGTCGATACATGTATTAATTTCTTTTCTATTACAATACAATACAAAGCGTCTTTATTCATCTTCAAATCAGTGTACATAAGCTAAGATACGTGATACTGTTAAGCCGTATTTGGCCTACAAATAGAAGAAGAATACCCACCTAGGGCCGAAACCCTGTGTAACAAATTAACAAATATAGTCTACCAATAAATGTCAATAGTAAATTACAATTACAGATTATAAATAGTTATAAATAATACAGGTATGCATATTTACAAATAAAGGCTACAAATATACAGAATCACTCTTAAGTGTTTTTGGTTGACACTGATTATAAACATTGCTAATCGTTGTGTGTCGCGTGGCTTGTTGCAGTACGCGGAGAGTATAGAGTACCTGCGCGAGTCGTTGAGCATCAACAGTCTGCAGATCTCGTTGTGGTTCATGCTCGGATTCGCCGCGATGGACCAGGAGCAGTGGGAACTGTGCGCGACGGCCTATAGGCGATACACGAACCTCGACCCGGACGTAAGTACCACACCCTCCCTCTGACTAGTCTCATGCCGACCTCGCATTTTCATCCAGTTTCAAACGGAAGTCTAACAGATCCCCGGTCTTCTTTCGTACGGTCGTAAGGCCGTCTTCTGTTTAGTCAAGTGAGATGTTTTTAGAGCACAAGTCTCATATTTTATCACGACTGCTGTGTTTGGGTTTTTTGGAATTCCAATAGGGCCTACATCCAAAATTTATTCTGCCTCATTTAGACATTAAACTCCTCGTCGGCCGTTGATCACCTAATTCATGACCGCCATTGTTTGTGTGAAACATTATATATACGCATGTAAAAGTCGGCCATTGATAGTACGAACGAATCTCGCCTGGCTGATTTCAGAGCTTCGAGGCGTGGAACAATCTGGGCAAGGCGTACGTGAATCTCGGCGAGAAGGCCCGAGCATGGTCGACATTCCACGAGGCCACCAAGTGTAACTACGAGAGTTGGCAGGTCTGGGACAACCTCATGGTCGTCAGCGTCGACTGCTGTGAGTACTGGCAAGCAAGGTGGAATTGATTTACGACCTTAAATCAATTGATATTTTTAATGCAAATTATTTATTTTAATTTTTTTTTTACTTACAAGCAGTATATTTTTCACATAAGTACTTAAAATTCATTTTATGTCTTTGGAGCTACAACGATCACTACTTTACCCTATCGGGTCTCATGTTATGGCTACCAGAGTGAATGTGGTTTATATAGACACCGATTGAGAGCGCGCCATAATCCTATATTATATGAAAATTAATTTGTCTTTGCCCTTTCCAATTAGTAATTGTAATTTTTGGTATTGGAGTTATCTTTTGTGGGCAATTGCAATTTCCCAGTTGATTCTCTCTATTGTGAAACACTTATTGTCGATTTAAATCAATTAAAATTGGATTTAAATTGGAAAAAGTCGGATTTAAATAATTATTTACTTTTCCAATTGAAAATAATTTTGCTCTAGTGTCTGCTTAACCGATTGTCGACCACTGAGCCCGAGTCTCGTTTGATTCCCAGGCGAGTACGAGGAGGTAGTTCGAGCGTACCACCGCCTTCTTGACCTGAAGGGGAAGCACGTGGATGAACGGGTGCTGGAGATCTTGGTGAAGGCTGTGGTGGACAATCTGCCGGACAATAGCGGACAGCCGAGCGGACTCCTCAGGAAGAAGGCGCTCGGCCTCATGGGACGAATCACCGGCCAGGTGAGTGTTGTGCTCCCGGTCCCGACCGGAGAACCGAGATCTGGGATGGCGAATTCTTCGTCTATACATTGTACACGCACATACACATTGTTACTTCTTTATAAAAAATGTAATTAATTGGTTCATGTTCTATATAATTTTGTAACTATGTTCATAGTCATAAGTAACTGAAAAAATGTCACCTTTAGTTTTAGTTAGAAGATTTGAAGATTTTTTATATTTGAAGTTGAGAAAGCCTATTTGAGAGTGCCCATTATAATCCATTATAACATGGGGTTAGCGAGATTAAATAGATATATGTACTATTATTAAGCCCCTTAACCCTTTTAGGTGTAATTCTTTGATTATTCTGTAGAATCATTGGAAACAATGGCTCATAAGAAATCCATTTTGAACTAAATAAGGTGGCTGCCACAAGGTGGAAATTTAAAAAAAATCATACAAAAATGCAAATGATTTGGCATTCTTTTCTTTGTCTCTTGTTCTGTGCTCGACCCAACCTAACACGCTAGTTCCTATTACAGCCTAGTTAATAGGTATATTGTATCGCTCCGTGATCATATCATATCACGGAGAATGCGCATGTCTTTAATTTTAAAGTATTCTTGTTTCTTATGTATAATTCTTACGTTCAATAAATATTCTATCCTGTTCTCCCGCCCGCCAGGTGACGACAAACGCGACTCTGTGGCGGCTCTACGCCGAGCTGACGGCCAGCGTGGAGAACCAGACCCCGGAGACGTTGGAACGCACCGCGCAATACCTCCAGCGAGCGCATCGCGCGGCCACGCAGAACTCTAGCTGGGAGACGGACGTACAGTCGTGTCGGGAGGTGATGAGACTGTGCGACACGCTCGTCAACTGTGAGTACCCCGAGACTGCTACACAGTAATCACGGATAGGGACCCTGAGAAATAGCAAAAATAGTGCCCCCGTTTCATTATAAAAAATCTTTCATTTCAATATATTATAAAATCAAAATAAATGCTTAATTTTGTCATGACAATAGCATTTTAATTGCCACTTATCAGGGAAATAACGACTGCATGCTCGTCATTCATCAACAACAGCCGAAAGTTTTGTTTGAGCTGTCAGCCGTGTTCGGTAATATTTTCGACTGTCACGATCATTGATTTCAACACCTAGTTAGCATTTTTTCATCAAATTTAGTGGAAAATTTGTATTTTGCTATTAAAAGTAAAAAAAAAAACATTTAGCTTGATTTATATTTAGTAAACATAAACATTCATGAAATGTTGGGGTCCTCAATCATTTTTTATTAGCTCGAAACATTATGGAGCGACGAGAAGAAACAACACAGAACTGTGTAGTTAATTTATGATATTTGAATGTTTTCTCTGAATTTAATTTTTTTTATTTTAAACAGTTATCTCTATTGTTGAGGTTCTTATCATGTATACCTTTTTTATTTCAGCCTATTTGGAATGCTGCAAGAAGTGCCCATCCCCACAGCACCAAACAAAACTACTGAACTCGGTCAAATTCTCTCTACAAGGCGTCATTACAAGAGTGAAGGTAAACTTTGCTTATTTATTGTGGATTATACCCTATTAGCTTTCTAGTAGGCCTGTGCGAATATTCGAATTTTGAATAATATTCGCGAATAATTAGTTACCTATATTCGATTCGAAATTCCAATAGTTACTATTCGAAATTCGAACTATTTTGATTCCAGCACTCACTAGTAGGTTGTGTATTAAAAAGACCGCCAAAAGTACAAGAAGTTTGAATTTTTGCCGCTAGAGAGCAGATCTTGAAAGTGTAAGAGGTTTACAGTTTCGTCGACAGAGCGCGCGGGTATCAAACGAAAAATTGTCTTCGACTCGAATGTGACAACAACACTGCGACTGCGCGGCGTCCGCGTTAGCGATGTTTTGACTGGCTGAGCTCGAGCTCGCTGCTCGCGATTTTTGTTGTTGTATGACATAAACCATACATAAACAATGGAACTGGAAGACAGCGATTCGGATGAAGGCGCGATTGCAAGGCTTTGGCAAAGAAATTCAAACCCCTTTTGGCAGACAAAGGTTCTGCCAAGTGCAAAACTTGTGGAAAGCATCTGAAGATGCCATAAAGGCCTAGGCTAGGCCTAGATAATATTCTAGTGTTTTCACTTTACAGTTAATAACTTTATGCCTAGGCCTATAGTATAGGCCTAGGCCTAGGCTTATAGTATAGGCCTAGGCCTAGGCTTTGGTTCTTCTGAGTTTAGTTACCTTGGGCATATCATTTATCCTTGTGGATTGGCTAGGCTGAGGCCTATGGTCTAGGCCTAGGCTAGGGCTTCATAATTATCAAGTAAGACTTGTGAAAGGATTGTGAAAGGGCCTAGGCCTAGGTCTATCTACCTAGGCTAGGCCTAGGCCTATGCACAAAATATGTGCCCCCAACATCCTAGGCATTATGTTCATCCACGCCTAGGCATATCAAGGCCTCCCTGGCTCACAACCATCTCGTGACATTAGCTTAGGCTTAGCCTAGGGCCTAGGCCTAGACCATAG
The DNA here is from genome assembly GCA_945910005.1 of Isoperla grammatica. NCBI lineage: Eukaryota > Metazoa > Arthropoda > Insecta > Plecoptera > Perlodidae > Isoperla > Isoperla grammatica. The sequence goes on from OX246740.1 coordinate 51,227,808, forward strand.
ACCTCACCTCAGCCTAGCCAATCCACAAGGATAAGTGATAGGCCTAGGCCCAAGGTAACTAAACTCAGTAGAACCAAAGCCACACAAATTAATTACAGTACTGAATTAAGAAATACTGTTTTTTACGTCATTATTCGAAACTATTTGTGGATAAAATTATTCGATATTCGATATTCGAACTTTTTCGTTTGAATATTCGAAATTCGATTCGAAGTGAAAAATCACTATTTGCACAGGCCTACTTTCTAGTGTTAACCTGAAATGTAGGCATACAGTCTTTCAATTTTCACCTTTGATACCGACTGATCAGGGCTACGGCTGTGAAAATGCCTCCCTCAGTACCGTCAATCTTAGGGTCGTGTTACAGTTTTCTCATTTTGAGATTTTTTTGGTAGGTACTTACCTAGTTTAACAGATCAACATATGCCTACGATTACTCGTGATTAATGGTGATGTGGACTTAGACTTAGCACAGAGCAAGCAAGGGTGGGGAGTGTCGTGTCTTATGACTTACATGAATGGAACTCTGAATTTGATGTTTGATTAATGATTATGAAGACTTGGTGTACTCCATTTTCATGTGTTTTGCCATATAGTGGTTCTTCTAAGTTAACAATTTGCCCTTGTCTTGATGCAGAAAGAACATTTCGACACGTGTGATACGGAAGTGCGGGGCACAAAGGAACTGCTAGAAACAAACCTTCGAACAATGGAAAACCACTTGGAACAGATCCTTGAAAAACTGGCGGCGCTACAGCAACAACAACAACACAGTAATACGACTCCGAGCAGTTAAAGGTAAATTGATTCGACTGCTAAAAACTAGTTACAGTAGTCCCTCCTTAATTCAAACTGAATTAGTTAAAATTTATGTGTAATTCAAACAATTGATGAAGTCCCATCAGAAGATTTGGGTGTGGTGCTTCAAGTTCCTTCAATTCAAAGTTTTGTAATTTAAATAGGACGTTTTAAGCTACCTTCAAATTTGAATTAAAGGGGGACTGTTGTACCTCCAACCACAGCAAATCTGATACCCAAATGTAATTTTTGTATGTTGTAATTCCTTCAATCTAAGCAGGTTTCATTTACTGTAGGCCTATACTCACCTGTGCTAGTATTTTGGTTGTTCTGATTTGAGCATATAGTGGCACTTCCCAAAAATGATTTGCATGGGCCAGTTTTTAAAAACAAACAAACAGGAACATTTCCAAAACTAATAGCTGAACAGAAATTAGGTTTGTGGAATGAACAATGAGTAGAGCTACAGAATAATATAATTTTGACTTTTTATATTTAGCACTAATTTTATGATATTGAACATACCTTAGCATTTCGTAGCATCTATTTTTCTCTTCAACCCAAATCCCCCAACCAAGTTTAGGGTGAGCCACACATCTCATATTTCCAAGTTTAAGATTCCATTCATTAAATTTATTATGCTTAGCGTTTGAAGGTATTTGGAGTGTCGGATAGTGATGAAACAAATGCCCCCTTAATTTATTTTTATTTGAATGTTAGCCAAATTATTTTGAACCGCATTACATTGAGATTTGGACAAGGCAAGATATTGCTCGAGTTGACGAGCTGTGGGTCTTGCAGGTAACACAGGCAGGCCCGTCTTTCCCTGCAGCGAGCAACTCACCATTTCCAGATGAAATAAACAAAACATACCGCTGCTTCTTCTTGGTGCAGCTCCCGAACGTATGTAAAGTGTCGACGTGTAACGAGAGAAATAAAGTATTCCATAACGATTGTTTGCACTGACCCTTTCAACTCTGCATGCTCACTACTCGAGATCTGCCCCCGAATCTGTTGCCCTGTCCTATTCATGTGCTTTGGAAGCATACGACCACATATTCCGTCACTTTTGTTTGTATGGAATATAATTCCTTCCACACAAAAGGGGCAAAACTCTGTGTCGTAAATTCTCCCTCCCTCCTTTTTTGTCTCTCAACTTCACTCCACACAAAACGTCCCTCACGTGTTTCTGTCCCATTGCATTTCAATGTACTTCTACTTCCTCCAGAATTCATTCAGTTACAAAAGCTGACATGTAACTAAGTTACAAGCAAATTTACTCTCAAAATTTATATTTTATACCGTTGAATTTACGTAAACGTTGCGACTTTGCTACATTTTGTTGCCTTTCAATGTGGTATTTCTGATCAATGCTGGCAGATTTGAAAGATTTAAATCCTGAAATATGTATCTTGATATATAAGCAATTACTCAATTAGGCTACAATGTGGAATCACGATTTTACGATTTTCAAGCAATGTTAAAAATATAAATACAGCAGGGCTAAATAAAAAATAGTTCGAATTTCGTTAAACAACCCTATTTTGAAGTCAGTGTTCTCCCCAGAGTTGCTTAGCCGGGCCGCTTAGCCGGCAAAAAAGAAAGAAAATTTTTCCTGGTGTTTTCATAATTTGTTTTACTTACAACTTGTAACTTAAAAATTGTGTGCTTGACACATAAATTATCATCAAACTTGCGTGACTTGTTTTGAATTTCTCGTTCTTTTTACTAGGGATGACATCGGGTAATAAAATTCGGAACCGGTTCCAGCTCTCATATTACCCGAGTACTGGGATCCTGAAAACGTATTTGTCGATGTGTAGGCTTGATTTCAAGGTTGTTGCTAGGCCTTGTGAAGTGCGCGGGGTGTGAATACGAGGGACGAATGATATTCATGCCACCCGCTCGGTTACCCTCTTGGAATACGCCTGCAGTAATCACGTCAAGTAAAAAAATATTTCTCAACATACAACTGAAGCACTTACATAAAACATGATATTTTAAGGAAAATAACTAGTAATAGAACAAGTATTAGCCAGAATCTTTATCAGAATAATAAATAAAGAACAAACAGTACCGAATGCAAGCCAGTTCGTGTCTGTTCTGTTCCCCGCCAAGTCACGTGTTGTGTAAGCAGGCACCTGCTGGCTCCACCAGAATCGACTGCAGCAATACTGGCACGTAAATTTATCCTAGAAACGGACTAAAAAGTTACCCGGACCCGAAAAATGGCTCCGGGTAATATTTGGATCTGGGCTACCCGGGTACCCGATGTCATCCCTACTTTTTACGCTTTTCAATTTTCAACTGATGATAAAATACAAATGCAATTTTCATTTTTTTTTTAAATTGATTTTTCCCAACAATTTTTTTTTTTTTTTTTTTTTTTAGCTTTAATTGTATCTGTTAAATCATATATGTAGAAACAGAAGCCCATCACGACTCGTACTCTTGATAATACCTTAATGGGTTAAGACGTAAAATTGGTGAGAAATACACTCTTTAATGGTAGTATACGTAGTAAGTTAGTGTATATACTGTAAATGGACACTTAAAGGATTGTATGCTGTGAGAAAATATAACTTATTTTGGAATATAAATATAACTGGCCAAGGAGCTTAAACTGAAAAGTACTTTTATGGTGGTGTACGTTGGAGCCGGAATCGTAAAATCAGGGTTGTACTACAGTAGGCCTACTAATTAATGAAATTAATGTGTAGTGATGTACCACATTGAAGTAGACTATTTATTTAAAAACAAACATACAGATATCCATTATCTCTGTATTATGTTTGTAAATAACAATCATATTACAGTATATTAAAGATCAAAATTATACAAACTAGGCCTAAATCATGAACACAGTAATAAAATTGTATACAGACTACTACATGTAAACGTTGGTGATGGAGATTTCGATCATCCTTTACAATCAGTGATAAAATAAAATAAAAATGATAAATATTATTAATTTATTATAGGCTAAGGCTTTAGAGATAAAATAGCAACTCGACTACCATACAAATGAGATAATATGCTTTCTACAAGTAAAGTGCCACTTTTGTACGACCACTTGCAAGTTGTAGGTCTTACAGTAAGATCTTCTGGACTCTAGACGTCTCCTGTCGGCATCCCTTCTTACTGGATAATAACAGGTAGTTACCTAAATTCTGTTTTAACTTTTAATGCTTGTCTTTTAATTTTGCAGATCATGCACGATTTCAAAATCATGACTGATAAGTTGATATGGCCCATACACATAATTTAGTTTAAATATTATAAATTCATCTTATTGTTGGTTGGTTGGCTAGGAGGAGAGAGGATGCCACAGTGCACATTAGGATTTCAGAAGCTGTGCACTGTGAAGGTACTTCAATGAGAAGTTACATGCAAGTGAATCTTTCTCTGGTCAGAATGTCCTCAAAAGTCCTTGGTAACCAAACTCAAAATGAAACATGAAATTGTAAACATGTACTTCGTCAAGCAAAACTGTTCATATAGGAAATGGTATCTTCTTAAATTCCAAGACAATTAGTTGTATACCTACATGGCCGAGGGCGAGACTGCTCTTCTAAATGTGAGATACATTTGTTGTAGAATTAATTAATTCTGTAAAACTTAAAATAAATTCTGTGCAAATCTTAATCACTATCATAATTGCAAATTACTGTATTGCTACAAACAAAGTGCATTAATGACAATTAATTAGCTAAGCTGCAAGGTAATTTTTGTGTTATTCTTCATAATAATTCACATTCTTCATCTTCTATTAAAGAAAACAATTTTAAAATTTCAATTTTGTTCTGTGTTGGTGCAAGTTGTCAAGTAATCTCCAGTAAAATAAAGTCACTGCTAAGTGTTAAAATTTACATTTGTGACACGAAATACTAATTAGGCTAATGTTAATTTTTGTTACTAGTGCTACAAAACGTAAAAATTATTATAGTAACTAACAATTGTATGGAGCTTTAGCTCTGTCTTATGAGCTTGATCAGCAGATTTATGTTAACCCAAATAATTTGGCTTGATTTCTATTTTCTATGAACAATATTTTGTTTCATGGGTGGTAGAATTAAGTTAGCTTTTGGAAAGCAAAGCATGCATCTGCATTTTCTCTAGTATCGGTGATTAAGAAGTATTTGTAAAACTTAAGATTGTATTTTCACTGTGGTCTTCATTCAACAATAACAGTTGTTCTCCTTATTGCATGAAATGGGCCACTCGTTTCTACTACTTGCGGAGTCATGGAAACTACACCTTGGGCCAACAGAACAGCTGGACCCCAATTATATAACTCTCCCGAAACAGATTAGTGCCGAATCCGATTAGCAACCGAATCCGATTACGTTTCGGTCGTTTGCTAAAAGGACAACGAACAGCGATTTTATAACTAGTACCGAAATTGATCTACTTCCGTTTCGGCTGACGTCCGAATCGACTGAGCCACCGAGGCGGTAGACCAATCAAAAGACATAGGCCCTACCACAGCCTTCTCGAACGTCGGTTGATTGACCCGTCGAGAAGGCTGTGGGCCCTACACTCGAACGAAAAAATAGAGCTGTCACTTTAAAATACGTATGCAAAACTGGCTAATTATTGCAGTATATGAACAATCACAGATTATATATATGAGCAACAACAACCCCATTGCCTGTGATTCTAGAATATACCTAGGCCTAGATCTAATAGGTAAACATGATGCATGTGTTTAGAGTAGGCCTAGGCCTAGCAAAAGCTGTGTAGGGGCTTGGCCTTTCTAGCCTAGCCCTAGATAAGCCTAGGCCTATTGGGAACGCGTGTGCACTGTGCTTTTAGAGTAGTTCTATACTGACAGTTGTGACACTTGCTTAACATAACCTCACTCTCGTCATAACAACATTGTCAACTTACCGGTAGGATCAAATCGTTCGTTGACTTTTCAAAATCTTATTCTTATGCTTGCAAATGGTATTTGACCTCGCACCGTGACTTAAAATAACTTTTTAAACTTGGTTAAATTATGTACGTATATGATTTCGGCGTATAAAAGGCTACTGAATCGGATTCGGTACCTCCGAATCCGTTTCCGACGGTATTTGACACTAAAAAAGTTACATTATCGCTATCGACCGAAATTGTTGCAATTTCCGTCCGAATCCGTTTTGGAGAGTTATAGAATATGGGTCCTGACCTTCTTGTGATGGGATGTTTCCAGATGCTGCTGTTTTTATGTAAGTAGTTCACTTATATTTAATACCAGTACAGGTCAAGTGAAGTAGGGAATGTTGTATGTACGTATGAGTATAGATTGTTACATTTCCAATAATAATTTTTTTGAAAATTGACTTTCGTGACAAACTATGGAGCTTGTGACCTACTTACTGTACAACATTGCCTATAGCTACTATAGGTGTTTTTTTTTTCGCAAGGTGCGATAAAACGAAAAGCGTTATTTAATGCGTGTTGAAATCAAATCGTGAAATGAAACGAATTCTGTGAATGCAACGAATTTTGGGTTTTTACTTTTTATGCGAAATAAGACCACATTGAGTTGAAAACATAAAATAACAGCCAATTTGCAATACTCAAATGGAATATTTCAACGAGATTTCTAGCTTCTGCGAAGTGAAAAGTCGTCCTTGTAAATAAGGTCCTCCTTTGTAAATCAGTTTTTATAACTGAATAGGATAGACATTAAATAAATAAATTGCAGTTGCCATTGCCAATTAAAATAATCAATACCTGTTTGAGTTTTATTGCATATTATTGATTAGTTCACTGTTTTTTAGTGTAAGGAATGTGAAAACAACATAAAAACATATTAACTCCACTTTTTGGACTTTTTAAAACAAAATTTAGGAAAAAATAAAACCACTTTAAAATGCCTCTACCTATGGCTTTAGTTGAAGTTTCCTAGAAGGGGTATTAGAACGGGAGTGCCTTTGACAAGTCTGCTATAAACTTACAAAGTCCAAACTGTAGTTAGGCGGTTAGGCCCTAACTGAAAGCATGATACGTTTTCAAGGTATGCTGCTGGGAAATACATCTTCTGCTATTGTGTGCAGTTTATTTTTTACTATGGTAGTTGATATTATGATGAAGATTAACTGCATGCATCTGTAATCTCAAATCTCTGATCAGACAAAGTAAATGTAATTACTAGAGTCTTGTGAAATTAGCACTAATTTTTTTTCTTTAGTATTTATTCTAAAAAAAAATAGCATTAATCAGTTTTATAAAGGCAAAACTTTAGTAATTATTAGTTTTTATCTGAAATAGGGGTTTTAGCAACAAAATATTGGACGTGGACCAGAAATTGTGATCCAAAAATTAATTCTTTTCTGATTGAGATTGTTCATTGACACTATGGATACAATAAAAAAAAATAGGCCTATAACCAAATGGAAATTGTGGAATGGATTGTTTAGGAAATGAACAAAAATGTATTATTTTTGCATTTTTCACAATTGTTGCTTAAACTCTAGAAAATTTGCCGTAATTAGTGTGAATTCGTATAGGCCTATTATTGCATGAAATTGAGTTTTTTGCATGCACTCATAAGAAAAGAAAGCTTTTATTAGGTGCATAACACTGCCAAAGTTTGAGAACTTAGTAAAGAATTAGATTTTTCATTTTTCGCTTTTATAGTTATTGCAAATTTCACTGGGCTCTAGTAATTACCCTTGTTTAGAAAAACGTTCTGCATTAACAGATTAAGAACGATCTTTTTTTAATGAATCAAAATATAATGCATTTATTTAGCTTTTTGTTGTTTTAACGATAGCCTATATAATATAGTTTCATAACACGATTCAACTCATTCTTAAATAAAAAATAACAATAAATAATTGTTATCGCTTTCTAGCTATTGGCCGATAAGTTTTTTTTTACAATATTAGTGGAACGCAGTAAAAAATACAACATAAATTGCCGTAAATAGAAAGTAAATTTTTTACAAAATGGCAGTTAAAGTTACAACTAATTGTCAAGTGTCAATATGGTGTCAATACTGTCGCTTTTAGATTCTAAACCTACGCAACACAACTGTAGAGCTTCTCTATTTATTTTTATTCCAAGCAATTCTGAAGAATTTTGCTTTATTGCTCATTGCGAAAAACGAACACCTCGACCCATTAGCTTTTGCAAAATTGTCATTACAGTAAAACCTCTTCAATTCAAATCACATGTGACTCTAAAACCCCAATTTGTATTATATTAAAAGAACATTTAAAATTAAACTAAGTCTTAATGCTTTAACCTTAACAAGGGACTCAATCACTACTTTGAATTGTACATACAGCGTACATATGAATTAACAAGAGTTTGAATTAAAGAGATTTTACTGTAATTGGCATTTATAAATAAATTGGTAAACATTAATTTTTATATAAATTCTGACTACCCCTCAACTCAACTTTTTCTTGTACATACTGGAAATTACTCGCTAACTTGCATGAAACTAATTTACAAAATTGTATATAGTATATATATATATATATATATATATATATATACTGGATTAAAGAGAGGCCAAATGGCTAGTAGTATGATAGGTAGAAGGAAAGGATAGACCCCAACAGCTTACCTGAATTGTAGACCGTTGTGGTATAGAGATAAAAGACAACATATATAAAGGCCAACACAAGTTTTCCGAGACGTTTCGGTACAAGAACTTAATCACTTGGGGGTAAGTCTTCTTACTCCCGAGTGATCAAGGTCTTGTACCGAAACGTCTCGGAAAACTTGTGTTGTCCTTTATAATTATATGTTGTCTTTTACCTCTATACCACAACGGTCTACAATTCAGGTAAGTTGTTGGGGTCTATCCTTCTACCTATCATATATATATATATAAAAATACGGAGGCTTTCGTGGCCCGCGTTAATGTTTGTAAAATTAAAACTATCGGGTTATTACGCCACGTCAGTCACACTGGCCCCACCTGAGCTGCGTGCAGGGGATGTGGAGCTTCTTCGTTCAGTCGTTCTGACGAGGGGACCCAGAGCGGTCCCGAAACGCGTAAACATGGTTTTAGGTGAGTGTGACTGACGTGGCATAATAACCCGATATAGTTTTAATTTTACAAACATATATATATATATATATATATATATACGGTATATAATTGGAGCAGAACAAGATAAAACATGTTCTAGTGATGGGAAAGGTACAGAAGGACGACAGCTTACCTGAGAAAGTAGATAGGTCGCTTTGAGATATAGATGAGAAGACAAATAAACTGAGACGTTTCGGCCAACTAGTGGTCTAGCAACCTATCTACTTTCTCAGGTAAGCTGTTGTCCTTCTGTACCTTTCCCCTCACTAGAACATGTTTTATCTTGTTCTGAGTTCCAATTAACTCAGCCATTTGGCCTCTCCAAGTATACACTATGTATATATATTATATATATAGGAAATATAGAACAGGCCTAAAGGCTAGTACATGTGTGAGAGGGAAAGAAGGATAGGAGCCAACAGCTTACCTGAAACCATTTGGCAGGCTGCGTAGCGTAGATGACACAAAACAAAACAAAAAACACAACACAAAAACTTATATATATTTATTGGCCTCATATCAATCTTTACAGCGTGGTTGAGGGGAGTAGCATGCTATGTACTCCATTTCTGGGGCTAACATCTTCTTCGTTGCCGGCTAGCCATGCCACAGTCCAGACACAACTATATCCCCAACCTCTTCCTCATCTGCCTCTGCTACCAGAGATCTGTTTACTAGTTCTTTCCATAACTCGCGATGTTCCCACATTATTTGCTTGCACTTCACTCCATGTAAGACCTCTTTTCTCAACACTATATCTATATTTCATCTAACTTGGGTTCGAAATTTTCCGGAAAAAGTGAAGTCAAGAAAAAACTCATTTTTTAATTTTTTTCAAATATTGGAAAAAATTTAAACATCTTTACTTTTCATCAAGTTTAACAGTTTAGTTCAGCTTATTAGCATTGTTATAACATCATTATAAAACTGAATTTATCAGTCACTTAAAAATTGTAATACATTGTTTACACTAGGCTAGACCTAGATAAATAGTCTTGACTTGACCTACTTGACTTGACCTACTATTACTAGTAGGTCTACTGCTATTTATATAGCTTTACATATTTTTATAATTTTTTTCCGATCGGGCATACGGCAAGCGTCTAAAAAATGCTTCTTTATTTTAAGTACACCGTAAGTACCGTTCAACAATGGATACTGATGTGAAGTTTTATGCTGGTGGTATATACTTTAAAAAACATAGTCTAGTGAATCCTTGGCTATGATTTTTTTCTATTGGTGGTACAAAGCTAGAAATATAATACCGGTGAATGATAGTAGTAGATTATGATTTTTAAAGTATATCACAACAAAGAAAAACACTTGCAGCATAACCATGCTCAAAATCAGTATCCATTGTTGAATGGTTCTCACGGCATACTTGAAATAAAAATGCATCTTCGAGACACATTGTTTGCTCTGTGCCCACTCGGGAAAAAATTATTTAAAAGATTTCGATTATGTTTTAGCACCAGGTTTCAATACCAGTTTGTATATGCTTTTTTTTACCATATTTCAGAATTAGCTATAGCTACTACTTATTTTTCCAATTTTTTCGACGTGCCCGGAAAAAAATTTAAAGACTGCTTTTTCTTTCAAAATTTCCTGAAAAATGAGTACCATTTAAATTCATACATCTAACCATTTGTCTACTATCTATCCACTTTCTTTTTATGCCCTTTTAGACGCTCGAACTGTCTTCTCGGTGTTTTACCCAGGACCATTCTTTTCATGTGCTCAAATCAACTCCTGCCTGTCGTCGATCCTGCACTGTACACTTCCAACAGCAAGTCTTTGCCCGATTACACTGCTTCTGATCTTGTCTATCTTTGTCACACCCAGAATACTTTTCAAAAACTTCATTTCTGCTGCCACAATCCAGCTCTCTTCTGTTTATCCCATGGTCCATATAACTGTAGCATATGTTAGTATTGGTTGGAAATATAATTTGTAGATTAAAAGTTTATCTTCTTGGGATTTCTTTTTTCCATATTATTTTTTTGACTGATTGGTAGAAGCCGAAATTTAATGTTTATTATAATAATTGACCTCTGTCACGTTTCACCGCTAATGCGTGAGTAAAATCTTTATTTTGTATTCATACTAGTATATGTATATATATATTGCTACTCTTTATTCCAACATCATTTAGTTGGGTAACGGGGTGTTTTCACTATTGATCTTAGGCATTCCAGGAATCAGTATCGGCATGCCAAGCTCCACACATCATTTTCTTCAACTTCATTCTCTCCGTGAATGAATTTCTCTTGCCGTTTCACCAACTCTCTTCACCTTTTCCTGTCCTCCCACTATCTTCCTCTATCCTTCCTCTACCACTGGCCACTCCTCTCCTCTCTCCTCCACATCTGCTTGTACCTGGTCCTGCTATATATCTCCAGGTCTTCTCACTCTTCTTGTATTCACTACTCAAAAGCTCATCTTGGGATTCTATTTTTCTCCATTCTTCTCATGTGCAAACTGCAAATACCATCGTAGTCGGTCCCTGCCCATCTTGAGCTTGAAGCTCTCAACTCCCACTTTCTTCCTTATCACTCTACTTCGTATCTTGTCCAACTTACTGACACCGTCCACAGTGCGGATGAATTTCATCTCAGCTGCCTGTAGTGCACTTTCTTCTTTCCACCCCATTAGCCATGTCACAGTGCTAGTATATGTTAATGTTGGTAGGTAGGTGTTAATATTGGTGCTGCTTACACAGCTGCATTTTGCATCTTTTAGGGAAATGCTTATTCCAAACCAGCTTCTTGACCTATTGGTAGCTTTTCTGCCAGTCCCACTCTTCGCGTTACCTCATTCCCTATCTTTGCTTCATTTGTGACCATACTTCCTAGACATTGGCATTCTTCCTTTTCCTGCAGTTCCACTCCCCTCAATGTGATTCTGTTTTTAAATCTTGTGGACGTTTTCCTTCTTTGCATCACTAATGACTAAATTTTCACACTGCTAACCTTCATACAACATTCTTCTTGTCCCTTCATTCCATTTATCCACCTTGTGTGGCACTAGTATTAGATAAACTAATTCATAATTTATTAGGTATGAAATTATTGTTTAAAACTGTGTTACCATTAGGATAGTAGGGATGTTTGGAACTTCAATTATATTTAGCCATTGTTGAGTAAAATCTTTTATTTTGTAATCATTGTAATCATACATGTTTTAGTAGTTAAGGTACATGTTAGATATAATTTTTGTATGGCAGTGTAGCTGTAGATATGATTGTTGATGCATTACAGCTCTTGCAAGCGCTCCCACAGTGTAGCTGTAGATATGATTGTTGATGCATTACAGCTCTTGCAAGCGCTCCCACAGCGTCTACGATCTCCCACAACACAATGTCTGCAACAAGAAACAATTAAGGTGAAGTGACATGTAAGTTCTCTCACTCTCACTCTCTCACACTCTCACTCTCTTACACTCTCACTCCCTCACTCTCTCACTCTCACTCTCTCACTCTTCACACTCTCTCTCTCTCTCACTCTCACTCTCACACTCTAACTCTCTCACTCTCACTCTCTCTCGCTCTCACTCTAACTCTCACACTCACTCTCACTCTCTCATTCTCACACTCACACTCTCACACTCAAACTCTCACTCTCTTATTCTCAAACTCACACTCACTCTCACTCTCTCACTCTCATTCTCACTCTCACTCTCACTCTCACTCTCTCTCTCTCACTCTCTCTCTCACTCTCGCTCTCACTCTCACTCTCACTCTCACTCTCACTCTCACACTCACTCTCACTCTCTCATTCTCACACTCTCACTCTCACTCACTCTCACTCACTCTCTCACTCTCACACTCTCACACTCTCACTCTCTCACACTCTCACTCTCTCACTCTCTCACACTCTGACACTCTCACACTCAAACTCTCACGCTCACTCTCTCACACTCTTACCCCTCTCACTCTCTCTCTCTCTTACCCCTCTCACTCTCTCTCTCTCTCACTCTCTCTCTCTCTCCGTAAATGTACAAAATACACAAGTTCATTTTTAAGTTACATTTTCGGACCTGTACATTTACGGGCCCGTGAATGTAACCTAAAAATGAACTATGTACATTTACGGACTGGGCCGTAAATGTACAAAATACACAAAGCTCATTTTTTTTTTTACATTTACGGGCCCGTAAATGTACAAAATGTACTGGGCCGTAAATGCACAAAATACACAAAAATCATTTTTAAGTTACATTTACGGGCCCGTAAACGTACATAATTTTTTTTTTTTAACATTTACGGCTCCGTAAATGTACATAAAAAGTAATTTTTTACATTTACGGGCCCGTAAATGTACGGGTCCGTAAATGTACAAAATGCACGAGTTCATTTTTAAGTTAAGTTACCCGTAAATGTACATAAAATGTCATTTTTTACATTTACGGGCCCGTAAATGTACGGGTCCGTAAATGTACAAAATACACGAGTTCATTTTTAAGTTACATTTACGGACCCGTACATTTACGGGCCCGTAAATGTACATAAAATGTATTTTGTTTACATTTACGGGCCCGTAAATGTACATAAAATATTTTTTTTTCATTTACGGGCCCGTAAATGTACATAAAATGTCATTTTTTACATTTACGGGCCCGTAAATGTACGGGTCCGTAAATGTACAAAATACACAAGCTCATTTTTAAGTTACATTTACGGACCCGTACATTTACGGGCCCGTAAATGTAAAAAAATTCATTTTATTTACATTTACGGGCCCGTAAATGTACATTTACGGACCCGTACATTTACGGGCCCGTAAATGTACATAAAATGAATTTTTTTACATTTACGGGCCCGTAAATGTACAAAATACACAAGTTCATTTTTAAGTTACATTTACGGATCCGTAAATGTAAAAAAAATACATTTTATGTGCATTTACGGGCCCGTAAATGTACGGGTCCGTAAATGTACGGGTCCGTAAATGTACGGGTCCGTAAATGTAACTTAAAAATGAACTCGTGTATTTTGTACATTTACGGACCCGTACATTTACGGGCCCGTAAATGTAAAAAATGACATTTTTTGTACATTTACGGGCCCGTAAATGTAAAAAAAAAAATACATTTTTTGTACATTTACGGGCCCGTAAATGTACGGGTCCGTAAATGTAGCTTAAAAATGAACTCTTGCATGTTGTACATTTACGGACCCGTACATTTACGGGCCCGTAAATGTAAAAAATTACTTTTTATGTACATTTACGGAGCCGTAAATGTAAAAAAAAAATTATATATTTTATGTACGTTTACGGGCCCGTAAATGTACGGGTCCGTAAATGTAACTTAAAATGAACTCGTGCATTTTGTACATTTACGGGCCCGCAAATGTAAAGAAAAAAAAATGTATGTACATTTACGGGCCCGTAAATGTAACTTTTAAATGAACTTGTGTATTTTGTACATTTACGGAGAGAGAGTGGAGAAGAGAGAGGGGGGGGGGAGAGAGAGAGAGAGAGAGAGAGAGAGTGAGGGGAGAGAGTGAGACTGAGACAGTGAGGGGGGGGGGGAGAGTGAGAGAGGGGGAGAGGGGCAGTGAGTTGAGAGTGAGTGTGAGTGTGAGTGTGAGTGTGAGTGAGTGAGGGAGGGAGTGAGTGAGAGGGTTGTTAATGAGTTAGTGAAACAGTGAGAGAGTGAGTGTGAGTGAGAGAGTGGGGGGGGGGGGGGGGGGGGGAGGGAAAATAAGAGAGAGCGGGAGAGGGGCAGTGAGTTAGTGAGTGAGAGAGTGTGAGAGAGAGAGAGAGAGAGAGAGAGAGAAAGGAGAGAGAGAGAGAGACAAGAGAAAAATACAGTCAATTGATGATGCCTATTCAATTGCAACAAGACATCACTAGACCTTCACCACCCAAACCACCAACCACTACTGTCAACCAGTTCACCACCCAAGAGAATCACGAGTTATTCATAAGAATCATATGTATTCCAAGGTGCAAGTTTTATGTTTGTACATATTTTTGTTAGATTAATAAATTTTATTTTTTGTAGCTGTTTGTTTTAATATTGTAGTTAATAATACCTTTACTTACAAAACGAAAGATGACATAATGTCAGCGACTGGGCTTGTACCACATTTTACCGCTAAAAACAGTAAAACCCTTACCACAATTGTTGGCATCATGATCGTAATTGTTATCCGGGAATCATGAAAGAGTACATACAAGGTTTTTATGAAGCTGTTGATAAGTAAATCGCAATGTCGTAATAATTTAGCACGAGAAAATGTACGATTGCTATCCCGATTATGATGCCTACAATTATAATAGTACTTATACTTGCTAAATAGCTTGTGTTGGGGGTATGATATGGTACACAGCCCCTGGCATGTGGCTTATGCTCTACTGTAATACAATAGTACAATGACGTATCCAGTAATGAAACTCTGCCATTTTTTCTTGCAACAAACGCACGGTTCCGATTATATGGGTTCCGAGGCATAGATTGGTGATGCATGGTTTCTGGCTAAGGTCTCTGTTGAACGGCTGGCCTAGCGAGAAAGATTCCTGGTCAAAACCACGAACGATCTTTTGGCCACGCCTCATTTATGCGTTCCAAATAAGAAAATAGAATGTTTTGACATTATTTACTTAGACTAAGTTTTAGATTATCTGATTTACACCGTTTTATCGATAGTTTAACACTTCTATTTGTCCTTTATATGCGCTAGTTTACCGAGGAAGCAGCCGTATGCAAGCTGTTCAAAGCATCTGCTATACGAGTTTCGCTACTGGATACATCGTTATACTTTGTCTTACAACCACTCTTGTAGTGTTTGGTACCAAAAACTTATCCTTCCTTAGGGCTATAAACTTGGGTTGAAATTAAATTCTGGACAAAACCTTGAAAGAAGCTGACATGAGACAACGCTGAGACACAAAGAGCTGAGACAGACACAAAGCTTAGCAACACAGAGCTGAGACAGACACAAATAGCTGAGACACGAGCTGAGGCAGACACAAAGCTTAAACACAAAGAGCTGAGACAGACACAAAGCTAAGACAGACACAAAGCTGAGACACGAGCTGAGGCAGACTCAAAGCTGAGACAGACACAAATTTGAGCAACAAAGAGCCGAGACAGACACAAAGCAGAGCAACAAAGAGCTGAGACAGACACAAAGCTGAGCTAAACACAAAGCAGAGCAACAAAGAGCTGAGACAGACACAATACAGAGCAACAAAGAGCTGAGACAGACACAAAGCTGAGCTAAACACAAAGCAGATGCAACAATGAGCCGAGACAGACACAATGCAGAGCTAAACACAAAGAAGAGCAACAAAGAGCTGAGACAGACACAAAGCTGAGCTAAACACAAAGCAGAGCAACAAAGAGCTGAGACAGACACAAAGCTGAGCAACAAAGAGCTGAGACAGACACAAAGCTGAGGTAGACACAAAGCAACCATCTGACCTACTGTCAGATGCCAAAGGTACACGTTATCCCCAGAACAAGACAACCTTGGAAAACCCTTCAGTGGGATTGCTGGTGGTAAGAATTGAACCGGCAACCTTGCGAACTAGAACAGTCACCTAATCGATTGTATACATGCGGAAATGGCTGGGAATACGACAATTGAAGTATCTACAAAATGCCCTTTTTTGTAATAATTGATTTGATTGAAATAATTTTTTTTTTTAAATCAGCCAACATTAATTTAATTATTATTATAATAAAATTATTGATCAAAGAGAAAGGCAGCTTTAGAACCGATGAACATCTTGTCGACTAAAGTCATGATTAAAAAAAAGAAACAACATTGGACTATACACTGTTCCTTCTCAAAAAAATAATAAATAAAGCGCAATATTTAAAATGCTAAATCAGCACACTTCAACTACCAAGTGCTAATAAGCAATCGTAATATTGGGGTTTATATACTATTTTTTTTACAAGGAACAGTGTATAGTCCTCTAGCTTTTCTTTTAACACACGAAACCTGTTCTAAGAATTTTCTTTTTAACATTCCTTAGTAAAAAATAGTGGGAATGACAATACTTGTCGAAACTGCAACTAAAAAATTCCAACTCCAATGTCGCTTTACCACCGCCAAACTAAGCATTTCATTCTTGCCTATAAATATAACAATAAATAAATGACAAATGCCCCTAATCCTTGTGTTGTATTTTTGTGAGGCACGTTTTTTTTAATAAAAATTTAATATTGAGTCCTTATCATTGAATAAAGTAAATTATCAATTCCTGACCACCCCAATCCTTGACGCGTTTCATTAGGATTTAAATTCAATTTTTGGGAGTTTTTATTTTTTTTATTCGAATCTTGAGTCACTTTAAAAACAATGAGCTCATTTTCCCTCAAAGTTTTGAAACAAAACTTCTGCAACAGCATTACGTAGATCCATCACGTGCGCACGCACCGCGGACGCACGTACGCATTGTACGTGCGTCACGTCCGCCTAGGATGATATAACACGCGCCCGATTACCAATGATAATAGTGTTACGTGTTGGCGTAACACAATGCGCCGATATCTATGATGTAACACTGATCGACTGTTACAGGTGTGACGCATCAGGGTCGCGACGATGAGGCATAAAGGGTTGTCAACAACGCTCGAATTTAAAAATATTTTACTCGTCCGAAAATGAAAACAACTAGACCAGTTCTACTCATATCCATTACTAGCCCACTATAAACTCGAATACGTTATTCAAACTTACAACTAATCTGACAAAAATACTACAGATTCGACAGAGAAATGATAGGGGATGTTTATTAATAAATAATTCAATCTTCCCCTTTCTCCGCGGTTCTTGGGGAAGAACAAGCAGTGCCAGATTCAGCAATTGTAACTACTAACTACATCGGTTTATGCCCGTTTGGGTGTAGGCATCTGTCATAAAATGACATATTTGTATTATTATTGACAATCTGACTCCATACTAATTAGAAAATACCTCCGATATGGCTAATATCTAAATCTCGATTGTTCGACTATGTTCTATAAAACTATAGACTTCAAATTTTATCAAAATTTAAAATTAACGACTAGTGAAAAATTCTACACTCATATGATGTGGATGTTTGTTTATTACAGAAAAATAACATGTTTCCCTTCTTTCGCAATTATTGGGGAAATACGAGCAGTTTTATACCGAACACTGGAATTTAATAAATATTGATTTTTTGGCGTTTGGGTGTACACAGGTTTAATAAAATGGTATATTTGTATTATTTTTGATCGCGTGACTACATCCCAATCAGAAATTGCCTCCAAAATGGCGTATTTCAAAATCATGATTTTTCGCCTCTTAATTTTATAAAGACTATAGACTTCAAAAATGGTGAAAATTAAAAATGAATTATACATGTGCTAATCGATAGAGGGTGTTTGTTTATTAAAGAATTATAACATTTTCCCCTTCTTTTTGTGCCTATTAAGGAAGTACGAGCCCTTTTATACCGAACACTGGAATTTAATAAATATTGATTTTTTGGCGTTTGGGTGTACACAGGTTTAATAAAATGGTATATTTGTATTAGTGTTGATTACGTGACTACATCCCAATCGGAAATTGCATCCAAAATGGCGTATTTCAAAATCATGATTTTTCGCCTCTTAATTTTATAAAGACTATAGACTTCAAAAATGATGAAAATTTGTAAAAATTTAAAATGAATGATACCTGTGCTTATCGATAGAGGGTGTTTGTTTATTAAAGAATTATAACATTTTTCCCTTCTTTTGTGCCTATTGGGGAAGTACGATCGGTTTTATACCGAACTCAATAGTTTTGATCACGTGACTTCATTTCAATCAGAAATTGCCTCCAAAATGGCGTATTTCTAAATCATGATTTTTCGCCTCTTAATTTTATAAAGACTATAGACTTCAAAAATGGTGAAAATTAAAAATGAATGATCCATGTGCTAACCGATAGAGGGTGTTTGTTTATTAAAGAATTTTAACATTTTTTCCTTCTTTTGTGCCTATTGGGGAAGTACGAGCGGTTTAATACCGAACACTAGAATTTAATAAATATTGATTTTTTGGCGTTTGGGTGAGCACAGGTTTAATAAAATGGTATATTTGTATTAGTGTTGATTACGTGACTACATCCCAATCGGAAATTGCATCCAAAATGGCGTATTTCAAAATCATGATTTTTCGCCTCTTAATTTTATGAAGACTATAGACTTCATTAATGATGAAAATTTGTGAAAATTGAAAATGAATGATACATGTGCCAATCGATAGAGGGTGTAAGTTTATTAAAGAATTATAACATTTTCCCCTTCTTTTGTGCCTATTGGGGAAGTACGAGCGGTTTTGTACTGAACACTGGACTATTGGACTATTACTGGACTATCAAAAAATACTGAACATTGGAATTTTTAAGTGTAAGGGTGTGCGCAGGTTTAATAAAATGTTATATTTGTAATAGTTTTGATCACGTGACTTCATTTCAATCAGAAATTGCCTCCAAAATGGCGTATTTCAAAATCATGATTTTTCGCCTCTTAATTTTATAAAGACTTCAAAAATGGTGAAAATTGAAAATGAATGATACATGTGCTAATCGATAGAGGGTGTTTGTTTATTAAAGAATTATAACATTTTTCCCTTCTTTTGTGCCTATTGGGGAAGTATACGAGCGGTATAGAGAGATAGAATTGAGAAAAGAAGAAGAATTTAGAATTTAGAATCTAGAATTTAATAAATATTGATTTTTAGGCGTGTGGGTGTGCACAGGTTTAATAAAATGGTATATTTGTATTATTTTTGATCACGTGACTACTTCTCAATGAGAAATTGCTTCCAAAATGGCGTATTTCAAAATCATGATCTGTTGCCTCGTAATTTTATTTTGACTATAACTAATAGACTTCAAAATTTAGCAAAATTTAAAATTACGGATACATGTAAAATTCGACACTTATATGATAGGGGGCGCGCTACGCTGAGGAAGGAGCAAGGGCGCGCGTAACGCGTGTGTCGTAACGCGCGCGTCCTCGCGGCGGGCGGAGAAAGCGCGACACGTACGCGCGACACGTAACTTCTTGGCACCCGTTTAGCACGACAACAACACATTGTCAACACTATTGGCACCTGATGGTCATGCACATTTGTATATAAGCCCTGGGGCGAACCGAAACTATCATCATTAACTTGTCAATCATCGCCAAGTAAGCTCAGCAAACACCTACGGTAGCAACATGAAGTTCACAGTGAGTATTTCTAATAAACATTCGTGCATTTACTACTTGCACATTTTTATATTTTTATTTGTATTTATTTTTTATTTATTTAATATCTTATTTAAAATATAAACAATTGAGTGAGTTAAAACTAAAACTAAATCAATAAACGCTTGCTGGTGTATTATTATCAAAATCGCGTTAAAAAATTACTCAAATCAAGCTGCCGTGAATATTTACTGTACATTCGTGTTTACTACTTGCATTTTTTATATTTTTATTTTTATTTATTTTTTATTTATTAAATATTTAACTTTAAAATACTTATAAATTAAGCAATTGAGTGAGGTAAAACCAACTATAACTTAATCAACAAACGCTTGCTGGTGTATTATTATCAAAATCGCGTTAAAAAATTTCTCAAATTAAGCTGCCGTGAATATTTACAATACATTCGTATTTGGTTGAATTTTAAGCACTTTGTTTATTTATAATTATATCCAATGAAGTTTCTAAGACTATAACCGCGATAGTTTTTTTTGTAGGCATACGCATTCTTCATTTATCTTTAAAAATATATTTTATTAATACTACTCCTAATTTAAAAACGTTTTCTATTTAAATGAAATAAATAAAATTCACATTTAGAGTCTACCCACTCAGTAACGAAACTGATTGGCAGTGGGCGACTTAAATTTACAGTGACTAAACCAACCCTGTAGGCTCCGAACACCATCGGCGAGTGAGCGATAACTAATCAAAGATTTCAGCAGAAGTTTTGTGGAACTGATTAATACTCTTGTTTTACAAAACTAACTACATGCTTGCCCTTTATACTAGGACGTACATATCTCGTTCATTGGATTATATCATCGATGAGTCACAATTTCGAATTAAAGGGTAGCTGCCATGATAACAATTTGTCTATTAGTATCTTTACACTACAGTGTTCTTTTGTTGATAACCCGTATTATAAATGCAATTCAACATCATTAAATAGACATGTGGTCATTAATAACGAATCGCGGCTACTATACAGCTGGTTGGTACATTATTATTTACATAATTTTATATGAAAAAATAGTACATTCGCCTATTAATTTTGTAATTTTAATGTAAGTTGGTAATTTCAATTATGAACATTTCGTAATTCGTACTAATAAGTTTTGTTCTAAAACAGTACTATTTGGCGTTCACTTTTCCAGTGCTCAAGATACGAGTAAAAGCGTCAATTTCACGGAAGTCTTCACTTTTGTTTAGAAATAAGAATGCTTTGTTGTTATTAAATACGTCATAAGATCATTATTTTGTTATTTTACTTTTGAAAACTAAACAATCTATTTGATTGGCGGCATGAAAAATAACATAAAGTACAAATTAAGGAAACATGTAGGTACCCAATATTATGTAACTTCTTATGCTCACACCCGACCCGAGTATATTCTATCTCTTCCTCTAATGATACATATAGCCTTATGTTTGGGCCGTTTACATAAATGACTAGTGATTAGTGTCTAGCCTCCGTGATTAAGGCGCAGGCTTCTTTCATTGGCTATGAGCGAGAATACTGCGCTCTGATTGGCTGTGACTAAGATTTGTCTTGACTTGACTAAGGAATTGAAATATGTTCAATTTGAAATAATTCAATATGGTCAATTCCTTAGTGAAGTCAAGAAAAACCTTAGTCACAACCAATCAGAGCGCAGTATTCTCCCTCCCGATAATCCCTTATCACTAGTCATTTGTGTAAACCCCGCTTTATATTTTATTCTACATTATTATATTTCATTTCTAACTTTTGTTTTACTGTATTATACTGTATGTATGTATGTTCTTATGTGTATCATATTAGCGACAGGTAAAGTAAACACCCCTTCTACTTGTAAGTTATATTAACCCAAGCTTGACTTTGTCCCCAGATCCTCATCGCTCTTGTCGTGATCGCCTACGTCGCCGCAGAGTCGTCGCCCCAGGATGCAAAGCGCGACAAGCGAGGTCTGCTCGCCTCCCCCTACGCCTACGCTTCCCCTTACGCCTACGCTTCCCCCTACGCCTACGCCGCCTCCCCCTACGCCTACTCGCCCTACTCCGCCGGCCTAGTCGCCGCACCCGCAGCCTACTCGGCCTACTCGCCCTACGCAGCATACTCCTACCTCGGTTGAGAAGTTGACTACTCGCTCCCTCGCGCGCTCTCGACGGCAATAATGAGAACTAAGCTGAGTTCCGTGCTTTGACGAGAGAGCGCACTGTCGAACATTGCTACACGAAACTACCGTTAATAAAAAAACTAAAATAATCTCATGTAAATTTCTAGCGTACCTCGAAGTTGCCTCACTAAGTTTCATTTGTACAGGTAATAAAAAACGATTTTCAAAATTGTCCCTGGGCGTTACGAAGAATCCTGACACTGTTCTGTGACTCTTGTGCGTCTCGCTGTAAAATACTATTTGTAAATACTATTTGAATTAAATAAATTGTTATACAGAATAAATAACGTCTTATATTGAATTCTACCCAAACATAATAATTCCTACTATCCTCAATTTGTTCTGCATCCATTTATTTAACGGTGTATGACTGTATATTATGAAAACATTAGTATTACTCTTATTATTTAAAGGACTGCATTATTAAAGGGTAGTTGCAATGATAACGACTTTGCTTTACTCATGTTCTTTTGTTGATAACCCGTATTATAAATGCAATTCATCATTATTAAATAAATATGTGGTTATTATTAACGAAACGCGGATGAAACGCAATCAAGAACAGGAATACATTGTATTAACTATTGCATTGTATCGACTATTTTGTATCAATCTTTATCACTATCATTATTATTCTTTTTATTATCATCAATGTAAATTATAACAAGTTTTTGTTAACATTCGAGTTGTCAATAGTAGACGAATAATATGCCCACCACGAAATATTATTAGAGTTTCCCTCAAGTTTAACGCAGAAAGTGTATATACACATTATTATATATTGTGCCATTTTAATTAACCAACAGAATGAACGAGACAAAAGAATTTCATGCTCTATAATGAATTGTATCAACTATTGTATTGTATTGTATTGTATCGACTTTTTTGTATCAATCATTATCATCATCATTTTTTTTTTTTTATCATCAAAGTAAATTATAACAAGTTTTTGTTCACTTTTCAGTACCTAGTCATACCGAAAACTGAAAACTGTGAACCAATTGAATGTGAGCAAAGATAGTCACCCATCGAATGTGAACAAAGATGGCCGCCAAGCGCACCGGATGCAACAACCCAACTCACCGATAACAAGACGTGACGCCACACTGTTAAACGTGACACCCAATGTTGGGCAGACTATTAGAGACCACAGATCAACCAACCATTCTATCACTCGGTACAAGACCTCCCTCGACAGCGCACATAAGCAGAGGCAGGAGTTTATGGTGACATTTTTTTGCAAATTCCGTTTTTAAGATTAATTATGAAGGTGGTGAATTGATGCTGAATATTTTTGCAATTTTATAGCGGTGTTTTTCATTTTTGGCTACTCTGTGATCATGGAAAAAGCACTGGCTAAGAACAGGATTACATATTTTATCAACTTCCATGTATTAGGTGGTGTTACTATTATGAATACATGCATAAATCAATGATTTTTTTTTACTTTAAGTGGAGTAACGAAAAGGTTTTTTGCAGCTTTTTCCTCATTGTATACAATATATCTGTTATATCCACTACATTTAACTATACATTTATAAAATAATAATAATAATAATAATAATAATAATAATAATAATAATAATATATATATATATATATATATATATAAATATAACTTGACCCCGTTTCCTACATTAATTATCAAGTAGGGGGGAGTAGCGAAGTACTCCATTTCTTGGGCTAATGTCTTCGTTGCCGGCTAGCCAGGCCTGACACAACCACCTCCTCAACCTCTTCCTCGATCACGTCTTCCGTTACCAGAGGGCTGTTTAGTAGTTCCCTCCATCTCTCACGGTTTTCTCATAGTCTTTCTGCTTCAACTTCGTCCCATGATCTTCCTCTATTCTCCACACTGTCTTTGATCTGATTCATCCACTTGTCTCTTGGTCTGCCTACTTTCTTCTTATGCCCTTCTTCTTGTTGTTGTATAACTCTCTTCTTGGTATCCTAGTCTGGCCCATCCTTTTCATACGTCCAAACCAACGAAGACGTTCTCTCTCCAATCTTACTTTCACGCTTGCAACACCTAATCTTTCTCTGATCACACTACTTCTAATCCTGTCATTCTTTGTCACACCCAGTGTGCTTCTCAAGAACTTCATTTCTGCTGCCACTATTCGATTTTCCGCTTTGAATCCCATGGTCCATTTAACTGTGGCATATGTCAGTATTGTTAGAAAGTATAGTTTATATATTAGGAGTATATATTGCCTTGGGATTTCATCTTTCCAAAGTAGCTTCCTGACAAAGTGGTAGAAGCTTTCTGCAAATGTGGTTCTTCTTATAACTTCTGCATCTATTGTTGCAATTTTAGATCATACTTCCTAGATAATTAAAAGATTCTCTTGTGGTCAACTCTTTGTCCCTCAGTAAAAGTTTGCTATCTCCGGGTATGCGTCTCTTTGTCATGGTTACCAGTTCGCACTTCTCTTGGCTGATTCGTATACAAAATGTTTCTGTTGCCTTGCTCCACTTATCCAGTTCTTCTTGTACTTCTTCTATTATCTTGCCACATACGACTATATCATCTACATATCATTGTTCTTGGTTCTAGGCCTTTATCTTCTTCCGGTTTGACTACCAGCAGTACTTCGTCAATAGAATATTAACGATAACAATAACAATAACAATAACAATAACAATAACAATAACAATAACAATAACAATAACAATAACAATAATAATAATAATAATAATAATAATAATAATAATAATAATAATAATAATAATAATAATAATAATAACATTTATTTAATTAATTTAATTAACATACAATTAATCATTATGTTTTTGTATTATTTGTATGTTAAAATGTTGAGAGTTATCAACTCGGGGAACTTTATACACAATGTATGTAATTTGTTGATCGCTTATAATTTAATAAATGGTGTTTTTCATTTAATTTAAGTGGAGTACCACAAATAGTTAGAAGTTTAACAGTGAATCGTGAATCTTTCGTTGTTTTATTTTATTCCAACGTTAATCATGAATAATGAATAAAATCGCCCAAATCGCGGCTATACTTCAAAATCGCGGAAATTCGCGGCGAAAAATTGTCATTTCCTGCGCCACAAGCGCCTTAAATATCCACATCTGTTGAAAATGTCCACATCTGTTGTTTAAAAACGTTTTCTAAGAAAGCCGAGATCATCATTAATACCATAAACTCCTGTCTTTGCACATAGTGACTATCAGACCACTCGACACCTGCGTCTTAGACTTTTCGACTACTCGACAGTCGGCATTAGTGACTACAACCTACAACAACCGACAATGGTGAATAGACTAATCGACTACACGACATTCGACAGTAGTGACTACAACCTACAACAATCGACATTAGTGACTATACCATTCGACGAAGGTTTAAAGGGGGGACAGACAAAGAAGAAACTCAGAAGAATAAGTGATTGGTACTCTGCCACATGACATCTGCCACATGACCTCTGCCACGTGACCTCTGCCACATGGCCTCTGCCACATGACCTCTGCCACATGGCCTCTGCCACATGACCTCTGCCACATGGCCTCTGCCACATGACCTCTGCCACATGGCCTCTGCCACATGACCTCTGCCACATGACCTCTGCCACATGACCTCTGCCACATGGCCTCTGCCACATGACCTCTGCCACATGGCCTCTGCCACATGACCTCTGCCACATGACCTCTGCCACATGGCCTCTGCCACATGACCTCTGCCACATGAACTCTGCCACATGGCCTCTGCCACGTGACCTCTGCCACATGACCTCTGCCACATGACCTCTGCCACATGAACTCTGCCACATGGCCTCTGCCCCGTGACCTCTGCCACATGACCTCTGCCACATGGCCTCTGCCACATGACCTCTGCCACATGACCTCTGCCACGTGACCTCTGCCACACGAACTCTGCCACATGACCTCTGCCACATGACCTCTGCCACATGAACTCTGCCACATGACCTCTGCCCCGTGACCTCTGCCACATGACCTCTGCCACATGACCTCTGCCACATGACCTCTGCCACATGACCTCTGCCACATGACCTCTGCCCCGTGACCTCTGCCACATGACCTCTGCCACATGACCTCTGCCACATGGCCTCTATCTAATTCTATACTTCAACCTTTAATAGTTATGCCCGAATGCATAGTTCACACTCGAGCCCTCCTCAACTCAGCCTCTCCTCAGCCTCACCTAGCCACCAATCACAGAGCCGTCCACATGGCCATGCTGACCCGTGATTGGTGGTCGGGCGAGGCTGAGGAGAGGCTGAGTTGAGGAAGGTTTGAGTCTGGACTATGCATATACGGACCTTAGTCTTAGTAAGCATTGTGAACGACTTAAGGCAATCTAAAAACAGCTAAAATAAATTCTGTGATATCTTACATGATTTGTACGCCTTTTTACAACGCGGTAAAAATGTGCTGCCGTGTTGCTATGCGTGTATAACCCAACCTTGGATTCGTATATTATCTACTGTCCGTTTCATGCACGCTGTCTCAACAGAAATCAACAGATTACAGACGAATGGAATGTGGACTCATGCTTACCATGTGGGTGATGATACGTCACGTTGTTGGCCCTGCCGCGGTGGGGAGAGGGGGGGGGGGGAGGGGCCCCCACCCCCATTCTGAAAAGAAGTAGAACAGTTAGAGACGAAATAACGAGGTCTGCTGCTAGCACACTCGATCTCGGTGTGAAACCGATATAAGCAGGTTGGTAAAATATTTGTAAAGTCCTTTGCAACCAAAGAAAAGTGCCAGATATCAAGAAATTGACCCTCCTCATTACCACCTCTACTCGGCACGGGTGAGAGTGCTCGGGAGCAATCGGAATGCGGTAGACCGTAGACTCATCTATCAGGGTGTCATTGTTAAAAATAGCAATCATTTCATGGATAGTTAAATTAAATCTTACAATTTCTTTTCTCATTTATATTTAAAATGAATTTGTATTTTTTAAATTTGAAAACTGCAAATTTTAGAGCAGTAGACTTGTAATCATTATAATTTTAAAAAATGGCAGTTTTCAAATTATTATAAAAATACAAAGTAAATTTCATATCAATTTTTCGTAATTATTCCATATATCAGAAAATAGATGAGAAATTATAACATTTAACTACATCAAAAGATTGCTATTTTAACAATTACTACGTTTACCACGCTACCCGAGTCCGTACTGAATCCCACGGACTTGGACGTCTATCTTTATAACATATTGTTTATATTGTACTAAAAGTATGTTTCACCAGTCAGAAAGTAAATATTAATATATTATTGTATTAATATTACTTCCAGAACAATATAAACAATATGTTATGGAGATAGACGTCCGACTCCGTACGATTCGGTACGGACTCGGCTCGCGTGGTAAACGTAATAATTGACAGCCGCATCGATGGGTCTACGATCTACCCTATTCCAATTGCTCCCGAGCACTCTCACCCGTGCCGAGTGGAGGTGGCAAGGAGGAGAGGAAATCTCGTAACACCTGGCATGTTTCTTGAGTTGCAAAGGACTTTAGGGAGGGTACATCATGGAAGGTCCTCGGGTCAGTCACTGGGCCTCTAGTTGCTGAGACACGGTCATTAACGTGAGACCTCTGGGACACCCGGTGGTCTTTACGGTCGTCTTACGGACACACGAAGCCGGGGCGTGTTCTCGGTCAGAGTTTCCCATATCCACCACTCGTATTTTGCTGCGTCCTGCCAACACTCGACTGGGTAAGCTGTGCTTTGCCTGGGTAGACGAATGCAAGCCACCACACTGGGATTCATACCCTTGACTGAAGGATGGATGTGATGCGAGATAGCACTAGCATAAGTTTTATCTATTACATCAGTACCCAACCTAAGGATCGACATGGGCTGGATGTGTCTCTTGTGATCCAGTACTCCACGAAGTCCTCGTGTCTCTGTGCCGCAAACCGACTTGTGACAAGTGTGCAACGCTTTGTGCTTGGACAGTCTGAACAAAAACCAAAGACTAGAGTTAGGGGTGAAATCAAGACTTCTGTCTGCTTTTAACTGATAGTAAAAAGTTCGTGAAAATGGTACATTCCATTTTTAATTGACAGATTTCGGTTTCATTCAGAGAAAACTGCAATTCGCGAGTTAAATCCATATTTCTTTTATTTTCACGTGCGTAGCTTATTCACTCAATATTTACACTAGGATGCTTTCTCTACGATAATTTTGAAAAAGCTCTTATTCAGGTTTGCTTGAGACACCCAACATTTTTTTTTCGTAACTTACATTGAATAACTGAGAGCATAATATCGTGTGTCCACACCGAACAAATTAAAAAAATCCCCCTAATAAAAAATGGCTGATTATTCCCGTTTTTCGTCATTAAAAACACGAAAAATGTGAACTTCGGTGTTATCGTAATTCGCGAAATAATTGGCCGCATTCTAAATACTATAACATATGCAAGTTGGTTAGAGTCTAAGAGTGGTCCGTGTCACAAATCGTCGTTGGCCTCTCATTGGTGGAGACACGGTCATAACGGGAGACCTCTGAGACACTCGATGGACTTACAGACGTCTTACTATACACTCGGTTTCTGGTACAGTAATCCTTGGAGTTGTCCGTCGCACTTCGTGCCCCTCTGTCCCCCACAACAAACTGACTTGATCTCATCAAACAGAGAAGTATTAAAGACATCCAAACAACATCATAAGATAGAAAGCAAGAAATAGTGACACAATAGGGACGTCTTTGGATGTCAGTTTCAGTGTGTTGGGGGGGCTGCGCCTGCCACCACCCGACCGGGTAAGTTGTGCTTTGCCTGGGTAGACGAATGCCAACCTACCACACTGGGATTCATACCCTTGACTGAAGGATGGATGTGATGCGAGATATCACTAGCAGAAGTTTTATCTATTACATCACTACCCACCTAAGGATCGACATGGGCTGGATGCGACTCTTGTGATCCAGTACTCCACGAAGTCCTCGTGTCCCTGCGCCACACGACCGACCTTTGTCCCTTAATTGTGTAGTGTGCGTGCTTGGAGGCCCGAGGCAAAGCGTTGTTATACTTGCTGGACGTTCCCTACACCGTCACTACACTTGAGGAGGGTGTCCCGTGTTCGATGCCAGGCACACCTCTACCGACAACAACCGGGGTGATTTCTGTAGCATTAATTTTCTATAAATTTAGCATTATTTTATATTTTGCATTATGTAAAGCACTGTTTTTCTTTTCTTCAAACCCTTGAATATAAGGGAGTTTCGCGCACTTCTAATGATAAATGATGTGCAGATATTTATAATAAATTGAATGGTAACGACTTGGGAGAGAAGGGTACCTCTACGTCAAAAACCCCAGAAACGTTTCATTTTTTAATTATATCTCAAGAATGCTACGATTCGAAAATCTGAAATCGAAAATCTGAATCAACAGCACACTGTGTTTTGGTAAGTCCTACAGACTGAATGAAATATTATGACCATTAAGATAGTTATTTTGATAATTAAAGCGATTATTAGTAATAAAACTAATTATAAATAAAAAGAAACATACTGATTATAATGTAAGACACATTTAGAGCATTCAGTATGTAGGGCTTACCAAACCACAGTGCGCTGTTGATTCAGATTTTCAATTTCGAAGTCCATTCTTGAGATATAATTAAAAATAAAAATTGTCTGTGGTTTTTAACGTAGAGGTACCCTTCGCTCTTAAAGGGTTACAATGCAATTCTTTTAAGTAAATCTCAAAAGGAATTGGAACACTCTAATTCTTTGTAAAATTAGCGTTTTCAAAATATATATACACCGATTTAGAATGTAAATCCTAAAACGCTGAAAACAACTGATCTCTGCTTATGCCTCCGCCACAGATAAACGGTCTCCCAGGTTGTATGTAAGCAGGGGTGGCACTGATAAAGAGCAAGCGGGGGAAGGGGCTGCGGGACTAGTGTCGTGGAAGGAGTCTGGGAGGGAGTTTGTGTGAGAAGAAGTAGTAGTGAGTTCAAGATAGATAGATAGATATTTGGGCTAAACGTAGTAGTGAATTCAAGCTCACCAATAGATCTCCTCAGCCTGTCCAGTATCCGTATAGTCCAGTATAGATCCAGTATCTATACAGTATCCGTTGTAGTGTGGCCGCAGTCCTGGAACAAAGAGATACAAGGTAATCTACTGGTCACTCCCTAGCAAGCAAAATCAACTGTAACATTCTCAGAAGAGACGGTCGCTCCACGCGGTCTATGTCAACTCGCGGTACCCGTTTGTGTAAGTATCCCCTGCATGGAGTGTACCAGCCGTGCTTGGAATGTGCCTAGACAAAGCCAGCCAACGGGCGCGCTGATCACTACAATACCGGATGCAGACCACGAGATGCAACTAGCACATATTACGTCACGTTACTATAACATTATCTATGACTACAGCATCTTGCAAGATAGAGGGCGACCACGTGTACGGTAGACTGTTACAAGGTATTTTTAAAAGTCTTAATATTGCACTTTTACTTTACTTATATTGTTAATTTCCCGTTTTTTAATCATATTACAACTTACACAAGTGATTATAGTAACTATTGCCAATTGCCATCCGCAAACTAGAACCTACGAAATGACAATGAGTGCAAATTGTTATAAAGAAAGCAGCATAGCCCACATTTCTGGTCTCCATAGATTTCCCACAGAAGATATTTCACCCCGACAACTTTCGTTCGTGTTGCGTTGCATGATGAACCATTTTTTAAAATGTATAATTATTTTTTCTAGGTTGGCATCTGTACGGATTTCGCTGAATGTTACCAAAATCTAGTTTACTTGTCACGACTGTTTACTGAAAATTTCTAACAAATCCGTCAATTCGTTTAACCTGTGCCTGAGGAAAAAAATAAAAATTGCAAAATATATTGCCGTAAATAATATTTGGTTACAAGATGGTGGTTGACAAAACAATTCCAAAACTTTTGTCATGGGTGTGCACACCATTGTAAAAAAAAAACTATTGAAATCCGACGAAGTTACTTGTTACTTTCTACTATCTCCAAGTTACTCTTTAAGTTGTCTTAGATAAGCAAGTCTTAGTGATAATGAAAAACAAACACCAGATGAAAAAAAAATAGTATGATATTTAAGATAACAACGAAGACACCAGCCCGAGTCAGCACGCGGCTCCCTCCAACCCGATACTAAATTAAATAAGATAAAAATAAAATAATGTAATTGATTATTCTTATTGGTTTATATACTACACGGATTGAAATGCAATGTATTTATATACATTGTATACAAAATAAAACATAATATTTGTTCGTTGTAGCGATGATTCAACGGAACCTGCTGGATTTACAAAGATAAGACAACCTAAGATTTAGGCACCTTTGCGAATCCAAACCCAGGCATATATTATGAAAAGTGGACTTGGTCTTACCTTGTACTGCATGCTCGCCCGTTCGTGATGACTCGCCACTGCTGATCTCGCGGCCCGCGCGGGGGGAAGCGTAAAGCCAGCAGGGGGGCAGGGGCCCCCTGCTGGCTGAGACGGCCCCTGAAACCAACGACAACAATTAGAGACGAAACAACGATGCCACACGTAAATCTAAGACATCCCTACACAGGTAAGTGCAAGAGGGAGGGCGTAGTACAGGAGGTTCGGTCGTCGGACCGGCCAGCTGGGCCTCTCGATTGCTGGAGACATGGTCATAACGGGAGACCTCTGGAACACCCGGTGGACTTACGGACGACTTACCGGTTCAACGCAGCCAAGGCGTTGTTCTGGCCAGCGATGCCCATATGGACCACTCGAACCATGAAGAGATTTGTCACCACACGTCCGGGTCGAGTTAGACTCGTCACCACACTCGCGGGTTTATTTCCCTTGACTGAAGGATGGGTGGTGTGCCAGACAAGTATTTCTAGTTGCTATTGCACAAACACCCAACCTAAGGACCGGCGTGGGCTGGATAGTGCTTGTAATGATTCCAGCACTCCACGACCGACCTCGTGTCTCTGGACCGCTCGACCGACTTTTACCCTTAACATCTTAAATTCCTGTCCTTCAAAGTTTGCCCCTTCCCTTGCATTATAATTATAACCTTGATTATTGCAGATATAGATTAATGTTGGTATAATATTTCAAATTCTTATTGTCATATATTATGAAAATGCTGCGATGGCATATTATGCCAAGAATAAAGCAGAATGCTTCTAACTTATTTGCCGCTTTCGACTTAAGCTGCGTTCCAGAATTTAACTTGCAAGTAGTGTCGAATTCCCTGCGTGACGCCTGGACATAAAATGTAGTAGTAGTAGTAGTAGAATATTTATTCAGCTCATATGTCAACTCTTTAACATTGATTTTTAAATAAAGTTAAAATTTTATATTGTTTTATTACTAATGTAGGTTATCGTATTCTCTTAAACCCTGAAACTAGACTTATTTTTTGTATACAAGTACAAGCTCGCCTTATTTCTAGTTTCGTGATTATGAATTGGATCTTTTATTTTCACGCCTTTGTACAAATACTCCGGTAATAGTCCTAACTTAATTTTTAGTATAAATTATAGCGCTCTGTCACTTTTTATCTTTATTACTACAGGTAACCTATGCAGGATTTCAAGCATCGATTTTATTGAGGTATGTAAGTCAAAATTCAAAATAGTTCTCATTCCTCTATTTTGTAGCTTTTGTAACTTTTCTGATTTTCCTTTTCCTATTTTTAAGCGAGCGAAGCGAGCGTTTCCACTTGACTCTTATGGCACTTCGTTCTGTTTTTGTTTTTTTTGTTTGTTTTAAGTGTAAATGTAAGTCAAAATTCAAAATAGTTCTCATTCCTCTATTTTGTAGCTTTTGTAACTTTTCTGATTTTCCTTTTCCTATTTTAAATAAAACCGTATTACAATAGTTGAAGTGTGGTTAGATAATCGTTTCATTTAGCGAGCGAAGCGAGCGTCTCCACGAGACTCTTATGGCACTTCGTTCTGTTTTTTTGTTTTTTTTTGTTTTTTGTTTTTGTTTTTATGTCCGTCGATAGCGGTCGAACGGAAAGTCCGATCAACTTGAAATTTGGACCATCTACAAGCCTCGATGTGGATTGAAGGTGTATAGTTTTGAGGCAAAATCGTTTGAAAAGTTACAAAGTTACACCATAGTTACTGCAAAATATTTTTCTGACACAAAATGGCGGCAAAATGTGAGATAGCCATATTTTTTTAAAGCTTTTTCCGGTTACGAATATGTTCATTTTATGGCTATCTGATAAATAATGGCAAAGTTACACAAAAGTTACTCGAAAATATTTTTCTGAAAAACAGTAACAGCAAAATGTGAGGTGGCTATCTTGTAGTAAATTTTTGTCCGGTCACGAATATACTAATTTAAACGCGATCGGATACTTATTAGAGGCAGAAATTAAATTTGTATTGCTGTAAATAACTGTTAGTAACGGTGGCGGACCGCGGCGAAAACATGACAACGAAAATTCTTAGCAACGCACATTGCACTGCATTCAACAATATCGGGAATTATGATAGCTATGGAAATTATAAAAAAATTTGCAATGTGCATTCTTGCATTGTTGTGAATTGTTGTTTTTATTAGCTTTGAGAACTTTTCGCCACAAAGTTCGTAGATATGGACGCGCTCGCTTATCAACGCGTCAAACAGAGCGTTTTCCTAGTATATTACAAATGTTGTCCGTGATGAGAACTTGCATATTCTGCATAGATCTCCTATTTTTTTTGGCAATTTTCTTACAAATAAAAATCAACATGACTATTTAAATGTATGGTCACTAAAATTGACACTAATGGGAATTGTTTTGCTTTGTAAATGGAGGTAACATACAAGATAATTGAACTCTCATTTCAAGATTAATTCTGAAACATATAGGAAGCAATCCAGTATGCAGACTGGAACACTAGAAATTAGTAATCCGATAAACTCTGGAAGGCAGCTATCTCGTCCGCGGGTCGGTCACTGGGCCTCTGATTCCTTGAGACACGATCATAACGGGAGACCGCTGGGACACTGGATGAACCCTCAACTTCAGGAACACTGGGTCCGGACAAACTGGAGAGTTAACCTAGTCCTTTTTAGTTGAACCACTATTGCGGCATGCCACCACCCGCCCGGGAAAGTTGTGCTTTGTCAGGCAAATGGAAAGACAAATGCAAACCCCCACACTGGGATTTATACCCTTGACTGAAGGAATTGTGTGCAATGCGAGACAGTATTTCTAGTTGGCTTTTATCGCTACACAACCTAAGGATCGACATGGGCTGGATCTGTCTCTCATGACCCAGTACTCCACGAAGTCCTCATGTCTCGTGCCGCTAAACCGGTCGTCAGACCTCTGCGCAGTGATTTGTGATTGGACAATCCGAGTCACCGCGTCATTGCTGTGCTGGACGTTCCGTGCACGAGATCACTACACTGGGAGGGTGTCCCGTGTTCAATGTCGACCATCCCCCGCCACAAACAACCTGGATGACCTATGCCCTCCGCCTCAGACGTTGGTGGGTCGGCCTCCCAGACGGAATGTAAGCAGGGGCGGCGATGATAAAGAGCAAGCGGGCGGAATAGGGAGGGGTTCCCCGTGTTCGATGCCAGGACCCCCGCCGACAAGCAACCTTGGGTGACCTATGCTCTCCGCCTCAGACGTTGGAGTGACGGTCTCCCAGATTGATCATGTATGCAGGGGTTGACGCTGGTAAAGGGCAAGCGGGAGGAGGGGGAGGAAGCCACTGTGGGACCAGTGTTATGGATGAGGGTGGGGGGGGGGAGAAGGTGGGGTGATGAGAGAAACCAGTTGTGAATAATAAACTCACCATAAGATCTTCTCATCCAGCCAGGTGGCCCAGCATCCAGGCGCCTCCCAATACTCTTCACGTGGTCAGGTCCTG
Organism: Isoperla grammatica; assembly: GCA_945910005.1. Lineage (NCBI taxonomy): Eukaryota > Metazoa > Arthropoda > Insecta > Plecoptera > Perlodidae > Isoperla > Isoperla grammatica. The sequence goes on from OX246740.1 coordinate 51,262,884, forward strand.
GAATATAAGGTCTATGATTAGTTTTTGGGAGTTACTTGTCCGCGCAAGTATTGTCCGTTGGGGGGATTGTAATTTGTAAATGTGCATCACCGCCAGGCTCTAAATTAAAGCTGTTCATTCAGATTATCGATTCGGTTATCGATCGACGTAAAAAACAAAAATATCGATATTATTCGATCGATAATCAATGATGCATGCACACGATTATCGACATTAAAAACTCATATCGAAAGGAATAAACCATCGAGCCACACAAAACATAATATGCTAAATGCTGATGTATCCCGCTACTCATGTTATTGGGAATGGGCCTTTGTAGCTAGACAAATACGTAAGCGTCATTGGAGGAGATTGGCCCTTTAATGGAGAAAAAAGAAACGTTGATTATGTCATTAGTTTATTTGTATTCTTATTTATTATCCGACGTAACAATTATGAAGAGAGACAAAGACAATAGAAGTGAGCAAGACCATGCAGAATGAGAAATGGGATGATTAAAGATATGTACGGGACCCTTTTAGCGGCACCAGACATCACGAAGAGGGGATCCACTTCGAACGACGAGTTTAGAAGAAAGAAGGCATAAAATATTCCGCAATAGTTCTAGATTTATGGGCTAAACTAGTCTGGATTGCCGTGGATATTGGTAACAAGGCTAAACTATTGCATCACGTTATGTAGGCCTACGCACGCACAAATTAATTCGCAACCCCACCACAAAAAAAAAACAAACAGAAATAACGTCAAGGCATGCGGAAAGTGCGTACGGAATTAGACTTCCGCGTCTATATATATTTAAAAAAACTACTTGTCGTCAAGGTCAAACAAACTATTTGCCCTCAAGGTCATACGCACGCGAAAACTAAAACTAGACGCGCTGCAAAATCAACCGTACGCGCGCATCCAAACTACTTGCCCTTCAAGGTCACGCGTCAACGCGGGCGTGGCGGGATATTGTCTTTGTCCGCGCAGACATGGATGGTTTCAGAAGTCGGTAGTTTGCATCAGCCGAGGTCGATAATATGTGGGATCGGACTATATATAAACAGCCGGGACGTTGGATCAGTATCAGACATCTGTCTACCAACATTCAGAACAGAAACCCGAGAGACCCGTAGAAGAGAAACATGAAGTTCTTGGTGAGTAAGAGTTTCGTATTGTTATTAAAAAAATTTAAAATTTAAAATTCATAGTTTTTATCCAAAATAAAAGCATTGCATTAGAATTTCATTTTAAAAGCTATCGTTAGCTTAAAATGTTAATGTTTGCTTTAAAAATGTGTAACAAAAGTCATAAAGTAAACAAGCAAGAAAATTAGAAAAAATTCAAAATTCAAACAATCATCAGAAATCAATCGCATAAATAGCTTAACTAAATATAGAACATAAATCATATCTATGAAAATTGTAGAACTATCATAAATTTGTTTGTCAAAAGCAACAATGAATTAAATTTAGAAACCAAATTAGGAAAAAAACAATGAAAAGGATGTCTTCATCCAATTCATAAAACAACAAAGAGAAAGAGAAACAAGAAGAATTAATAAAAGCATTTCAAGAATTAAAATATAAAAATTGATCCAAAAAAATGAAGATTAGTGTAATGAAGGCAATATTTAGTGCATACAAATGTCAAGGCAAGGTGTTTATGTTTGGTTTCCTTGTGGTCTTCAGATTGCCTTCGTCGTTGTGGCCGTCGCCGTCGCCGCCGCCCTCCCCACCCCCGCTGAGTCGGGGGAGGGGGACAAGAGGGATAAGCGCGGTCTTCTGTTGGGCGGAGCCACCCCCCTCCTGGGAGCCCAAACCATCGTCTCCCCCGGACTGGTCGCTCCCCAGGACGTCCTTGCTGCTCCCCTGGTTTCATCCCGTACCATCGTATCTCCCGGACTGGTCGCTCCCCAGGCAGTCGTTGCCGCTCCCCTGGTTTCATCGCGTACCATCGTCTCCCCCGGTCTGGTCGCTCCCCAGATCATCGGCTCCCCCCTTCTGGGCGCCCGCACCATCGTCTCCAACGGACTCATCGCTAACCAGGGCCTGATCGCTCCCCAGGGCGTCATCGGCTCCCCCCTCCTCGGAGCCCGCACCATTGTCTCCTCCGGCCTTATCAACCAGGGTCTCATCGCCTCCCCCGGCCTCATCAACCAGGGTCTCATCGGCTCCCCCCTCCTCGGAGCCCGCACCATCGTCTCCTCCGGCCTTATCAACCAGGGTCTCATCGCCTCCCCCGGCCTCATCAACCAGGGTCTTATCGGCTCCCCCCTCGCCCTAAACGCCCCCTGGGCCGGTCAGGGAATCGTCCTCGCTTAATTCAGTCACAAGAATCGAACCCGGGACACCGAGAATGAGGAACGGAAGTTCACCAACCTGTCTTCGAACCCAAACAGCATTGGGAACATTTCAGTTGATATTATAACTTCATGAAGATGAAGTGGCCAGTCAAAACATAAAATAGAAATCTTGTTAAGTGTTCGTTAGTATTTTAGAAAAGTGTTCCGTATATAGTTACTATATAATATAGCATATTGTGATGCCATACTATGTACCTTGTAGATCTTTTGTATATTTTTAAATAAAATGTTATACTTTAATATAAAAACATGTATTATCTTTTACAAAAGAGAACCCCGACTTCCTTTCCCATATAAATAACCGTTCTTTATTGTATGCTGCTGGGACTGACGTTTCAATAGTAGAACTAGAATACTATGCATATTGCATAGGCTTGTTACATTGCCAAACAATTACCGGTTACTTAGAAAGTATACAAATATATATAAATAATATTCTATCTTCAACAATTTATGAGATGTGTAAATTAAGCCTGTTGTACAATACTTGCTAAATCAACAAATATCGATCATTGAAAACGCTATGTACAATACAAAGTGCTAAATCAGGAATAATATAGATAGATACAAAACTCTTCGAAACCCACTCAATGTCTTTGTAGCTATGCCTATGTGTATAACACAATAACATTTAAATGTTTGGAAAACTTTTGGTACAATTAGTACATAGATGCTACTATAAAGTGCTTTTGATTTTCTGATCAATAATCAAATTAAAAATGCTTTTTTCACACCCCTGTAATGATGACGCCAATCATGCTAACACTGTAATGTAATGTTTAAGCAATCATTTCAAATCATGCCTTGACTGTTTAGGCTGTATCTGTAATCATGGTGGGGAATCTTTGAGTTGTTGACACTGGCAGAAGATACTGGGATCTGAGTTTGCACCCCCATGTCACAGTACTTGGTTCTACGTAGTCGAAATGAAACGGTTGAAAGGAAATTGATCTTCGTTCGCATCAGAAAACTAACGTGTCGTTTACATTTTCTGAAAACAAAAGAGACTTCAATTTTCTAATTAATTTCCCGGCTGCTCTACAAATTGTTTACAATCTACCGCTGTTTACATTATATTAATCCTTGACTATTGCGCAAACATTAATATAAGTCAAAATAATGCTTCTTCATAGCATGGCTGTAGGCTACGGTTAGTGCAAAAATCGCAATTATTCAATTCCTCATTCGAAAAACCAACTTTATCAACATTAACAACACTTTCTAATGACGATTTGTCAGTTAAATTATATTACCGCTCTTTCCCATTTAGAACTTGAGCAAAAACTAAAAACACCAATCAAATGATAATAAAACAAATGATAGGCACATAAATTAATAGCTACCGCCCGGTTTACACCAGAATTTAAAACTTGTTTTTTATCATCTCTAACTAAAAGCCTAGATATATCCGGTTCTTGATAGTTACTATTCCTACTATATGTTAACGTAGCTACTCTAGATCCAAATTTGTAGGTCAGCCACCTATTGCTTCAGACTTTTTATGAAGGCCGTCTGCCTATATAGTGTGGGCTAGCTATCAATGAAAGAGGCTGGGGGGAGGGGGAGAGGGAGGGGGGCAGCTCCACCCAAGGTAAGACCATACTTGCAATTGTGATGTTTTTTAAAAATAATAATCAGACATTTATCCACGAAAGATATTAATCTTGGTTTGTCATTTTGAGGCTTGCGCCCCTTATCAATTGATTTGAATAATATTATCTCAATGTATATTTTAGATCAAACACGAAACATTTTGCACGTTCAAGTATTTTAAATTGTTCTTTTACGACGAGCATATGTAATTTAAACAAATTTCGTATACAATAATGTGCTTTCATGCTTGCGAATAAGGCGAGCGAATAGTTTGTAGACCAATCAGAAGGCTGGGATCAACACGAACAGGAAAATCCGCGTACGAAGCGAACAAACTGGCAAAATATGTCTAATTTTGTTAGCAAAGTAAAAGAAAACAGTGTTTGTAACTATTAAAAAACATCATAATTGATAAATCCCAAACAAAGTGAGAAGAATCCATTCGCTCGCCAACAAGTCAGCGGTTTATCAAAAGTTAAACAATTATTATTGTTATTTTGATGCTAGCTCCTAGTTTATTACAGCCAATTCGATTTTTATAATTTGTTTGGCATTTTTCAAGCAAAATTTTAACGAAATAATGTTTGAGACTTTATCAAAAATCTGTTTCGGGCACTGTACGGTACAAATGCCTAGTTTTTGTACTGAATTGACTTCTAAAAATGAACAGCCTTCGACATAAGTCATAAATCACGTTTAGACTTCGAAGTTTTTCAGTAAAGAGCGTCGCCAAATTATTAATCTATCGGTTTTGCCTCACAGAGCAGCAATTGCGAGATTGAAACGGTTCCCAGAGATACAAAATAATATTATGTTATCGTGGTGTGTATGATAGGCTTTCCGTCACCGCTGAAACTACGAATGCCGTTTTCACTCAGAAATAATATATCAAAGCTACTGACATTTTGAGGCTTGTTTTAGATTACCAAACGCGTAACCGCCCTGCTATAGCAAACTGGTTTTGACATATTACTCCAGGACACGGCAGACAATGATGCAATAGATGCTAAAATTGATGCAGACTCGATATCCTTTGTTCTCATCATCTCTCAAATCAAATATTATGTAAACTAATTCCATGACAACACGAAAAAATTAAATTTAAAAATAAATAATTAATTAATTAATTAAATCTGTTAACGAAAGTAAATTTTAAAGAAAGTCGCAACAAAAACAGTACTTTGAACAGTACTTTTGAACACAACTATTGAAACTAATGTGGTTGCCTTACTGAAGCGCCATTCACAATCTGTGTTAAGGCTTAAGGTGTAACTCGTAAAGCGTATTGTTTATTATTGCAATCCAATGTGTATGTTTCAATTCAAGTGGTCACAATTCCCGTCATAAGGCTTAAGGTTCTATGATTTCAGCCTTACTCCATAAACCATACGACTTACATCTTACGCCTTACAACTGATTGTGAATTACGCCTTAGCCAAAAGTAACACACAAACATTAACATTTTTGTATTATGTGTCTTATAAAAATTGAAAATTAAAATTATCAAAAAATAAAATTAAAAAATATTTTTGCAAAAAAAAACTTTGAGAAGAAAAAAATCAGCCAAAAATCCAGGAAATGGAACCATGCACGCAAGACCTTCACATATACCCTAGGGCGTGGCCTTCGTCTTTGTCCATGTGCAGAATTGGATGGTTTCAAAACTCTTTGGTTTGCGTCAGCCAAGGTAACCGAGGTCGATGTGTCGGGTCGGACTATATATAAACAGCCGGGACGCTGGGTCAGTATCAGACATCAGTCTACCAACATTCTCAACAGAAACCAGAAAGACCCGAAGAAGAGAAACATGAAGTTCTTGGTGAGTACACTTTGCCTGCTGTTCACTCTTTTATTTTCTTAATTTAGCACAAATTGTGTAAGAATTATCGAAGTATAGCACAGCACAAACTTAATTTGTGATTTTTATTCACAGTTCGCCTTGTTACACTTAATACTGAGCTTGTAAAGTTTCGGCTAAATTTTTGTTTTAGTTCTCATTGTCCTGAACTTTCAAAATGTATTGTGGTCTCAACACTTACAGTAATCCAAACTACTCTTTTATTAAAATAGAAATATTAAGTTTAACTGGAACTTGATTCAATTTATCTACAAAAAACTTGATTTTGGAGACGTCAAAGCAACGAAGCACATAATAAATTGTATGAATTTACCCCATTGAAAATTAGTTCTTGCAACTGAGAGGGTATAGTATAGACTACTAGGAAAACGCTCTGTTTGACGCGTTGATATTCGAGCGCGTCAATATCTACGAAATTTCTGGCGAAAAGATTTCAATGCTAATACAAACAACAACTAACAACAATTCAAGAATGCGCATTGCAAAAATTTTTCTAATTTCCATAGCTATTATGCTTCCCGACATTGTTGTATGCAGTGCAATGTGCGTTGCTAAGAATTTTCGCTGTCATGTTTTCGCCGCGGTCCGCCACCGTTACTAACAGTTATTGACAGCAATAGAAATGTAATTTCTGCCTCTTATACGTATCGGATCGCGTTTACATTGGTATATTCGTAACCGGACAAAAATTTACTATCAGATAGCCACCTCACATTTTGCCGTAACTGTGTTTCAAAAATATATTTTCGAGTAACTTTTGTGTAACTTTGCCAATATTTATCGTATGGCAATAAAATGAACATATTCGAGACCGGTAAAATCTGTAAAAAAATCTGGCTATCTCACATTTTGCCGCCATTTTGTTTCAGAAAAATATTTTGCAGTAACTATGGTGTAACTTTGTAACTTTTCGAACGATTTTGCCTCAAAACTATACACCTTCAATTCACATCGAGGCTTGTGGATGGTCCAAATTTCAAGTTGATCGGATTTTCCGTTCGACCGCTATCGACGGACATAAAAAAAAAATAAAAAAAAAAACAGAACGAAGTGCCATAAGAGTCAAGTGGAAACGCTCGCTTCGCTCGCTTAATAAAAATGTGTTTGTGTTATTTATTTAGAACACTTTGTGTACTTTTAATACAATTATTTCAGAATGTTATATAGCCACATGTTCAGATGGCATTGTTATCGCCAACAAATTAAAAGTAATGGTGTTCACCAAAACAACGTAAAATTACACACACAAAAATCACGAAAGTGAAGTGAAAATTCAACAAGTTTGTTCAACTAACCGCAAAAATAAATAATAAATATTGAACATTCGCAAACCAAAACGAACACCCCTTTAACATTTTCCCAGATGCACAGTTGCTAATTGATTTTGAGCAACACTTTGTTGCTATGGAATTGTGTTATTCCATGCTATTTTCCATAAGTAAAACAAAAGCCTTGACGCTAAAGTCTAGTATCAAGTAAATAAATAAATAAATAAATTCACATTTAGAGTCTACCCACTCAGTAACTAAACTGATTTGCAGTGGGGGACTTTAATTTAAAGCGACTAAACCAACCCTGTAGGCTCCGAACACCATCGACGAGTGAGCGATAACCAATCAAAGATCGATATTTCAAATACGAAACATATGAATCAGTGATTGGACAGTGCGAACACCTGCGGACAAATGCCAGAATCAACAAGGCCAATTCAGAACTTTGAATTTATTGAGTGCTTCGTTGCTAGGACGGCTCCAAAGTCACCGTTTACTTATTCCTAAGCCAAGAAGTAATGGAATTGAATCCACAATTACACAATTACACAATTACACAATTCCAGTACAGACTCTGCATCTCGCCTAAGAAGAAGTCACGTTCACTTTCAAAGAATATATGCGGTCCTGAGTATAGCTGTCGGTTCCATTCCTGGTTAGATACTTTAAAGGTTCCATCCTGCATCATAACCTGTCAGAAATTGTTATAATTTGCTTTTCTATGACACACGGATAAAGACGTCACATTAATTAGGATATTTCATGTAATTCATCCAGCTATAAATGTTACATCGACCAAATCCTAAGAACGCTTGCGAATGATGTTCCTTTGTGTTTTGCAGGTTGCCTTTGCTTTCTTGGCCGTCGCTTCCGCCGCTCCCGGTCTCATCAACCAGGGCCTCGTCGGCTCCCCTCTCCTGGGCGCCCGCACCATCGTCGGCCCCGGCCTCGTCGCTAACCAGGGCCTGATCGGTTCTCCCCTTATCGGAGGCCCAGGCCTGATCGCTCCCCAGGGCGTCATCGGCTCTCCCCTTTTGGGCGCCCGCACCATTGTCGGCCCCGGCCTCATTAACCAGGGCGTCATCGGATCTCCCCTCCTCGGAGCCCGTACCATTGTCGGCCCCGGACTTGTCAACCAGGGTCTCATCGGATCTCCCCTTATCGGAGCCCGTACCATTGTCGGCCCCGGACTTGTCAACCAGGGTCTCATCGGATCTCCCCTTATCGGAGGCCCCGGCCTCATCAACCAGGGAGTCATCGGCTCTCCCCTTCTGGGCGCCCGCACCATCGTCGGCCCCGGTCTCATCAACCAGGGTCTCATCGGCTCCCCCCTCGGTCTTGCCGGCCAGGGAGTCGTTCTCGCCTAAGTGAGCAACACGAATCCGAATACAACTTGCAAGAGTACCACAACAACAACAACGACAACAACAACAACAACAATCCGTTTCATTGTTGATACCGAACGCCATGGAAATGATTTATCGGACAGTCAAAATCAAAATTAATTCTTGTGTAGTTTGTATTTTATTGAACTATTTCGTCGCATATTGTGATTTATAATAGTTCTTGTATATTGTACAAAATCGCTTCTTTATGAAATAAATCTACTTATTTATGAATATATGTGTACTATCTTGTTAAATGAATTCCCAGTTTTTCCTTACACACACTCCTATATCGAACTACCTTCATCACATCGATGACATATATATATATATATATATATAATATATGGCCCATTTCTGGGCCAGCAACCAGTCTCTAGAGAGCAAGTTACGTGGACAGCAACCCAAGAACCTATTACTACATCTTCTTCAGTTCGCGAAAACCTATAGAATAACAAAATATATATATATATATGATTTTTTAGATTTTGTTAGTTGCAAAATGTATAGTATGAAAACATTTTTGCGGTGAAACCAAACCAACCTGATAACCTGAAAAGCGAGATGACGCTCAAAGACTACCTTCGGCTTGGAAACCGATTGTGACTAACCTGAAAGTCCAGCAGGTGTTTCCAACCAACAATCAGCCTGTTGCTGACCATTTTCAAAGAAGACAAAGGTTGGAATTCATAGTCGGCCCCTACACCTAGGGGCACCCATTGTTGCTATGGATTTGTTTTGTTTATGGGAAATAACATGCAAACAACTGTTTCCTTGGTAACAATGGGCGCCCCTAGGTGTAGGGGCCGACTATGAATTCCAACCTTAAAGAGTTGCGGCAGTATCTCAAAGGGGACCCATAACTAGGAGTAAATACAAAGAGCCTCTAGAGCTACCCAGTAATGTTTCGCTGTGGCAGTGATTTTGATTTTGTATGCAAGTGTTTTTGGTTGTTGTGGTTTTTTATTTGTTTTTGTATGTCTTGAAAAGGACGACTCTACAGTCGTCGAAACGTTGACTATTATTTTATATAAAAAATAAACGTTGGATTGGTTTCACCGCAAAAATGTTTTCATACTATATATATATATATATTACAAGTGTAAATATGTGGTGTACACGAAAGTAACAGATGCTACCTAATCAAGATTGCTACCACAAAATCGTATCACCCCCTAAGCAAATATACTTGACGCACTAATACACTTGTCAGGTGATAGAAGATGGTCTCCCTGTGACAACGAACCTAAGGACATAAGGGCAAGATGATGCTTTCATAGATTGCCCTTAGTGAAACAATCTGCCAAAATGAGTTATGCATAGCGGAGGTATGCCTAACAGAGTGTATCTAAGCTAGATTGCACAAGACTATGAGGGTTATCAAGGCATCGTAAAAATGAAGAAAATATTGAATGAAGAATTATTGGCCTTGTATTGACAAAGGCGACGATAAATACTGCCAACTATGCCAGGGTTGACAACTTGTCAGTGATTTAGACCTATCAGAACCGCTGCGCTCATTTCATTACGTTTGGATGGATAAAATCCGATATTACTAGACTACACCGGGTGCACACTAGAATTGTTAGGTTATACTAAATATTATTTAAGACTAGACGTATAATATATATAGGAACATAATTATGTATATCTTATTATGTTTAACTAGACCTCTTTCAATATCCTACATTTACTCTATAATTAATCAAACCAAAAATTCAATTTTGCAGCTATAATTGTAAGCTTAATAATAAACAAGAGTTAGATTTAGAAGATTAGATTCAGTTAATATCTATCTCTAAGTACCACATTACACGTAGTACACTTGCCTATCTCAATTAAACTAAAATGTATTCATACTCACTACACCTGTATTTGCAAATGATTGTGTTTTCATAATCATATTGATCTTCGTATTATATTCGCCATACCATCAATAATATACTCCTACCTACCTTTTATATATTTATAAATTTTAATTTGAAACTGTTTCCACCATAATCAAATACCCCTATGTATTCACAACAGTTAATTATGTCCATTGAGGATCTCTGCAACTTATGGAATAGAAATTGAGTCTCATAAAAGACATTTTAAAGTTTACAACTCAATGTTTATCTTCGGCGGCTACACTAGAAATTACATAAAACTTCAGATAAGAAGGGCGCGTGAGCGACCATTCAGGCATGTCGGTCTAGAAACATTTAGTGAACATTGCTGACGTAATTTACAACATTATTTCCCACACGAAGCCAACAGACGGTCCATAAAAACGAGTTTTGTAACTCGAAGTTATGTATAGAAGGAGTGAACGAAAAAAGAGTGATGCAATATGAGTACTTATTGGTGCATGTTCTCAGCCCCCTTCACACTTGCAAGTTGCTACACATATGAATATCACATTATTATCACACTCTTGAAGTTATATATTATTATAAACAAACAAAAGAACAATGAAGATCTATGCTTGAAGCCTGTATTACACGGTCAAACTTTTTCATCCAACTCCTTGAATTCAAGGACAAAAGCGCATCAAAAACAGTCAGAATGTAGTCAAATACAACTATAGGAGTTATTTATTTATGCGCCTTTGTCCTTGAATTCAAGGAATTGGATGAAAAAGTTTGACCGTGTAATACAGGCTTTAGACAGAGCGGAAATGGATTTTAGCATCGCATTTTTTGTCACTTCCTTTACTTATTACCTAAGTAATAAACCTAATTCCCCCTATCTAACTATGTATTAATAATTACCTGACAGATAAACAGTTATTTAGCCGTTAGTCTTCCGTGTTTAATTAACTTTAAGCCATGTTTTTATGATAACATAAAATGCGGCTAATTGAGCCACCAATAAAAGAAACAAACATAAAAACAACAACCGATTGCTTTGTAATAATCTCATAAATTGGACGAAAATATACATTTAGTCGTTTGAGATAATGATCAAAATAACAACCATATTGATAAGAATATTTTATACATTTAGCAGTTATCTATATTTCTTACGAAACGACAGGGAGTAGACTTATTTTGATTCGGTGTCGAATTCTTGAGGCCTGACTAAAACATTATCAAATATGCGTGGTTGTGGTTTTGCTAACGAAACTACCCCAGCAGAAGGGGTAGTCCCACTCATTGCGCACAATTACCGTTTTTCTAAAACCATTTCTTGATAATTTAAAAAGATTTGAGATTAAAAATGTTTAAAATATTGTATAGAAGAACGGCTGTTATTTATATTAGCCATTAAAACATTTCAATATTTTGAAAAAGTTGTTAATATTACTTCAATTTTTTTTTGATTACCCGATTTAATGACCTACTGTGATTGGAGTAATCACAGTAGTTTATTAAATCGGGTAATTGAAAAAAAATTGAAGTAATATCAACAACTTTACAATAACAATGGAAAATATATTGAAATGTTTTAAATTGCTAATATAAATAACAACCGTTCTTCTTAAAATATTTTTTATATTTTTAATCTCAAATCTTTTTAACATTATCAAGAAATGCAATGAAAGAAATGCCCGCATTGTGGTAGTTTGTTTGAACCCCCCACGATATAATATGTTATAATATTCGCGTCGGGGCGTGGCCGTCCAGTCTTTGTCCGCGGCGACTTGGATGGCTTCAGAATTCGGTGGTTTGCATCAGCCGAGGTCGACAATTCTGACTATATAAACTGCCGGGCCACTCTGGATTAGTATCAGACATCAGTCTACCACATTCAGAACAGTAACTACAGAGATCCCGCAGAAGAGAAACATGCAGTTCTTGGTGAGTACAATTTTAAATCTATTCTCTAAACCAAACTGAAATGTTTTTCTATGTTGTTTTTCCACAGCAAATTAAAAAAAATTACTTTGATGGTTTAGTCTTTATTGTAGATGAAACTTACGAAAATAATGTTTTACAATTTAGACAAGATTTCGTGTTTTATGTCACAGTTTTAAATCAATTTTGAAAACGTAACTGAAAAGTTTTTCTATGTTGTTTTTCCACAGCAAATTTAAAAAATTACTTTGATGGTTTAGTCTCTATTGTAGATGAAACTTACGAATATAATGTTTTACAATTTAGATAAGATTTCGTGTTTTATGTCACAGTTTTAAATCAATTTTGAAAACGTAACTGAAAAGTTTTTCTATGTTGTTTTTCCACAGCAAATTTAAAAAATCACTTTGATGGTTTAGTCTCTATTGTAGATAAAACTTACGAAAATAATGTTTTAAAATTTAGAAAAGATTTCGTGTTTTATGTCACTGTTACCCCTCGTAGTCTAATGAGATTTATATCGGCCCCATATTCATGTTCAATTAATTATAACAGTAATAAATTGATTTCAAAATAGAACAAAGTTTGACAGAATTGGAACACCACTAAACAAATGGTTTGGATTGCTGGTAAAATATTCAAATAATTAAATATTCATTTATTGCAATGACAACGTAAGTTACTTTTGTGCGTTGAATAAGCTAAAATACTTGTCGAAGGTTCACTTCTGCGAGAATCGCGTACTAATGGTCTTGAATGTTAGGCACTTCAACAAGCTTCACACAATTTCTTACGAGCTATCTATATTTTGTATGTTTTAAACGTAACACACACAACATTGTGGGATGTAACCGTTGTACGTAGACATTATGTGTAATAGGCGATTTGAGGGGCTTGAGAGGGTTAAAAGGGGCGGGGGAGCATTTAATTAAATGAATGTCAGTTGCAATTTGTAATTAAACTTGGCAAACCAAAATATCGAGTGGATCAAACTACGAAAACAAAGCAAGCAACAACAAGCAACGGAGTAACTTTTCCATTTAGAGGCTAGAATAACATTCACTATAGGGAGTATTCACGTGACGTCACATCAGCCATATTGGAGGCCCAGGCCACCTATAGTACTATTTCAAGTTTCATTTAGCTGTCAATAGAAAACGAATACTATTGTTTACGGGGAAATATGACAAGTTTGAACACGTATATCCCCCGATAAAGTGTACGAAAATGATTATTTAAGTGATAATAGCAAACCAAAGTTAGAGAACAGTTGTAACAATGAACAACCAATCATATGTCATTGTGGCCTCAAATGTGGCCACCATGCGCAATACGTGAATACACCCTATTGAAAACGACACATATATATATCTCCCTGTTGTAGTCACATGTACGGTCGCTGTCGATGAAATAACAAGTCACGGCAAATTACCAATTTAAGTTTATGAAAAAACTAAATTAATTCGTTATAAACGGAACACTCAACAGATCTAAATAATATTGGAACGATTATCTACTGTCCTCATCTAAACACCCACACAAAATGTTTTTAATTTCATAAGCATACAACTGATTTCTATCAAGTTACACACCTACATTAATTTTTTGCTCTCCTACTATTTTATTCTGAAATATCTGTGAAATAAACTTACTGGTAAGCGCATTGTGAAAAATGTTTAAAATTTAAATTGTCTTATTGATATAAAATGCACAATAGGCCCGTAATAGGGAACACGCGTATGAAAATTTTAATCGATTTTTAAATAACTTGTCTCTCATTTAATAATTTTGTGTCTTTGAATTTTGAAAAACGGATCTGTTTATGTCTCAAAATAATTAGTTTAGTAACGATGAATAAAAAGGCGCGAAAAACCCGCCGCCATGTTGATGGGATTTGACGTCATGGTTTGTGTCTGTGTACGCTCACCACCTCAGCGATTGGTCTGTTACGCCACGTCTAATGCATAAGGTTTTGAGACGTTGTTTTGAAAACAACAATGAAAACAACGTCTTAAAACTAAAACTTTGTGTGAACGCCAGTAGGCTACGTGTTTCAACCAACTTTACGACTACGCGTTAAACCTTAAATCGTATGTCTTAAAAATCTATGTGGACCAGCCATTAGGACTTGCATTAATATCCTTTTTGTATCTGATACTATTAAACTAAGTGCTTGGTTTAACAAAAAAAAATCGTACGCGTGTTGCCTATTCCGACTACGCGGCTCCTTCACATAAAGATAAGGAGTGTAGTGACTCCGGTTGTTGCATGTGACTACAACCATGCGAGATACAGAGGATCATGTTTAGCTGTGATAAGATGTTCTTACCGTGAGTGGGACACTGAGCGAGGGTATCACTGCTAAGGTTGAGGTGGCCTCCGTGCAACGCGAGCCCAACCTGCAACAAGTGCACATACAATAATTAGCACAGCTTCATAACTCTAAACATTGTTTCCTTGTGTCTTGCAGGTTGCCTTTGCCGTGTTGGCCGTCGCCTCCGCCGCGCCCGGTCTCATCAACCAGGGCCTCATCGGCGCCCCCGGTCTCATCAACCAGGGTCTTATCGGCTCCCCCCTCCTGGGCGCCCGTACCATCGTCTCCTCCTCCGGTATCGTTCGTAACCAGGGTCTTCTCCTTAACCAGGGCCTCATCAACTCCCAGGGTCTTATCGCTAACCAAGGACTCATCGGGTCCCCCCTTCTGGGAGCCCGTACCATCGCCTCTCCCGGCCTTATCTCTAACCAGGGTCTTCTCCTTAACCAGGGTATTGTCGGCTCTCC
This sequence comes from Isoperla grammatica, assembly GCA_945910005.1. Classification (NCBI taxonomy): domain Eukaryota; kingdom Metazoa; phylum Arthropoda; class Insecta; order Plecoptera; family Perlodidae; genus Isoperla; species Isoperla grammatica. The sequence goes on from OX246740.1 coordinate 51,277,898, forward strand.
CGTTCTGGGAGCCCGTACCCTTGTCTCTTCCGGTCTTGTTTCTAACCAGGGCCTTCTCCTTAACCAGGGAATTGTCGGCTCTCCCGTTCTGGGCGCTCGTACTCTTGTCTCCTCTGGTCTGGTTCCTAACCAGGGCCTTCTCGTTAACCAGGGCCTTATCGCTAACCAAGGACTCATCGGCTCCCCCCTTCTGGGAGCCCGTACCATCGCCTCCCCCGGCCTTATCTCTAACCAGGGACTTCTCGTTAACCAGGGCCTTATCGCTAACCAGGGTCTCATCGGCTCCCCCCTCGCCCTCAACTCCCCCTATGCCGGTCAGGGAGTCATCCTCGGCTAGTTTAGTCACACAAGTCGAACCCGGGACATCGAAGACGCGGACAACTTGCCAAGACTTCATCCTACACGAATAACGCTGGGAACGTTTCCATTTCGAATTGTTTGGAAATGCGCTCACGAGTCAAAGTAAAAAAAAATTATAATATATTATATGTATTATTTTAGTACAACATTTTGTCGCATATTGTGACATTGTATTTACTATCTTGTACAAAAGCTTTATTTTAGAATAAATTTGATATTTATTTATTGCAAAACGTGTTCTTTGTCTCTGAGAAACCATCCTCTATTGTACCAGTCCCCACTCCTGTCTATAATCTACAAGAAACCTACACGTGTTTTGAACACATTCTATTCTTAATTCCCTATCACAATTAGCTGTAACACGACAATGTCTGTTGAACACCAATTGTCAGGTTATCAAAAAAATTATCTTTAAGTGTTAGTTTACTTATTTTTCATTTTTGTTTTAGTTCCTAATACGAACTTTAAACGTGAATGTTTCACAGTAAATGTGAATCATGTATCATTTATTAACTATTATATGAAATTACTATCCTGCCATAAATAGAGGGATATTCCTGGATATTTGAGCGGTACAAACATGGTGGGACGAATAGTTTTGATCTATGAAGCTAAAAAAAATATATATCTCATCTTTGTAATAAAATAACTACTGTAACTCGTCCTGTTTGCAGTGCGATAAAAGTGTGGAATAGCCACCCAGCTTTAAACTTCTTCAGCCGAAAAATTCGGCTCTGGTATCTTACAGACTTTTTTTATGTATGTGACTTGTTCTCTCGCCTACTGATAAAACTGACAATTCGCAACCCATACGTGTATTGATTGAATATCGAGGAAGCAAAATAGGAATGTTCGCATAGCTTGTATGTGTCTGTAAACTGGAGGTCAAACGTTTAGTGATGTAAACACACGTATCAATGTAAATCTACAGTATAAATACAATTGACGAATTTTCGGTACATACGTTTTTCAGCATTTTATGTTGTGTTACAAATCAATTACTAATGAAACCAAGACTACTAGACCGGGAGAGTTTTTAATTAAAAAAAAGAAAAAACACAACGCGGACAGTAACCACGGTCATAACTCATAACATAAAAACATTTACCAAAGCGCGTTAATTTTCGAGAGCATTCGCTCTCTTCCTCAGACGCGAGTGGTTACTGTTCCTGTTGTGTGGGGTGTTATTGTTACGAAGTGTGTGAACATATGTTCAGGTTTCCATGTGACATTATGTGGCTGATTTAATTATTTCACGTTTCTGAGACGGTGACATTAATGCGGAATATTCAGTCAAGTGTCCCCTATCATTATCGGGAGTGTCGAGCCCGGACCGGCAGCGCAGAGGGACGTGTTCGCGTCCCGCCGGCCACCCACGGCCACGGGAGAAAGCCCATTACCTCATCTCAGTCAGGCAGTCACAACAAAGAAAGTAACAACAGCCGCTTTCATGGGAGCCTTCCTTCATAGTAAGGACCTCTTCGTAATAATTACAGGACAATATAATAACGCCGTTGATCTATATAAGGACTCGATCGTCGCGATATTGTGATGGCAAAGAGGTTGAGAAAGATATGATTACCATAACCGCTTTGGGCGATACAGCTCACGCCACACAGTGACAGATTGTGTCTCTAACTGACAGATTCTCTAGCCGTAACATACTATTCAAAACGTGTCTTCATTAAATATCTCCGAGGGTTGTATTAGGACAGACAGAAGAGTGGGTTGTCTGTTTTTGTAGTGCTCGAAATCTTGGCTCGCAATTATTTGTAGACTCCTTAGACGTTAAACACAAAAACAAGAGTGACTGTTGTACCCAAGTAAATTATAGAGTGGGAATAAGTACCTAGAAATGCAATAGACATTAAAATAAATTGAATGAAGTAGTTAGCACCATACTATCGTGGGTTAACGTATAGTGCGCGAAGTAAGGGGTGAACTGTGTCCCGGATGTATACGATAGTAACCCACATCCGTAACAAGTAGAAATCAAATAGGGCGTATTGAACAATCGATTTCTTAAGAGAAACCCCCCATTGTTTGAGAACAGAATAATTTCTAGTGTCTCCCATCTGCGTACGAACCACTCTATCATTATATGGTACCTCTTCCAGGTACTCAACATCTATAACTAATAATTAGAGGTGTTTGTTTTTCGCGGACCGCGAAATCGCGAAAAGTGTTGATAAAGAAGTGGGAGATAAACAAAGTGTATATCTGTTGATAGGCACCTTAAAAACATCAAAATTTCACCGCGAAAATTCGCGAAATCCGTCAATTTTCAGTCATAACATCGAAATTTGTATTAAAGAGCAAAATTACACGAAATCTAGATTGTTTTTAATTTATTATGAAAATTTCAAAAAAAAAAAATGTATTATAACAGTCAAACGTCATTACAACACAATCGTGGGGACCTAATATTTTTTCATTATAATGATGATTTCGCTAAGAAGATCAACGTTGTTTTTGTTAAAATTCGGCGTCAAGCAGAGCAAACGAGTAATATTCTGAGGGATTTTACGTGACGGACAAGAAGATTCTTATGTGTTGTGACTGCCGCCTTTAATTTGACCGTAAAGATACACCAGACAAACACAGGTTATGGTAATGTTAATACAGTTCGTATTAACTACTACTAGTTTGTACATACAATTCAAAAAAATTAAATTACATTAAAATTCCTTTTTAATTCAAACATGTTTCTGGTGAAATTTACTGTAGAAAATCTCCCAAAAAGCATTACACCGCCATAACGTCGAAATTATTAAATCTTTAAACGAAATTTAAGAAAACATAACACCATTTACAAACACCTTTACTAATAATATGTAATATGTTGGTTCCCACTTGCCTCGTGCGTTGTGCCAGAATGAATCCTAACTGTGTCTCCCGTCAGTATAAACTCGGGTAAACACCCGAAACAAAAATAACATGAGTTTTGGGGATCTGAGCCCTGATTCTGTATGGGTGACGACACGTTTATCACCGGTTTCGGTTGTTAGAAGAAGGCGATGAGTCAATCACCGCCTTGCATTCGCCTTCAGTAACGACCAAAACCACTGATAAATTTATCGTCAGCCGTACAGAATCGCCCTGCTGGGGATTCGTATACCTCATATCAACCTTGCTAATAACAAATTATGAGTTCTTAATGATATTTTTTAGAGAAGTCTTCAAATGTACTGTTTGATTAAACTCACTAAAAATTCATCATTAGACAGTTCTAAAAATGTGTACAATTGAAACTAAACTTGTAAGTCAAGTCAGCTAACCCATGTTGCCCCCACGTTGGGGGGGGGGGGGCGACATATCAGACAGTCCGTAAACAAGACAATAACGCGTGTAGGTTCAGCCACGCAGAGCGAAAGCACGCGAAAGTGTTCGATCTCGAAGCCCACACAAGATGGCAGATTCGTTGTTCTGCTCCACACTTTTTCCACTCATAAATTGTAAGTTATTGTGTACGAAAAATGCTTTATTCTGTCTCATGGTAATTACAACTTACACCTGCTTCATGAACAGGTGTAAATCTACATAACTGTGCAAGAGAAAATTAACACGAGCAACAAATTGTATCAGTTTAGTGAACGTATCTAGAATGACAGCCGGGGGCAAGGTAGCCGTAGGTTGCTACTACATCACAATGTCAAATACGATGAAAACTACAACTAAACTGCTAGTCTGTTCTGGGTTATAACCTTGAATTTACCCCAATGTCCGTGTGTGTTATATTTTTTTAAATTATATATTGAGAACGGTTCAATATATTGAACAAGTGATTCTTAATAACTAGGATTTAGTTTTGTCTCAGCTTAACAATAAATTGAAATAAAAACAGCTATCGTTACGATACTTAGGTCCAGTCTTACAATGTCCCAATAACTACTTATTCGTCGAATAGCTTGTTTTCTACATGGCAACGACCAATCAAAACCCTTGAAATCCTCCAAATAGCTTAATTGCTACAAATAACTTCCTTATTAGGAGATTGTAAGATCGGCCTTTAATTAAATAACTGAAATAACAATCGCAAATATTACACAATATTTTAATGTTTTAACTCCATGTTTATAGCTAATACAAAACTATGCCCCGTCGGTGTATATCAACCACTTTTCCAATACCTGAAGCGTCCTCAAAGATCAATAAAGTACCGTTAAGTTTGCGTGCCTCACTCGCAATATTGCATTAGACCCCCCCCCCCCCCCCCCCCTCCTTATAATCTTCACCCCTCACACAAGATGTAGAATCACTACTCCGAGTGTCCATCCATCATAAAAACCCTGGCAACATGTCTCGAACGCAATAACTCTGATGGCAGCTTTACTACCTTATTATACGCATGCGTAGCGCCGACCAAAACAAGATCCAAGATTGATAGCCCCGGTCCGAGCACAATCGGCGCCCCCAAACAACAGATAACCCGCGGTATTATTATAGTTCACACTTTCTCGTCTCATCTGCCGCATCGCGGTTATAATTAGTTACAAATGCCGACACCGATAACGATCGAAAGAGATCGCTGCAGTCGATATACGGTTTTCACAATATATTTGATTTATTTGTTTTGATACTTTTCACTCGAGTCTATATTCGAAAGAGAATGGTCAGCTATTAAGACGATCATCTATATGTCAATCATCAAATTTCTCGAAAACTAAGCTGCGGCGAAAGGCAACTTTTTAAATCTCTATAGGTAGCCTCACCTTAGTATTTTAATTGGATAACTTATTGTTTATATGCTCCAGTAGGTTTGATGTGTGGCTTAAACAATAAATAACTACGCAAATTAATGAACAGACGGGAAATTGGTGCTGATGTGTGAAAAGGCGGAAGCTATAAGATGGCAAAATGTCATACAAATTGCTGTGATTTTCTTACTTTAAAATAGGTTACTTAGATCAGATGAATGTTTTACTAGTTCGGTCGCAATGAATCTATATTATTTATTTTACAAATGATCCGATCTCAAAACTAAGAAGATCAATATAAATATAGATGTTATGAAAACCTAGAAAGCTATAAGGATGGTAACTCTATTCGAAAAACTTGCTTCGCCCATTAAAATGATATACCCATCGCTCAAATGCCATACATTTCATTGTTAGATCGGCAATAAATAATCCAATAGAACATAAATAGACTAACAAAATGGTTTCATTACGATTTCGATTAGAAAAAAAAATCGATTTGAAAAATCAAATTTGTTGACTTTGGTGCTGCAATTCGTTTGCAGCGAAATGTGAGAAGTATGCTAATGTCATTGTATTACTATAAGTTGTGTGATACTAACTGTACGAAGACGAAACATGTCCATCAGGAACTTCTGTACAATTGTAACACAGTCCAAAGTGATGCAGTGAAAGGATCAAAACAAATTACTTGTCCACGGTACAAAGACGATTACAATCTTTTAGTGACCTGACGCAAAAGTTGATTTTAGAAACCTCGTTCCTGTGTGACTGAATGGCCCGCGTGGGCCGCATTGAGATATCAACAAGAACAGAATAATAATTAGTCTGGATTGTATTTAAAATAATGAAGTGATAGTTTTTCCAATTAATCCTCACTTAATATTCATTACAGGACATAAATCACTCTCCAAAGGTGTCTAACGGAAGTGGTAGCGAAGTGTGGAAGATTAGTTCACAGAACAAGTGTAGTGTAATCTAGATGCTCAACTGATAAACTTTATTTGTATAAGACGAGCAAAAAAACGTTCGAATACATTCCTACAATAAAAACAGTATGCAAATGTAAGCTGAATACGTGAATGGAAAACTAATGAAGTTACTGACTCACTTTATTTCCTGTCTAACAACGAAATCACCACATGAACTAAAACATCTTCTTTGGAATCGTTTCTGAAAATAATATAAAACCAAAAACAGTCTGTATCAACATATATTTTTTCTACGATGTTCATGATTTTTTAATATTGCGTGAATATACCTTAGTTTATATATTGAAGTTTGGAAAAAAACATTATCTTGTACCATTTGTGCTTTATGAATGGCTATACGGCACACGTCGCTATAATTAACTAGTAATACGGCGGAGGAGGGGGTGTATCACAGATGCACTACGGCGTCATTGGGGAGGGGGGGATTGTGATAACGCACCGAGTAAGCTATTCCCCTCCCCCCCCCCCCCCACCCACCCACCCAATGTGTTCCGCGAAGCTTTATTGCCTATAGTGTGCGTGTGTAACACTACTATTTATTTTTACTCACTGCCTCCTAAGGTATAATTAAAACATTCTCAGTCGAGATTCGACGAAGAAAATTAAAATCACAACAGGTCCATAAAAAAAACGAAATTCCCGTAATAACGTCTTAGAACGAGAAGTGCGCGCGTAGAGAATGCAGAGAGTGAAAGAGTGGCCGGAGAAAGTGGTCGTAGGACAGAACGAGATCAACCTCCCAGGAGGGTGACATGACAAGTCAGGTTGGTTCAGTGTCTCACTACTCGCTCGACGCCGCGAGCAGGGTCGCGCCCTTCTTCCCGCGCCTCCGTCCGTAAGATCTGTGAATCTTCGCCGAAATAAATAGCTTTATTGTGTGGTCTCGTCTCTTATCTGTTGTAATTTCGGTGCCGATAAAGGAAAACACACAGTATCGACCAAATCGGAAAGCGAGTTTCAAGATTTGCCCGATTGTCCCGAAGCCCCTCAAAACACTCTAATGATTCAAGGGAATCATCAGAATTTGCAATGTTTTCAGCGACAAAGAAAGGCAGATGAAGAATAATAATAATATCATGATTTTCGACCGTATACCATTAAGGTATTAACAAATAATAATTTAAATTAGACGGTTTAAAGCTCATATTCTACCTTTGTAATTAGTGATCGCGAAGAACTTCAACTCTTTTATAAACACCAATTTGAATTGGGTCCAAATTTTACGGATCTCAAACATCTTGGAGCGTGGAGATATGCCTTCGAAAGTGAAGAAGCACTGACGGGTAAAACCGTTGATGGGTACAGATGTACCACGTGACTATAGCCAGGAAGATTTCTTTCAGTTTTCAAGAAATTCATCTGTCTAACGCATCCACGCACTTATTTCCGTCACATCTTTAGGTTTTGTTTTTACTATTGAATCTGTCTGTGTATTTTTTCTTTTACTTGAATTCACTCCAACTGTGGTCGAGAATGATCATTTTTACGTTTTTCCTAGATATTCACTTAATACTTTGCGGTAAATGCGTTTACGATTAAAAAAAAAGAAATATATAAACAGAAACCACAACCCATTTCTCATTTTTACCGAAATTCGGTCCACCTTTCATGTATATCGACGGCTGTGTAGGAGATTTCACCTGTTACAGATAACCGCACGTGACTTTTCACTTGCATAGAATTAAAAACCCATCAGGCTTCATCGCTCTTCGCGCATCTGGTATTACTGTGTAGAAAGCAGGCTGGGCCACGCCAATGTTATATGCGGCTTATTTGATAATATCCATGGGCGGTATTTGTGTTTAGTGAGTGTCAATTGTCATTATCATCAAACATGCTGCGCCCTTATGTTATGTTAAACTTTGATGGGTGTGTGTTGAGTTAGAATGTATTAAATGAATCGTAACAAAAAGCAAAAAGCAATAGCGATGGAAACACCCACCCACAGTGGTCATCAACTTAGAACCTAGCTTGAATTTATAAAATATTGTATTTAATATATTGTATATGTTAAATGTATTGTATTTAATAAAGATTGCTTGTATTTAACGTAGTAGTAATGTAGTCTATAACATCTATATCATAGTTTTAGGTTGCCTATATAGCCACACCTACCGATGTTCATATTTGTACACTGTATAAATCAAAACCTTCTTCAACCTTGAACCCCCTCTCCATCTAACAAATATGCTCCATGAAATTGAAAACCAATCAATTCCGGCGAAACCAGTCTCTTGCTCTGTATTTCAGGCATGCTCTCAATCGATAAAATTTCGAAGTTTTATAAAAATAAGCTTTCCACATTACGTAAATAAAAAATAAAAAAACACTGTGTAATCGGCTCCATACTTGTATATGCCAAGTGCATGCAACGACCTTGAGCCTAGTTTGAGGTTCACCTAATCTAATTAATCCGCACGCGGATATTTAGAGGGGATCGTGGATAGGAAGAACAACAAACGGGAAGAGCACCTCTCCTGCCCTTGCATTGAGATCTCCAGGCGCGGCCCCGTGCAAAGACTATAGTATATAACCCTGGCCTCGTGTATACGTCACACGTCACACGGAGGTCACGCAGGGTCATCGTGTGACCGAACATCACAACACAGCTCCAGTTTCACGTCATACTTTCTCCTCCCCGCCTTCGGCTGCTTCGCCGCTCAGACCGACTAACAGACAGGCGGGCTTGACAACACAATTAACGTACAAGAAGATCCAATGCTGTATATAGGCGTATCTAATGACGCCTGGGACTCAGCCCCAGAACACGGCGAGTTATTATTGATAACGATAATTGAGATAATGGTAATAAAAATAAAAAAAATTGAGACCTAAACCCGAATTGTTTACATGCATGTTTGAAATGTTAAATTTGTTTATCTTTAACTCGATACTTAATTGAAATGATAATTTAAAACTTGATGTAAATAATAAAAACAAAGAAAAACACAACACAAAAGTATTAACATAACGAAAATGGAGAGACTTTGGAGCCGTCCTAGCAACGAAGCACTCAATAAATTCAAAGTTGTTCTGAATCGGCCTTGTTGATTCTGGCATTTGTCCGCAGGTGTTCGCACTGTCCAATCACTGATTCATATGTTTCGTATTTGAAATATCGATCTTTGATTGGTTATCGCTCACTCGTCGATGGTGTTCGAAGCCTACAGGGTTGGTTCAGTCACTTTCAATTAAAGTCCCCCACTGCAAATCAGTTTAGTTACTGAGTGGGTAGACTCTAAATGTGAATTTTTTTTATTTTTTTTTTATTTAGATTACATTCTGATTCTAAGAAATTACCATAGTGATCCAGGCCATTTACATAAAAATTGGACCAAACCTCGGACAAATTGCAACATTAGTGTTTTTGGTATCATTTTCTTCAGAAAAACATCCTATTTAACATACTCAAAATCCGCAAAAATCCGACGACTAGGATTTTTTATATGGAGCTTTAATTAAAATTATAATTATAATTAGACTTCCAAATTTTAAATGTACCCAAACTAGTCGAGTTTGGATTCAAATGAATGCTTATAAGTGTAGGTTGACATTTACTATGGTCAATGACTTCCTTTTATCACACAGGGGTCACTTGAGGTCAACAATGAGTCACAAATTATTAATAAGATGTTACTAAAAATATATTTTAAATAATTAAATTGATATAACGGCATATCAATTTTCAAATATGTATACATCTAATTATCAACGATGATTCTCTCCTTTCACGATAAGTACCCCTCTTATGACCAAAACATGTATTTACCACATTAATATCAATATTTTAGAGTGTTTTCATAAAGCTATTTTTCAGAGTAGTTAGATGAATTATAATTTGAAACTACAACAATCTCTTATCAAGTTACGTGTTCATATCGCTGTCACTGTGGTTAACAGAGGTAAATGTGAATTGGTTTAGCTCATTCCATTTCATTCCTTGCAGGCAGACGAGCAATTCATTCCCTACTGACAGCTCTTTTCTGAGTCTGGCAATCAGTTTTACAACACCGTATAACTTTCATAAGATCATCTGTGGTTGGTACTAAAAATCGCAATGGTGTTCTATTTGCAAAGATATTCAATATAACAGCCCACCATACAATAAACCCACAGTGTAGATAGCATGGAGGTTGACGATCGTAGATCTCAACGATCTGGGTGTAATATTCGAAGGATTTTTGGAACGAGCTGCGTCTGTTGTAGATACAAAAGATTATTGCAAAATCGTAAGAACCTTTACAAAATCAACGGACTTGTAACTTGTTATTCTATTTTTACAAACAAATGGACGTAAAGCCCAAACATCAATGAATAGTTCCAATTCATGGACATGGTAAACAATGAAAAAGTTTATTAAATCTGAACAGACGGAAAACAGGATGCTGTTTCTGCAATCTGTTTCAGAAATGTTACCTTATCTTGAAGCAGCAAGTAGGCACGCTTACACGAGAAGGGCGCGATTATATCTTAAAGCGATTAACAAACTCGAAAAGGATCATCCTGACAGATGCCAAGTCTTTCAAGATGACTCGCATGTGATCCAAATATCTGATCGATACTGCGCAGGTCGCTCAGTTGATCTTATAAGTGATGTACAGAGTTTTAATTTAGAGAAGGTCGAGGTATGACATCAACATCAACAATCAAACTTCATCAATCAGTTTGAGTCTCTCTCACCAGTGCCTAAATGATGATGATATTTGGGTTTTACGTCCCATATGTTTGCAACTTGGCTAATCGAGACGATAAGTGGGTGAAATATGAAGAGGAAGATGTGGAGGAAAGGGGCAGTAGGAGGGCGATGAGAAAAAGAGAGGGTGTGGACTTCATTTCGTCTGGGTTCTCCTCCTCGATCTGTTCGGCTAGGGTGGTCCTACCAGAAGCATATGCTTCCGCCGGTATAGGTCTCGGGATTAACAAAGCACACACATCTGCCTGCCACGATAAGGTAACAGTCCCTGTGTAGGTAATGCCTAAATGCACCGATGTAAACAGAGATATGCAAGAAACCACTCGGATATCATATAAGACAAGTGAGCAACACATTGACTCATCGAATGAGAGACAAGAAAGAGACCAAAAGATAACAACAATTCTTTGTTTCTTTAATCACATGGATCCATTCAAAGATACTTATCCCTATGAAGCTTAAAAACGGGCCAAGTAGCAGATGTTAGTGTCAACGTGGACGAAAGTAACAGTGTTCGTACACGGTTGCCCATACTTGATGAATTCATGACAGGAGAAAATGTGTCAAAGGTCACTTTTAAAAGGAAATTCTTTTTTGGATATGGTTCGCATGAAGATCGGTGACGACGTTATCTAAATTGATCCTCGGGTTTTGTTTCAAAGGTTTATTAGCAACCAAAGCTGAAGAAGATGGTATTTAATCTGTTTTATGTATGAGCAATGTAGCCAACCCTAGGGGGGGGGGGGGGGGGGGGGGGGGGAAGAAGGCAGTGGTAAGCATGCATGGCGGAAAGAATACTGAAAACCTTGAAAATCTCCGCTACCGATGGTTTATGGAAAAGACTGTGTCAGGAACACGTTTGTTAGGGCTGAACCGCGTCGTAAGCATGTACAATCAAATAAATGCGTGGAAAGGAGTAGACCTGAATCCTATTCAATATATATGGGTTATAAAGAAGGGAAAATTATACTTGTGTGATAAGCACCAGCTCCAGATAATGCCCGGTGGTACACAAACTTGTCAAATATTGTAACTTTATTAATTAATATTTTAATGTTGTCATGCACAGTTTATTGTGGGGAATAAAAATATCTATCGATCGATCTGCTTTTGTGTAAGGAGGGAATCATTATTAATACGGACAACATTTTTTTTTAATTGATACGCCGTTACCTTAATTTAACAATTTAAAATGAATTCCTAGAAGGATCTTATTTATAATTTGTAACTTATTAATGACCTCTTGTGACCCCTGTGTGATAAAATGAAGTCGATAATCATCATAAATGTCAACCTGCAGCAATAAGCATTCATTTGAATCCAAACTCGACTAGCTTGGGTACATTTAAAATTTTGAAGTGTAATTATAATTTTAATTTTAGTTAAAGCCCTATAAAAAAAATCCTAGTCGTCGGATTTTTGCGGATTTTGCTTATGTTAAAGAGGATGTTTTTCTGAAGAAACTGATACCAAAAACACTAATGTTGCAATTTGTCCGAGGTCAAATCCAAAATGGCCTGGATCATAGGTTATATATTACAGTTGTTTAATTTGATAAATAGCAAGAACAAACATTGTTACTCTGTGTATTAGAAAAGCAGACGCTAATAAAAATATTACCATCATAACAGGTCATAAAATTTGTCTTCACGTGACGGTAGCGACTTCAACAATTTGTATCAAATAGTTCACACATTGTAAACAATTTCATTTATCAGTATCACCAACCCAACACGCAACACACATCAAGGTTCCAGGTATAGCGCAGTATACCCAGCGACCCAAACGTGTCCACTTGAAATAACTCGCAACTCACGAAAGTGTCCACCACAAACAAAACATCAAAGAAGTCATTTAAAATAAAATAAAAGTAAGAGTTCCCATCAATCACCAGGACGCAATTAGAGTGTTGCTGCATTTAAAAGTGAATGGTCGGCCTCTCTCTTCACGCTAAACTCTTTGGTAATTGTGAAAAAAAGTGCACAGAGATTGGTCGTCCGTTGTGCGTGCGCTTGTACTGTGCAGCTACATGCAATTGAGATCACCGGGGCTTGAACTCAGGAGTATCTGCTATTTATGTGGAGTGTAATTACCACCGCACAGTTCACTGAGCATGATTGAAGTATATCGCGTGGAGCTGTAAAGACAGATAAAATGTGGAAGTATAGTTGAAAGAGCAAAGGAAGGAAGGTTTAATGAAGCGTACAGACACCGTTTAGCCGGACACATTAATTGAGGAACGATTAACGAACGAATAGGCCTACTAAAAAAAAAAATTATGATTGAAGGGCTAGTGGAAAAGAAAAATAGTACAGTTGAACAGGCTCGTTGCCGTCTGTACTTATTTAGACTGATCGAAAAAAAACTGACCGAAAATAAACTGTTCGAAAAATAAGTGATCGAAAAAAATCTGACCGGAAAAAACTGATCGAAAATTTTCTTCGTGTAGTGATTGTACGGAGATTGGAATACCATCATGCAACATATAAGCCAGCATATAAAAGCGTTGTAATAGAAATTAATAAATGAAAGGATTTAATAGTAAAGATTGAAATAACGGAGAGAGTTGATGTCAAACCAATGACGACCATGACAAAAATAAGTTCCACACGGCAATCACAGCACAAATTGTTATTAAAGCAATTATGCTGTGCGAGACGGGTGAATGGTCGATGATCTCTGTTCTAAGAGGGATTCGAACCCGTGTCCGTTGGTTCCAAACGTCTCGGACCGGCTACCATGCTCCGGCATACAGTAAGTAAAGGGCAAGCTTGAATCGTCTGAATAACAAAAGTTTTCAGAAACATTGGCACAATGCAATGGAAGGAAAGGAGATGATGAAGATATCAGCATACCTGATTGGAAAGGGGGAAATGTCTAAATTAAGAAATTTGTTTTGGCATGGGAAAGCGTCCCCCCTACCCCTTTTCATACACATACGATCATCGAGAAAAGTCCCCTGAGAAAAACACGAACTCACTTTTTTCGTCCACACATCATCTTTCTTACTACATTGTTAAGGTGCCTCTCACTATTGTAAGAACTCATGTTTTATGGTCATGTTTATGGTCATGGCTCTACTAATATGCGGGTAATTGCTAATAAACACACAAACACCACCGTAAAGTGAACTGCATGCACGCGAATGTTTAGTGAATGCACTCGTGCATCTGGTTTAGTTCGATTGAAAAGTAATTCAACTTTCAACAAACATCGGGAGTTTTAACAACTATACTTTCCTAAATTGACACAGACAAAAAGATTCTCGATGGAAATTGACTTGTAGAACGAACGACAAGTTGCATGAGTTAGTTAGAATGTCGTTCGTCAGTTCACTTTCTTCCGCGTTGCTATGTGGTTCGCCTTCACTTCGCTCGCTCCTTTTCCGCTAGATTACGTTGAACCTTGTACCCACCACGCCTATATCAATACCCGATAGATTTGTGCTTTGCTGTAGCCTAGTTATATTTGTATAAGCCTTACATTATTAGACATAAATGTGTATCATCTTTACAATAATACATATAATGTTTAACAACCCCCCCCCCCTTTCTGCTCCTCATAACATTGAAATTTATTTATTTAATGTATATCCTTTTCAGTTATGAAAACTGATTTACAAAGGAGGACCGTAAATAAAACTAGGCTATGCAAACAATTAATAATAATGACATCATAAATAACAATAACAACAAAAACAAAACAAACTACTGTAAAATAAAAATCAAGAAGTCATACTTTTGATCTTACTTTCATTGATACTTTAACTTCGTATCATAAAATGTATTTTATATTTATTACTACGCTGACTCTTGTGGTCATCCAATCTTCAAGCCAGTGACATTTATTTTTGATTAAAATAAAGATTGATTTTTCTCCGTACATTCATTATTGAATTTAACTAGGTCAACGGAAAATTGAACGGAGTAACATAGAGAATTCGTTCCAAGTAGCGTTTTTTTTAGAATCTTAAAGTAAACATTTCGAAAGTAAATTGTTATACCCTCCCTATCACGTGTCCAAGATGGCCGCCCGCTGACGTCACGATCCCGACACTTTTACCCCCAGGTCGTGAGCGCGTGACAATAAACTGGAAAGTTTTCCTAGTTTTATGCCCAGAAACTAAAAACAATATTATTCGTCGTGACGCGGCGGGCCGGGCATAAAAACACACAAGTCTTAGAATGTCAACGCGCTGGCCAGGGCCACTGACCGCGACATTAGTGGCTCAGTGATAGCGAAAGGAGAACTCCAGTTTGGAAGGATGCAGTTACGATCCCATGCAAGTGTTTTCCCCTCGGCTCAGTCACAACGGCTCCGGGGGGCAACCTCGTTTCACTGCACGAACACACCTGCGCATGGTTAACTTGAAGACGGGCACACCAACATTTTATTGATCTCCGGATGTCCGGATTTCAATTTATATGGTTTGGTTTTCACACAAATTGAGTCATTTGTACATTGGTATTTCCACTCTACGATATTTACAGACAAAAATACTAATTGGAATATTAGAACAGACAGCAGACATGTTATTTTAAATCGTCTATGCTTGCATTTCATCCTTGTTATAATAAATGAAATAAATTTGTATTTATTGAACGACGCAATTATATATCATCGTTTCCTTTAGCCGCCTCGTACGACAGGCATAGCTAGCTACCCTCTCCCATCCTTTCACGTTAACACACAAGTATCGCGGTCACCCATCTGCCATCTAGCCTAGCTCGACGTCGCTTAACTCCCACGCCCCCGCACGTGTCACGTGTGACTCGTCCTTCAAGGTCAGGTCAAGGCCGTCACGAGTATATCCCCCCCTCCCCCTCTCTCACACTCACACGGGTCAGCGCCGGTGCCGAGTCGTGCTAAACGAATCTACATCAATCCTACAGTTATTACAACCATGCGAATTAATCTGTGATACAAAACCATCGTAAGTCAACAAGATCGAAAAATTAATTTTAGTATTTTTTAAGTGAGAAATATCTCTTGAATGGAAAGAGTAACAATTAATGACTGATGAGGGAATTGTTGAAGAAGCCGTGGGAGGGGGTGGGGGGGGGGGGGGTTGGTGTGCGCTTGGACCGTAAAGAGGGTTGGCAAGTATGAAGAAGCGAGAAAGTAGGAATAAGCGTGAAAGTATGAAGAAGCGAGAAAGAAGAATAAGCGAGAAAATAGGAATAAGCGAGAAAGTATGAAGCGAGAAAGTAGGAATATGCTAGAAAGTATAAGAAGCGAGAAAGTATGAAGAAGCTAGAAAGAGGAATAAGCGAGAAAGTAGGAAGAAACGAGAAAGTAGGAAGAAGCGAGAAAGTAGGAAGAAGCGAGAAAGTATGACTAAGCGAGAAAGTATGAAGGAGCGAGAAAGTAGGAAGAAGTGAGAAAGTATGAATAAGCGAGAAAGTATAAAGAAGCGAGAAAGTAGGAAGAGGACGAATGACGAAGGTCACGTGAGACGAATACAGGAACGACAAAGGATACGCACGAGAACCCTCATTGCGGATAACGGTCACCACGAGGAGGGACCAGCTGACTTGAGCACGTGCCCACCAACTGATCACACTAGTTATTAAAACGTTAATTACGGACGGAAGTGATCGCACGGGACGGCCAAGTGGGCCACGCAGGGACTGAATGGCCTTGGAATGATCGCTTGAGTGATCGCGAGGTATCCGTATAGTACAATCAGTTCCTATAGCTCATTCATGTTGGTGTAGACAACACCTTAGCAGCAGCTCTTGAGAGTCATCGGCGATAATCAACTACTTGCATTCACAGACGATTCACACAACGAGGTATAATGACTTTACGGACAGAAAATATGCAAATAATTGTTTTTATCTGATCACTTGGAACTATATTCAAATTTTTTTAGTCTTGCCCTAAATCCAAAAATATAACTTTTACAATGCATTGTTGCCACGTTTAGAAAGAAACCGAATATATCTCACAATTGCATGTATGTGCATATTTGTTGGTAAAATGGCACTAATAGTAACAGCAAAACATATCGTTGGAAAAGTCTCACTTGCTTGCTGTGAATTAAATCGAGTGTTTACCATGTTAATAATGTGATATCTTTCTTCACAATTCATGAGGTCAATGATGGAAAATTCTATAAAACTTGTGTATAACATACTTGCATCAATATTATATTGATGCGAAAACAAATATCAAGGGTAAGTGAGAACATATATTTACTAAAAACTCTTCTGCACTCAACCACTCATTCATTAGTCATTATTTATCCGAAAAATAATAATAAAAAAAAAAAAACATGTTGAGTCTACACACTCAGTTACGAAACTGATTTTCACCACCAACGAGTGACCGATAACCAATCAAAGATCGATTCAAATACGAAACATATTAATCAGTGATTGGACAGTGTGAACACCTGCGGACAAATGTCAGAATCAACAAGGCCGATTCAGAACAACTTAGAATTTATTGAGTGCTTCGTTGCTGATCGCTCTTTCTCATCAACGTATGTGCCTACATTGATTCGTAAATTAGATTGTAGATAGGGCGAGTGCAGGAGAGTGTAATGTTGATTTACTATGTCGGCGATTATACATGGTCTACGTCAAGAGACACCGTGAGAGAAACGCCCACACCCTCCATATGTGCGACCCGACGCACTTTTATTAGTTTTACAACCGATTGTTATCGCAGGTTCCCATGCACTAATCTAAGAGAATCGTGCATCACACTCACTTCACATGCTAATCACACCGACCAGTCCGAATCAGAGGGAACAAGTCTGATTTTCACGAGTGTACGCCCATCATCGAAAACTCCCGGCGATTTCTACGGAGAGTTTGTGTGAATTATGCAAAGCGGGTGTATTATCAAAATATGAATGTTTATTATCATAATGCAGAAAGTGGGTATTAATTCAGTTTTCAAGCAATTAGTGCCTACCACCTTGTTGCTTTCGGTTTTCGTGTACTTGATCGGGAAGTGCATGCACGATGCACCATGTATTATCATCAGCTATGAGCAAATATATAACTGGTAATCGGGTATGGACCTATCTGTCAATATATGGTGTACATTTAAACGGTGACTTTAGAGAGCCGCCATAGCAAAGATGTACATACAAATGGTATACATGTCCCCTACTGAAAACCAGTTTGAGTAGGTAAGCTATAACTACAAATGTATTTTTTTTTTTTATTAATTTAAATATCAAGTTATTTTTAATATTAATTTTTAACATTAATTTAATATTTGGAGTCAATGCTGCAGGCCGTGTATACAGCTCAGTATGTTTTAATTCGTTTGATTATTATTATTATCATTATATATCATTATCATTTAGTAGTTTAGAAAGAATGTGCGAGGGCTATTATAGTAGGACTCGATTTAACCCCTTGTGATTGAGAAAAAACTCGAAAAAACTATCTAGTCAAATTAGCAGGTGGCCGGAATCGAACCAGCGACCTCGCCCCCAATAAGTCCCAGGTGTTACTGCTGACCCACCTATGTCGGTAATAATCGGGCATGATTCCGAATCCCGATACGACAATGTTACACCATCAACCATTCATTGGATGGGACGGTTGGTGATATCTTTCTTCGTAGTTGTTTGGTATTTAGTGCGATGCCGATGTTGTAGCGAGCCGTTACCACTGTCACGTCATCCCATCACAAGTGTATGATGGGCAGGGGGGAGGGGGCGGCAAGTAGTTCGTAGTGTTATGCGGTGCAAACGTAAGACTATCTTATGATACAAATAACTTTGATTTAAATACACATTTTTTAAAATGAACATATACCAGTTACAACATTTATTCCCAACTTTTTGCATGCCTAGTTTTGAATTTAAGACACAAAGGATTTAATAATTGATATGTGTTTTCGAGCATGTTTAATATACACAATGTATATTTCCACTATTGTATTGGACCATGTTATTATTTGCGTAAGAGCGTAAACATTCATCGACTAGTCCATAGTTCTTGGGTGGAAAATTACCAACCCACTTTTCTAGGTGGCATACGCCCAGGACTCAAAGGCCCCCCCCCCCCCCCATTTTGTAATAAAGATAAATAACACATTACAAAACGCTGTCCTAGCTTCCCGTCTACACAACTTAATTTAGCGTGCAAACAATTAAACAACTATATATTATAGTGTTATGCGTAACATTGAGGGCACAGCTAACAATAAAATAAAATAAAAACTTTATGGCTTCTATAATTAGTTATTTCATGCAGGATATTTAGGCAACCGGCCCAGGGCCGACACATTCACATATATTGTTGTTGCGGCCCTATTTAACACGGCGACCGCCCGCTAAGCGGATATTTCAACTCCATATGGCGTCATATATTGTGACGTATTACCCAACGATAAAAACCCCCAAATATTACAAACGTTCTCCGCGGTTTTGTATTATCTCCATACTTATGTAACAGAACAGTTATCACAAAGATCTTTCCAAATAAGTGAAAACCACGATTTATTTAAAGCGAGGAGGCGTATTTCATGCTGACTCATGATCACGCAACAGGTCGATCGCTTTGCCTACCTTACGCACGTAGGCCCCCTTCCGACATAGCAACAACACAATGTACAATAATCATGTACAATCATCATCATAAACTGTAATTATTGTGACCAAAGTAACAATGCTATTTACATAATATAATAGACCATTTTCAAAATCGATCTAGTTATCCTTAGATAGAAGTAATCACGAGCCTCGAACAACAATGCAGAACAATAAAAAGTGTATGTCAAGGTTCGGTTTTGGTAATTGTTTAGTATCACTGATCGCGTTTCGTACTCACTTTTTTTCTGTATTCCTTTGCGATATTGATCATATGCGCAGTTCATAATTGTTATTTCATGATTTATCTGTAAGCTCCAGTGATTTTCAATACAAATAGTCTCTTCTTTCATATTAAATTATCGTTTTGAAGTTGCATCGATTTGACAACACAAACACGTTAAATATGGCAATATGGCGGACGTGCGAGGGCGCAGCTGTTCGGAGCACACATAAAGTGTGGTCTACCAACGTAAGTACATGAAAAAACCCTACCTCTTGCGCCCGAAAGTGACTTTGCCCGAGGTTAGGGGGTGGTTTTGGATAGTTTGCCAGAGGTTAGGGGGGGTTTTGGATGTACGTGCAAACTAGGCCCCTACGATTAAATACCCCTTCTTCAAATTATGCAATTATGCAGATTTGCGCCCGAAAGTGACTTTGCCCGAGGTTAGGGGGTGGTTTTGGATAGTTTGCCATTGGCAGCACTGCACCGGACACAAGCAGGAAACAAGGAAGAAGACGTCAACTTTTCATATAAAAACTTCAAACAATCATTTATTACTCTTAAAAACTAACTACAGTATTATAATAAGCATCAAAAGAAAGACAATTAAACATTGTTCAATAAAAATAACACTTTAAACAAGACTTTGTCGTTTTTCATTGGAAAAAGTGAGTAAGAAGCGCGATCAGTGATACTAAACAAATACCTCGGTTTTTGTTGTTGTCTATTGTTGTCATTGAAGATTCAGAGAGCCGTGATTAATTATATCTAAAGGTTCTAGTAGATCAATTGTGAATTGTCCGGAATTTTGAATAAAAATTCTTACAAACCATGTCGCTACTTTTCAATCACAGATTATTATATTTCGACTTGGTTGTATAGATATATTGCGATTATAATTCTAGTTGGAACGTTTCTATTATTGCAGCCATGTTAAGTTATTCGAGACGATGACCGTTGAGAGACAAAGAGGCGGACAGTTAAGCTGCGTACACACGGTGGATTTTGGCCTCACGACGATCTCAAGGCGGTCGGACGGATGGACTGATTGGATGAAAATTGGATGGAAATCTCTCGTGTGTACAGACACTCGCGGTCTTGAGGCGATCGTACGACGATCCGTTCCAATCTCTGCCTAGTCAGTATTTTTAGCTGCGTACACACGGCGGATTTTGGCCTCACGACTGTCGTACGACCGCCTTGAGATCGTCGTAAGGCCAAAATCCGCCGTGTGTACGCAGCTTTACGAACTGCGCAATTCGAACAACCCATGCGGCTGAGTCAACACAAACGGCCGCTTTAAATATTAACATACATATAATTAAATGTATCTATACCGATGTGAAGAAGATGAATTGCTACGCTACAATATTTGATCCACTTGTCATTCAACCGCGATACAAAGAGTTAGTTCGAGGGTAACACAGACTTTACCGATTCTTGTTTTTACTACCTTCTTCTACGGTCATTTACCGATCTTTACAATGAAAAACAATATTGAAACATTATTAAATGATAAAGAAATGAATACTTTGATTAATAACGTATACTTGGTCTTGAAGAATGCGGTAAAAACAAGAATCAGTTACAGCCAAGTATCACCAGTTCAACTAATGAGTTACTAATTGTCTCGTGTAAGACACTACATTGTGTCTATTAAATTAAGACACGTAGTAGCAATGTCTACAAAAGGATACACTAAGATAATCGAAGAATGTACTCACATTTAGTAGTCAGCGTTATCCGCAGTCAGCACACTACACTAGACACTACACTAGACACTACACAGGAATGTTCCTCCCTGCTCGCGGCTCAACGCACGACTGAGCCGAGAGGGATGACGCGAGACCTTTGTCTCGTGACGTCACTACCCCCCCTTGGACTCTCTGTACACTAGAGTATTGGGGCTTTACGGCTCGTACTTTTACAACGAGGCTGATCGAGACAAGTAGATGATCATCAAGATGATTAATTCAAATATTAATTTTTTTTAATATTATTTAATATTTGGAATCAATGCTGCAGGCCGTGTATACCAGCTCCAGTATGTTAGTTTAGTAGTTTGGATTGTTTTAAATATTATAACTTGATATAACTTGATTGTGTTTTAAATTCATCCGTGTCTAAGCCGGGATTCGAACGTGGAACGTAGGACATGAAATTTATTTCCCCTTTTCCCCTTTCAAGTAGTTTATTAACAGTTGGTTACGCCCCAATTCTCTTCAAATTTTAATGTGTCAATATTTTCATTTTATTCACTGATACAAAATATGCCTATTCGTTTGGAGGGAATATTTCATTTGTGATTTTTATGGGAAGAAAAGAGCAACATCCTAGGGAAAATAATTATTTGTTATTTTCAATTGCCTTTACTTACAACACTGCCTGTCGAAGCTCATTTGGCAATGATGCTATTTGAGACGATAAATGGATGATTACCCATGAAGACCCACCCATATACAAGCAAGGATTCGAACCTGGAACGCACAAACCATCGACCACGGCCACCGGAAATCGCCACGTTTAAGCACAACAATGATTAAACATTTTCAATGCGCCACATAAAAAAAAATACAGCATATTTCAGAATGTCGTGATGTTTACTTCTTGTTGAATTTAAGATCATCTAATTGTATCACTGCTTGCATACATATTATTTCACCTAGTTTTTTTCCCACAACTTTCAGCAGCAATCAGATGTTCCGGTGTATAAGAATGACGTAAGATCTATTAGTCATAAACTACCGACTGGTCGTCTTCCGTAACTTGTCGTTAATTATGTCGTTTGTTTACGTTATTGGCCGTAAAGTGATTGAGAAAGTGGTGGGAAAGAACCGCTCGGACTCACCGTTGTCGCAATCAAGACGATCACATTCACATGACTCATGGTATTATTTCAAATACTAACGATGCCATGGTTGTAGGTTTGTGTAGAAATTTTATTTATTTTCATTCTGTGAATTTTCTGTTGTTTTCATTTATTATTAATCTGTTTATTAAAATTGAAAAACGTGATAAATGATAAACACAAAGAAAAGGACACTATGACTCCAAGAGCCCACTGAGCCAAAACAACTCTGGGAAGAATTTATAAGCTTACATTGTGGCAGTAACAAACAAAATTGAACATGTACTTACAATTAGCAAAATAATGTAGTGACACTAACCGTGTACCTTCTAAGAAAGTGAATGTTTACAAAAATCAAAACAAATACAGAATTTAAATTGTTAGGGTAATTAAAAAATAAACAGATGAATATACAAAATTAACCATCATTTGCCGTAAGCGAATTACCGGAGTCTCTATTTGCAAAATGCTGATTGTAAACAACCTAAATTTTTTCCAAAGAATCAAGATGTACCGTTTTTACTTTTACTTTGAGATAAACGAAACATTATTGTTGTTATTAAATTTCGTTTGTATTGCAAGCTCAATTCGTATGTGGAAAATGGCCAAAAAGTAAATGTTGTTAGTTAAAATAAAATATGTTATAAAGCTGGGATGTTCTTCCGGCTTCTGTGGAAGGGAAACCTAGAAACATACGAAGTAGTCTAGAATGCGTATACGGAATGTTTTAAAGTTACCGAAGCGCTACCAAGAATTGCCATAGTGTGTAAATTGCATAAATAGCCACATATAACAACAATAACAGCGAAGCTACTTGAACAAATTGACGATCACTTATTTAGTTATTAACTAGATTGTGTAGTTAGTCCTTGAGACCCCCCTCCCCTCCAATGAAGTCACCTGAAGTCACCCCATGACGTGTCACCAACTGTGCAATCTACTGGGTTTCCACACAAACCTGTTGCCCAAACTACACATGATGACCAGTTGTTATATTTTATTGTTATTGCCGTTAATTCCCGCGCAACACAAGTTAAAGCGTTGTCCCCATATTGTGATATATTTCCGCAATCGTGCTTGACAAACAACAAACAAGAGCCAACCTTGTACATTTTAAAATGTTTTGTGAAGAAATTTAAAAATTAAATTGTTATTTTGTTCATGCAACATGAACATGTTCAAGTTATGTAAGGTAGTAAAAGTACAGCCACGCATATAAATGGCAGCAAGAAAGAAACAGAAATATAGGGCGTACATAAGATCAAATAGGCCTACCTCAGTAAGGTATTTGACAAAATGTTGTTTGTCTTGAATCTGGTGGATCGATAAAGTTGACTGGATGAAGGAACATTCCATTGAGCCTACGAATGCCCCCCCTCGCCCCCTCGCCCCACCGTGGATTCGTCTTAAGTGCACACCAGCGTTGGCTGACTGCTTCATGACTAACTGCATGGTCGTATTGATTTCTTGGTTTGGAAGGAATGTTGGAAAGTTACGAGTAGGACGCAATACCAATATTTAACTTATAAGCTACGAGCCAGTGGCGCACGCAGGAATATATTTCGGAGGGGGCTGTCCCCCAGAGTACAACATAGCTGTAAAACGGTGCTCCACAAAGGAGGCAATGGGGAGCGTAGCCCCCCCCCGCATTTCATTAAATAAAAAATCGCATTTTTGAAGTGGTTTTTATGTGTTTTAGAAGAAGTTTAAATGCTTTAAATTACCTACAAAAATTATTATATTATTACAACTTATACAGTTTCACCTACGAGTGTGTTTCCTGACTACGCTAATAGAGAAATTAATACGTAATTGTATCTAAGGTTTTGCGTAAATTTAGATGATTTGCAGAGTATGATTAAAAGCTGGGATTTCGGGGGGGGGGGGGGGGGGGGAGGAGGCTGTAGCGCTCCCAAAGCCCCCCCTTTAATACGCCACTGCTATGAGGCATGACTGAGGGATACCTGGGGAAATTCCTTCTATCAGCATTATTGTCGGTGACTGGAATCGAACCCGGGAGCTATAAATAAGATTCTCGCATGCTACCGCTGAGTTATACCCTCACGCAGGCTGCAATGTATCAATTATTGTATGTATAGTTATTTATATTTCGTAGAGCGCCGGCTATTCTTTGTACCCTTCTTGAAAGTGTTCATACACCTTTATACCCGTCACGTAAACCTCAAGTGACAATAACGTTCTGATCGCCCCTACCGAGATTAAAGGATGCTGTTGGCAAAGCAAATGTTTCCTACCTACAATGAAATCATTACAGTATGCAGTATGGTCAATGTTTTGTTGTTGCTTTTGGTCAGTCCGTGCGAGAGACCCGCTATGGCGCCGTGTCTGTCCATCCAATAAGAGTAACAACCCCTTTCAACGAATTTAGTATAGTGTTTTGTTTAGTATAGTTTAGTATATAATGTTTCGTTGACAATGACGGCGAACAAAGCGCTCTACGACGAAATTGGCCACAACTATCAAATCAAACCAAGACAATTAAATACACAAAGTTATCTTGTTTTACGAGTGTTCTTATAAGACATTACGAAACATAATATTTTTATGATTGTGATATATATGTCAACGTGTCACACAAAACGTTGAAGGCTGGTACACTTCACTTGTTGCATTACGAGGGGGGTGAAGGTCGCATACACACTCACTCCCCTTCACTCCCTCGCCAATAAACACAATCGACTCCTCGTCGAGAAATATACGAAAAACACCCAAAAGAGAAACTGTGGATTAAATTGAAAGTATCAATCTAGTTTTTCCTATCGTTCATTCATTAGTCGACGTGTTCTGAGATTGGGGACAGACAGACTTTTCATTCCGTCGAACAATCGCTGCGTTTGCACAGCGAGTCAAGTGCAACAAGTGATGGTCAGTGGGCGAGAGAATGCCTCCACGCGACTCGTGTCATTCAACTCTATCTGTCGTAAACAAACTAACAAGCAATGTGTCTTTATAGGGATGGGGTTTGACTTATCAAAAGTTAAAATAAAAATTTAGCGTTCATCTTTCAAAGTGCGTACACAGAGCACCGAAATATAATTGTGATACATTTTTAATATCGTTTAGGGAAGTGGAATAACCCGAAAAGTTTTGTAGTTGTATTGGTATTATATTGTTTATTATATTTACTATAAATTGTGTTTTCATACGTGTATATATACACAAATAAAAACAACTCATAAGTAGTACTATTTTAATTTATCGAATAACAAGACACATATTATCTATCATATTTTGAATATTGCAAACCGGGACAAACAAAGTGTGAGGATTACGAACTCCATGGACAAGCACGGGGTCTGGGGCGAAAGAGGCGAAACAGTTTTAATTCAAATTCGCGTGCAAAATGCCCAGAAAAGAAAACAGTTTTCTAACATGATTCATTTCATTAACAAATAGGCAACCAAGAAGACGTATTTGATGAATTAATTAATAAATTAATAATATATATATTTCCGGACGCGACACGTGTACAAAATAAGTATTGTCGTACTCGCATTACGACGAGACAGTAGCAAACCGGTTGAGACTGAGACAAGGATCTGGTCAACCACCGCGACGGAACGTGCCCAACATCGTCAACGGAACGAATAAATGCCATCGTTTAAAAATAAAATATCCATACACATTTTAACAAAGATACTATTTAACTGAGAGTCCATGCTGAGACTATGACTTGTGTTCTGTTTCCTAATATCATTTTTTGTCTTTAAAACACATTCATTTAAATTTAAATTTTAAAATTTATAGTATTTTTTGTAAATAAACGTACAATTTTTAATTTTGATTATGTTTAAATACATAAATTGACCTAGAAATCAATAAAGACATCAAAATTCTATCTGATAATTTCCTTTTTGATTGCCATTTTGAGCGCATCCAAAAAATAATTTTAACCATATAAGAACGCACTACGCAGGGTGGCTGAACACAGATATATAATGTTACAATACAGTCACCATGACAACCACCGCACATGGGTATGACGTCACACGCGACAGTAATTCGGCAGCGATTGTCTCCCCCAAGTGGGTCAACCTCTAGCGGTGAGCAGAGCCGAGCGTTGAGCCCTGGGCCCGGCTAGAGAAGAGAGAGGGGAGGGGGGCGTCAAGCCACCTGGGGAAGGGATTCTACTCTATATAACCTAAACTGTTTGCCAAATTAACCACTTGATCGTTAACTATTCGTGCACTTACTTCGAGCGAGAGTAGTGAGCAGGTACAACGCAAGCAGCATGCAACTCCTGGTAAGTTCTTACCATCAACTCATAGGGCAGAGGCCTTACCATCAACTAAGTTATTCATAGGGCAGAGGCATTACCATCAACTAAGTTACTCATAGGGGAAAGTCTTACTATAAGCTAGGTTACTCATAGGGGGAAAGCCTGACCTTCAGCTAAGTTTTTCATAAGGCAGATGCCTTACCATCAACTAACTTACTTCTAGGGGGAAAGTCTGGCTATAAGCTAAGCTACTCGTAGGGGAAAAGGCTGACTATAAGCTAAGTTACTCACATGGGGAAAGCCTGACCATAAGCTAATCAACTAAAATACCCCGTGAGCTAAGTTACTTCATAGGGTAGAATTCTGACATCAGCTAAGTTACTGATAGGATAGGGTGAGAGTCTCAGCGTAAGCTAAGTTACTAAGATGCCCCAAGATGCCCCTAGGATGTTACTGATACGGTGCAAGCATCAATATTTACTTCGTCATGCTTCAACTGATCGTGAATAATGAATAATGAATTTCAAAACTTATTTATCATCGACTATTCAAGATACTAAAATGTATTACTAGTTAAATCTTATATTAATATCTAGTCAAACACTCAAATCATGTTACTCATAATTGATTTAACGCATAGCAAAGTTATAGTATCAATTTGTCAGTATTCTCAAGAATCAAGACAAAATTTCTCATAATTGAATTAACTCAAACAAAAATTTAGGCTATAATACATTTGTAAATACACTAAAAACAAATGTTACCCATAATTGAATTGTATCATTGGAAAGTTGCTAATTTCTATGTATACTAGCTCAAGGCAAAGGTTACTCATTATTAAATTAGTATAAGAAGTTATCCACTTCAGTAAAATAAATTATTTTTGAATCAAGTCACTTAATTTATATTCATCGCTACAGCTGTATTTCACCACTACACGGATGTTGCATCACCAACAAAATCCACATTTTTACCGTAAAAACTGCGTGGGTGAAATTGAATTAAAGTCACCGGCATTGTCAATGCCCACCTCTATGACGGACGTAGACAATGGCTGCAGTGTCACTCGATTGCCCCAGGACAATGCTAATAACACTTAACTGTCTTAACTCTACGCATTGTCGTGTTTAAATCGTTCTAAACAGCTGTGTTGTGACACATGTAAAGTATATATCCTACACGGAAAACGTTCAGTTCCTAGTAGTGCTCGAATTGTCAGGAGAGAAATGGTATACTTCTGAAACAATAACTCACTAAAAATGTAAAATTGAATATCTTGTAGCTTGTTATGTTGATATTTTAAACAAGTGTTCCGCAATGCGTTGAAATAGTAAATGCGCCCACTTTTTCTATCGCCGGGAATTGATCCCAGTCGTCATAACTTTAGCCTCTGTAATTAATTAATTACTGTCATATTAAATTTATAAATCAAGGTTGGGAAAGAAATAACACATATTTACTATTAACAAATTCTTCTGCACTTTTCCGATGAGATTATTGATCGTTATTTCTCATCGATGTATTTTGCCTATTGATTCGTCAATAAGATTGAACCAATAATAATCGAGTGCAGGAGAATTGTTTAGACTGTAAATACATGTTCTGTCCGACACTTAATTCACTTACGTCTCCGAGTGTACACGGTACTTTTACTTTTTAATTTTTAACGAGATATTTATTTTTTAATTGAGTATACTTTTTATTGCTTCCAGGTTTAACAGCTGTATTCATTAGGAAGTTACATTTATTTATT
Organism: Isoperla grammatica; assembly: GCA_945910005.1. Classification (NCBI taxonomy): domain Eukaryota; kingdom Metazoa; phylum Arthropoda; class Insecta; order Plecoptera; family Perlodidae; genus Isoperla; species Isoperla grammatica. The sequence goes on from OX246740.1 coordinate 51,306,261, forward strand.
GCGAGCACTTGTTTATAGTTAACTAATTGATGTTGTGTAAGAGAAGTCCCCCTGGAATGCACTGTTATTACTTGTTACTACTTGTTGCACGCGATGCACTTGTCCAACTCGTTTGACAACTATTAGAACTTCACTAGCGAAAGTAATAATTCAATTGGTTGCTGTTAAAAAGTGGATAGTTGAAAAACTCCAGCAATGCAAATCATAGTAGATACATGGCGCCAGAAAGTATATTATTATGACAATTACACGCGATATCCCGATAATAACGATTTACCATTTTATCAATGATTTACACTTTATTATTAGTTGCACACAACTGATTATTAACTGATTATTGATTGTGTTGATTTAATTGTTGAAGGCACATTTACACGTACATCTTAAAATTTACACGTGTGTGCTTCAATTCCAATTCTTATCAATACATTAAATGTGTCGCCGTCAATACAATTCTCGGAGATGTTTATGTTTAGTATGACATCAAAGACGTATTATCTACATAGTATGTAAACATACGTTTGAAAAAAAAACACCCACGTGAAAAAAATATTTTCAAAACAATCACGACTCACAAAATCGAATATTCTTAATATTCCATGCCAGTGTAGTGTCCATAGTCAAGGCAATTGTTCTGGTAAACCATGGACCACGAGTTCCAGGTTCAGTCCTGACTTTGGCATGGACTTTATGAACTTTGCAGCTTCATATATTGCCAACTTATTGTCTCGATTAATATCGTTGCCACAATATGATACGTTAATATCAATCATCATCTGGACACTCCTTCACCACATTAATCGATTAATTGATCCGTTATATCGATGATCGTATCGCGAACTCTTCTGTCGACCATGATTGATCGATAGAAACACATTAGTGTCTAATTCAGTACTTTCTCGCCGCATTCCAGTGCACCGACGAAAAAAACTAATTAACAATGTCCTCATTTCCGTAATACGTACATACATGTCACTTGTTTAGAAGTTGGCTTTACTTACGGACAAGTTCGGCTCAGTTTTACATGTTGATAAGGATTGAGAGAGAAACTGTAACCAACGGATTAACTGACATGTCAGGTTGAATGTTACTTCCATGCGTGTATAAACATGCAGCTAAAACGAGTTAACAGGTTTCGAGATAAATAAAACTTAGCGGATCATGTCACTCACATACGCAGACACGGAAAGTTTTGATATGTGACACGTCATTTCGAGCAAGTAGTGTATTGTAGCCTATACGTGGTGTATGTTAAGAAAACATCAGGTTCTTGGTATATATGCAATACGTCAGTCGAGGGTACATAACTACCTCCAAAAATACATAATATCCGTATACCTTTTTTGTACTGAAAATTTGTATCCCAAAACTATACAATAATTATTCCAATTCAAGCTCCAAGAATCAATAAGATTATGACCAATACGGAATCTAATATATTCCAAGTGATATGAAATAGAGAAAGGTATTGATTTCTTAAATTAATTCTATAAGGGCATGAGTGAGAAAGTAAAATACAACTGGTTCACCGTCATGAAAGCAATACTATAATCATATATCAATCATTTGTAAATCAGTTTTGAAACTGAATGGTATGCAACATTAAATAAATATGAATAATAAAAAAAAATACCCGTGATGCGTCTCTCTCCTTTTCAGGACTTCACAATCATCCCAAAACAATCTAACAGGTGTTTTCGTCATAACACAGTGATTCGTGACTAATCAGCGAACTCCAATTCCAATAACGATCGCCGATTGGCCACGAATCACTCGTCATTACAAAAGCGTCTACAATATTGTTTCGGGACAACTTTAAATAAATCGTTCTTAAAATCTAACAGTGCACCATAAATTCAATCCCGTGACAATAAATGAATCTACTTTTTTTTTTTTACATCCATCTTGCGTAAAATATAGTTTCTAAAAATGTCAGTGGTCCAGTTCCCAACTGGCTCCAGAGTTGTGATGATATTTCATAGATCACCACGTACACAGCGTATAAAAAGATTGCAAGAGTGAGAACACTTTGTGTTCCATTTGTTTCACTGCGCGTGACCACTTGTTCACAATATTGTTGTCGAGACCACAAGACAACAGATCGTGACAGAGCAGTTAGCTGGTTCACTTCATCCGGGGCTCTGTAGTGGTCTGAGGGGGCGTATTGTAGCGAGGGGGGGGGGGGAGGGGGGTACACCGACTATATTGTGGCAGACTTATATGTAAGTTGATTCTAACAAAAGGCGACCATGATCCAAGTGTGTATATTATTATTATCTATGTTTACATGACGATCCAACTGTATAATCTTACAAATAACATAATAGATTGGATCAGTTGAAGCCAATCCCCCCAAAAATTGGGATTGCATTGAAAGATCGGATACAGACTCTGCATATACACGATTTTAGTATCGTCATAATAAGTAATAGCAATCGTTTGGTAACCAGACCCGGACATGTAAGTAAATGTATATCCCTGATTCAATCAACTTCAATCCAGTACCCAATTCTTCATGTAAACATAGCTATAGTATCGACTCATTCATAAGGTAAAAATATTCTAGAATTCCCGAATGACCACAGATTAGAACGTTTAGTCTCGTTGGTGCGCATATTGGGGCGCAACAACACGAAGTATCGAAGTACGAAGTGTGGCCTGGTTGAACCCGTGACACTCACCCCCATGTCTGCCTGCTTCCAGTTAGTGCTGGGCCTGACCGCCCTGGCGGTGTCGTGCATCGCGGCGGAGACGCCGGCCGTCGTCAAGGCGACCAAGGACACCGACGACGACACCTCAGCGCCCCCCAAGAGCAAGAGAACGGCCGACGACAAGAACACCCGACCCTACGTCAGCTACGCCGAGTCCGCCGGCAACTACGGCGGCTCCGGTAAACTGATTGACGACTCCGGCCCGACATCTCAAGGTCAAGAACAGCTGTCGTCGCGCGCTATTGGCGGCGCCGTCAACTACGGCCAGCTGAGCCCCGGCTTCGGCAGCTACGACGGACAGAGCCTGGGCGTGGCTACCCAGGGCGCGCCCAGCTACGCGTTCCAAGGGTTCTCCCTGGGCGGGGGACAAGGTTTGGGTCAGGGGGTCTCGTTCCCCGGATACGGCGGTCAAGGACTCGCCTTCGGAGGTCAAGGATACGGACAAGGATACGCCCTAGCTGGACAGCAATACTCACTCGGAGGACAGGGTCAAGGGCTTTCTCTGGGAGGTCAAGGCTTCGGTCAAGGACTCGGTCTGGTTCAAGGAGGTGAAGGTCAAACCTTCAGTTTCGGCAACCAAGGCGGACTCGTTCAGGGTGGAGGACTCTCGTACGGAGGCGGCGGCGGCCAGATCGCCTACGTCCCCCAACAACCCCAACAACAACAGCAACCGTACAAGCTGGGCCCCGTGACCTTCGGCCAGTACGGCGGTGTTGCCTCTAGCGGCGGCGCGTCCAACTTCGCTTCTTCCCTCGGTTCCGCCTACGCCGCCGGCCCCAGTGGTTCAGGGGGCCTCACCGCCAGCTATGCCGCCCCCGCCGCCGCCTACGCCGCCCCCGCTCTGAGCCAGGGAGGTCAGTCTCTCGGTAGCCTCTTCAAGGTCGCACCCCAGGGAGCCCCCGCCGTCGGGGCGCCCGCTGGCCTCACCCCATCGCACCAGGGCATCCTCTTCACGGCCGGGCCCGCCAACCAGGGCTCCGTCGTCCTCGCTAACGCGGGAGTGTCGTCCCTGGGCGGCTTCCACGCCGGACAAGGTGCTGCCTACGCTGCAGCTCCAGTCAGCAGCTACGGCGGGGCTCCCTTCAGACCCAGCCTCGCCTTGCCCGCTGCCACGTCATACAGCTCAGGCGGGCTAAATGGGGGCGGGGCGTCCTTTGGTCATGGATCTGCCGGAGGAGCGTATTCCTCCCCTTCAGCCTACAGCCAGTTCGGTGGACAAGGATCATCCGGAAATGGCGGCGGTGCTTTTGCATCCCAATCAGCTTACAGTCAATTCGGTGGACAAGGTGCATCCGGTGGAGCATATGCCTCACCTTCAGCCTACAGCCAGTTCGGTGGACAAGGTGGATCTGGGGGTGGAGCCTTCGCCTCTCAAGGTTACAGCCAGTTCAGTGGTGGACAGGGACCATCAGGGGGTGCCCGACCGTCCTACAGCCAGTTCGGTGGGCCAGGATCCGCCGGGTCCTACAGCCAGCACGTCAAGTCCTACTCGGCCCCCAACTACCGCCAGGGTCCCAAGAGGGTTCAGTCCTACAGGGCGCCGTCCTACAGAGAGGCAGACTCGTCCAGCTCGTACAGTTCACACAGGAACGTTGTCAGTCGTCCTGTCAGTCGGCCGAGCAGCGAGTATGAGTACAATACTATCAAGTACTCCAAGGGTTACAGACCTTGAGCGAGCGTAACAATCCATCCTATCACCCTCACGTGAACAACACACATCATTCCATTAAGCCATTCCATCATTCCATTTAGCCATTCCATCAAACATTCATTAATTGATTCATTCATTCATTCCATACCATTGCTTCTGAACTTCCAAACAATACGTGCTCGTTCCATTCCATCATGTTATTAAATAACTCTTGCATTCATTAAAAACATAATTCACTCCATATCTTCATTTTATCAATCAGTTCATCTATCATCCATTATGTCTCAATCTTTCACGAACACATATCGAGCGAAACAATAGGTCATCCATAAAATCAACAATTTTTCACTACCTCGCATTGTCATACACTCCAAAGTCCATGAGGCGGGTGGGTGCGCAATTCCATAACACTCACGTATGGTTTATACATCGTATTATCATCGTTCTTCTCATATCATCAACATCTATGTCATTCAAGACTTATTCATTATATCATCCATACATTATATCACCATTTTCACGATTCATTTGTCCCATTATCATCATCAATGACATATCACATTCATAATCCATTAACTTCATTCAAGCATTACGATCACAATCATTCATTAATCATTAGTTACATCGATTCATATCATCACTATCACATCACCCATCTCCCGTGGAATGTTCACTGTGTCCGTTGTCTATATCATTCATGAAGTCGACGCCATTTTGTATTACCCATTGTGATAACGTTATTATTGTTTCGAGGTTTTCCTATAACTGTCATTGGCGCAGAATGTACGCCTGCTTTGCAACAGTGTAATATTTATGTAATATATTTTTGCTGATAAAATTCACCTATTTGATTTTATTCTTTTATGAATTTGGGAAAAATGTATTATTTTATTTATGAGCAAAACTTTGGAAATTTCGAACCAAAAATATTCATCCATGTTAGTCATAGGCAAGATATTAACTCGCAGTGTTGTCAATGCATGGTAACAGACTTGACACACATTAACACTAATTTAGTATTGTATCATAATTGTTATTTGTTTTATATATAATAAATACTTCGTTATTGAACCGTCGTGTTTTATTTTATGCTAAAAGCCTCTCCAAGATCCTTGAAAATAATAGATAATTTAACAGGTCTCCATTGTATGTGTTTACTTATATCTTCGTGTACACAAATGTCCACTAATTAAAAATGTAAAAAAGAAAACTTAGGTCTTGAATCGAGTCCAAGAAACTAGTGATGTCACCCTGAGACTTGGAATCATTTTTGGAATGTTGAATTCCCCCTCACAACCTAGTCAGCCATAGAATGGTCCACATCCGTCACTTTTACTCTGTACCCAAAAGAATAATTAAATCAGAAGTAAAAGCATAAAATTATGTGACTCAAAAATCCGCTTTCCAAAATACCCGACATCCGCGTTCGGCGGCGTTCGGCTCTGCGCGACGGACTTTCACGAAGTCGGTTAGGGGAATCGCAGGGACTCACTTCAAGGTCGCACTTGTTGCACTTTCTCCCGCCATCGATGAGTCGATATACAGACAGGTACCGTTGCTTGAAGGTCACTACCGCCAGAGAAATATGGAGCAGCCCTCGGGGGGCAGGAACATGTTTTTAATTCGTCCCTTTCGAATTCAATCATTTTGTTTTATGACCGGTGCGTTCTACAAACTTGACTTATACTGTTGCTCGGACCGGACACGAAACTGACACACACACTTCGCGATCATAGTTATTATTAAAGTTGGTAAAACAATCGTGATTATATTTATAATATTGCATTTAAAATAAATTGAATAAATGTTGATTACGGACAAGATCAATGAAGGATGTATAATTGAACATTGCAAACCTGCGCTTATTTCTGTGACTATACATTGCACTAAAACATGACGCCACATTTGGTTTTACCGTTCAAATAAAATACATAATTTAAGTATTCGTGCATTATATTTTAATATAAAATTCTACAGCCCTAAACAACATTCAAACTCATTCAACATTCTTTCAACGTTCTTATTCGTTTTCGTTGGGATCATTAGGATTATTGCAATTTTAAGAGATACACATTTATTGAATGACGAGAGGTAAATTTGTAAGTACCCAAATGACAAATTAATTGCAACAATTCACAGATTCAGCTACGGCGGCTAGAAAGGTCCCACATTTCTGTACATGCCCCCAAATCGCGTGTCAAAGAAGCTGGGGTGGTAATAATGAATGGGTAGTAGGGCGGGAAAGGTGCGGGGTTCCTCTAAAAATATTACCAATAACACATAAATAACCCCAAACAACTAAAAAGAGCTTCATTATGTTTCAAACATTTTAATCAACAACGTTTTACGACAGGAGAAACGTTTTGCTCCCATCTTATTTCCCAATGAAATTTCTACAAACTAATAAAACACATTTTAATTATTCAAAATTATTCACACGTCAGTCTATCTATTTACCCAGACAGCCACGATTAAGAACAGCTTTCCTTACACTAATTAAAACATCCCAGGAAACCCCTGAACTCATTAATTACCGAAACGGGCCCAGCTCGAAATTAAAATATGTTAGACTTAGATACCATCTAAACGAACGGATTCTTTTCGCAAAGAAAGTTCGCGGACGATTAAGTCCCGTCATAGTCCCCATTGCATCTATCTATTCTATACCTTTCACCTCCGATCGACTTCAAAGCGACCGTCTACAACTTCTTGTGCCTACTCCATTTAATCCGAGACGAGTTTTTTTCCTCCTCCATTGCGGGCGAAAGTCTCAAGTTCAATAGCGGCTGTTCTGTTGTGGGGTGGGGTCCAGTCGCCCGTGCAAACAAACAGCCATCGCCGATGTATAATTACAGTTCACTACTTACACTGCAGGGCCGCTTCGATTTCCACTCGTGGGTTTTTCACTGTGGAGTTTTTTTTTTTTTATTCGTGAGGCGAATCATCGACATTCCTCGTCTCCATTTAAGTGGATGGATAATTGTTCAGATCGAATCACCTGGACCTACTTTCGCCCAAGGGGTGATGTCTGCTAGAGATAGCCTACTGTAAATATAAATACAATACACAGATAACTGTTATTTGTTGGTTTTTATGTCTCAATCAATGGTCTGGTGGGTTAGTTAGGTGGAACTTCTCGTTGATATGTGAGTGTTACGTTACGTCTTATTTTTTGGAGAAACTAGTAATGTTTGATATCACTCATCGACACTTCGATACATCCTTTACCAAACCAGGACTCAAACCTGGAACGTTTGCTTTTTTTAAAATTGCTACTATAGTGTGCCAGAATTTTATAATAAGCAGGAGGAATAAATAGTAATTTGAATACTGAAATATATGTATTAACTTATTTTTTATTTTAACTAACACGTTACGTTGACGTTGTGTATATGTATATGTGTTGTTAAATTTTGTTTTAACTTTGAATCTGGAATATTAAGACAAAGCTAATGTTACTAAACATTTTTTACTATATGTTTTAAATGTTTTAAAATGTAATTTACAGCTGCTTAACAACAATAAACAATAAACAATTAATGTAAGATGACAGACCAATGCTAAACACATAGAATGTGTAACCACATTAGATGAAACGTATGATGCTCTCTAGCGTGCCCCGGTCACCACGTTCAGACCAGCACTCGATCTGATTCAATTGGTCGATGTGTAACATTGCCGAACATTGTCGATAACGAACTCTTCGTATGAAGCAGCCTGAAAAGCGGGAGGATTCGGATTTTCATTTGTCTCACAGAAACGCGAATAAAAATAAAAATTAGGAAAGAAGATAGCTCGATATGACTCGAATCTACAAATTTTCCTCCTTTGTAAAGCAGTATTATTTTTTAATAGGGTATAACAAATAAATGCATTCATAATATATTGAACAAGCGACAAGAGCTTTGAATTTCCTTAAAAAATTAGACAATTTTAATAATATGAACAAGTTAATACATGTGTATGTGTATAGTCTTACATGTGCATTCGAGCTACTCAATTACAAAAACTGATTTTCAGTAGGGGACAAAACCCTGGCTTCTCTATTTTCCACCCAAGATAATATATAATAAATACTATCGTTCTTTATATCGCATAACATATCAGAACGTTTACCCCCATTCACCCCCCCCCCCCCCCCCTATATGTATTCATTGTTTCTTTTAGACATGACAGAAACATACAAAACCTTACTCTGTTGCTTAGAGCCTTAGCTGCTCTCTTGTATTGACCACTCAAGCGTTTATGGTGGATCCAAGTGTAACAAGTTATAAGCAATTACTAGATGGCCAGTTGTTTTCGAGGCAGTAAAACCGTTCAGAACTCGGAAGAAGAAATTAAAAACAAGCAATATAAACGTATAAAATTTGTTCCCGCTCGAAATCGTTTGTTTGCCTAGCTACATCAAACATTGCGCCGTGTACTTGTATAATTTCCCCGTGGGAAAGTGCGTTAATTACGACCACCATTAATCAGAGCATGTGTGAGGTGCGCGCTGTGCACCTAGTTGCGCGTTCTGCCGACAGAGGTAGCGCGCATCGCGTTATTTACCACAAAGGTGTTGTACATTTTTACACTGATATAATATTATGTATCGCTGAGACAGAAATCGAAAGTCTGTCGATTGTGATCGATTTGGAGGTCGATGACTTTCGGGCCGTTGGTTGGTTGGCTCCCACCCACTAGTGGTTTAGCGACACGGGACTGGGACAGGATGTGAATGGGTGACCGGTCTATACGCCCCGCACTATCGGCTAGGGTGGAAGATAATAGTCATAACTTTTCGTAGGTTCACACCAGCTTTACATGATGTGGCCCTCCCTATTCGGGCAACGTACTATAGGTATGTTGACAGTTGGGAAGGAATGTCCCCTCAATCACAGCATTCGCTTTTACAACAGAGTAAACCCCGGAAAAAACTTCTGTCAGGATTGCCGGTGGACGGAGTCGAACCGGCGACCTCCCGAATTAGTCCCGCGTCTTACAGCTGAGCTACGTAAAAGTGAAATAATTGTTTGTTTTAAAAATCACATAGGATATCTATAGCCGAAACGTTTTTTTAAATAAATTATGTATGTAAAACAGTACGTATATATAAAGGTAGACACTATCTTAAATTATTGTTTTTATTTAAAATTGATATAATGATTAATAAGGAAAACAAACGTGTAGGCCAGCATACGTTCTTTCAAACTTCACACGGCCTTATACGTCTTAAAGCAATACAATTCTCAATAAAAAAATCTATAATTTAGAATAGATAGTGGTCGTATTTCAAGCAAATACCATCAGTGAAGAAAGGCGGAACCTTCTATACCTATCTATCCGCGGGTCATCGGCTGGCGGCAAACGAAGGGTAAATAACACAATGGGAAACTAGTTCTAAAAAACCAACACCGGCTCTCGAATGCATCGCATGCAATTATAACACGGACAATCTCTTACAGCAAGCCGGCCGGTATTTCCAGACGAGACAGAGCAATGCAAAAACCTAAGACAATGCCGCGTGCCGTTGTTGCGCGCACACGTACAAAGCGGTAGGAGTTTTACAGATGTATTGGTCGTACACTAATTACTCATAGGTCCAGTCTTACAATGTCCCAATAACTATTTATTCGTCTAACTATTTATTCGTACTATTTATTGTATTCTGCACGACAATCACCAATCAAAACCCTACACATAACTTTCTTATTAGGAGATTGTAAGAGCGGCCCTAAGGCAAGAATTCATAGTCGTCCCATAACCCTAGGGGCGCCCGTTGTTGCTAAGGATTTGTTTCGGAAAGCAACAGCATGGCAATGGCAACAACGGACGTCCCTAGGAGTAGTGGACGACTGTGATGGTATTATTAGTAGGATTAATATAAATATCTACCATGCAACTTGTACAGTAATGTCATAATTTACATATAGGTGTAAATACATTTGTGATAGTTGTTCACAAAAATAACATACACATTATTGAACCAGTTCATCGTGTTACTTCGTCAAAACTTTCGAAATTGATACATCTTTGAAAAATAGACAATCGTCAATAACATCTCCAAATGTCATCCAAACGTGATACTTTTTTCATTCTATTGCAAATATATATAGTTATTTGTAATATTAATAATATCTAGCCCCATATTGTAACAAAACGTTGACACTGTTAATGTCATTTTAAAGATTACAAAAAAAGTTAAATTCCCACGATTTTTGAGCGCTTATTCAATTTGTCGAACACAGTTTCCATATACGAGCGCAAAACCTAAGACAATGCCGTTGTTGCGCGCAGAGATAGAAAGCGCTAGAAGAATATTAAGAAGGGAGGTGCGAGAGGACCCTCCCAAAGTCTCGACGTGTAATTATACAGAGTTGGGACTTTCGTTTTCCTTTGGTACAGAGCGGAAGGGGGCGGGGGACTGTTTCCTCTGGAGGGCTCGTGGGTTGCGTAACAGCCCGTGCATCAGAGTGGAGGGCGACTGTTATTTACCAGGGTATTGACACCATCAGGATGACGGAAATTCTTTCTTACTCAAACAACTCTTCTGCAGATATCAACTTTTAAACAATAGCTGATTGCAAGAACCAAAGTTACTCTTTTCTTCGTTTTACCGTGATCTACGTTCCACAAGAAATACATCGTGATGATAAACAATTACAATTCCATACAATCAAACAGCTTCTTCCACCTTTGAATTAACTAAAAAAGTTTTATCAAAGGTAAATTCCTGTTTAATTCAAACAAGAACGAGGAAACAGGAAGTTCCTAGAAGATATGTATCTTGGGATCGAACACACGGCCACCTGCATAGCAGATAACCTAACGTGCAGTATCAAGAAGAGCTGCGATAACCATCAAGACGCTTCGTGAACTTTCTACAAAAAAAAAACTGCCACATTTCAAGTCCACTCATAAAAACCGGCGAGGAATTCCGTCAATTAAGAAAGTGGATCAAGTGCGGCGGCGCCCCACCCAGAGAAGCCAAGACAACGACAACGACGACACGACAAGATGACAACAACAACGACAACAACGACATCTCGGGTCTTGGACTTTCCATCTCGTTGGTTGGTACGTAAGGGGGCGATATCGGGTGTGGATAGTCTCCGTTGCCTCAATTGGTACCACTGCCACAATCACTCACCGCCTTGTCGACATGCACACAAATACTCACATACAGGGGCGCACGCAGAAATTTATAATGATACGTGGTGAGACGGGGGGGGGGGGGGATTGAATATAAAACAGCGTTGCTTGACGTAAGTAGCCTATGCTGCCTATGTAGTTATACTATCACAAGTTTTATTTCTTAATTATTTGATGCATCTGGTCATGGACTTATAATAGTAACTTCGTTACTGGACCTGAATCAGCTAACAAATCAGTGTACCAATTAAATATCCACGGAAGAAGGCGGTGGGCAGCCATTTTAGTTTCGGATTTTGACATTGTTCACATTGTTGTTGTGACTGCTGATGTGTAATTGCTTAGCGATAGCGGCTAAAATGTCCGAGAATGTCAAAAACCGGAAATGAGAATCGCAGACGCGTATTCCAACCATGTTGCACATCCAGATAGTTGTAAGCCCATGATCTAGTAAACAACCTCACATTAATGTAATCATGTAAAACAACACGTCCAAACCTTGTTCACAGACCTCTCAACATAATCTATCTCACCCTCGATCACTGCCTTCTATCGACGTGTGATCGGATGTCACTCAGACAAGAAATACGGAGGCTTCCGTTATAACCAAGTGGATCTCACCGTCGCCCTCAGCACCACGACGGTATTATACGTCCGTCGCCGTGGATACTAGGACAGTCGCCCCCGTCGCCCTGGGGTCGGATGCAACAAGTGTCACACACACACACACACGTAGCAGACCATCGCCTCAAGGTTACGCGCTGGATTCTCTATCAGCTAGCGGCCATAGTCTAACCACAGACAACTAATTTGGTCTAACGATATCCACACAGTAATATTATTGTATCATAGCTAGCGGCGGTAACTGGGTTCCCGACAAGGATGTCGACAGCGTAGGAGGTTCAACACGTCATATATATATATATAGGAGGTTCAACACGTCATATATATATATATATATATATATATATATTTGTTCTCAACGTTTTGTGGACATATGTGTACATATTGCAATTGTCTGGGGCTTGTTGCCGCGAATAATTTACTAAAGAAGGAGCCACTGACTTACCCTTCCATTCCTGACTTTCCCGAAACGTCAGGAAGGGAAGGGTAAGTCAGTGCCTCCTTCTTTAGTAAATTATTCGCGGCAACAAGCCCCAGACAATTGCAATATGTACACATCACATATGTCCGCAAAACGTCGAGAATATATATATAAGCCATGACAACATCTGAACAGCACTACGTCATCTACCTTCTACCCACCACGCGGGTACAATATGATACTGTTGTGAACTCGAACCAAGAACCGCAGGTAGAGAACACACCTAACTGACTCGGTCGGCCAAGAGAATGTCATTACTCTTGCACTGTTGTAAAAGTATAGTTGGTCCTGCTTTGTACCCTTGGGACTCTCGTGACTATAAAGGTGAGGGAAGGGGGGTCAGCCCCCCAGCCCAACGTTCATAGCGTGTATTACCATCGTTGCAAGTAATTTAATAATATGTCATTGTTGCAGCTCCTAGCTTTCTCTCCATACACAACTTAGAATAGAATAGACTCACTCTGAGGTAATCACAGACATTTTCTACACAAAGGTAACATTGTTGTGCTTTAGTGCGAATTATCGTAGGGATAAATTGAAAATTACACTTTTTTCATCGTGAAGTACGACAAACGGACGGGGCGTGTCTTTGATCTTTTGTTGATAGATGTTCGAGCTCCGGGCAAACTGCCGTAGGCTATACTCGCCGGCATAAGTAAATCAATAATCGGACAGAACATGTCTTTAGTGGTATTTAGGTCACATAGCGTCGTCTGAATCAGATCCATCACACATAGCTGAGGTCCAGCTGGGTGGTGGGGACGGGGGGGGGGGGGGGGTCGCAAAAGAGGGTCGGCAAATATGTAGGAGAATGATGTGAAAGTTGGAAGAGGAAAGGTGATAAGGTATATGAGATGAATAAAGACATGCACGAGAACCCTCTTTGAGGGCACCGGTCACCACGGGGAGGGACTCACCACGACCGGAGTTCATATCTTTACTTCTTTCTCACCCTATTATTTTTTGACTCAATCTAATTTACGAACGTCACCGCAGTATTACACTTAACCCTTTGAGTTATGCAATTTCGTTTTTGTCGTTCCCACATTTCATTCATTGACAAGATAAGAAAGTGTCGATGTGGATTGACGTCGTTAAAATCAGACAAAACCAACATTCGGCGGGCATAAAGCTGGCAGGACAACAGCTCACTGCCCACTCAAAGGTTTCACTGCGGTAAATACCGGGCAGCGATGATGACCGATGAGTCATCATGTGTGCGGACTCATAATCGAGATTCATAGAACGAAAACCCGCAGCTTTAATTGATACAGCTTTCTACGTGACTGAGTGATGATGATGATGTTATAGAATGCACTGGACCAGTTTCTCCGGCCAAAGGTTTACGTGCGTATGTGCGTGTACGCAATGACGATACAGCACTGGGCCGAGCGGGTTCGATCCCCGCTATCTACATTATCTCATCTACAGTTGGACGGCTGAAACTCCCTGGAGGACTCTAGAGAAGCTATTGAATTAATTCTAGCGCCCTAACCTCCACACACCAATTTTTTCAATAATCGTTTAAAAACACATTAATGTAAAATCTTTAACGACACGTCCGATTGTTACAATCAAGAAATAATTAACTATATTGGCCAAGGGAATGCAGTTTCCTTTTGGCCCTTGAAGCCTTCGATCTCAGCGGGGCCAAGCTTTTTACAATTGACAATCGCTTTGAATTCAATTTAATTTTCAATTAAATTTCACTCTTTTCTTTCCCAAAAGTACAAATCACGTAGGATAAGTACAAGCACACGACCAATAATCTCAATGGAATTATGGACTACCAGACCAACGGCCAACGCCTAATCGACCACGGCCGCTGGGCCGACATCCCATTCAGTTATACAATTGTCGTGAGTGCATGCAACTCATGTTCCACCTATGTCAATTATCCTCCATTTACAATATGTAGAACGGAAACCATCGCGAGTGGCCTGGCCGGGTCAGCCGGGGTACAAAGTACAATCACAGAAAGGAGTTGTGTAAGTCTGTGTTTCCGTGTATGTCTGTCCTACGATACATAAGCCACAATTACGTGCGCCAACACTTTCTAACTAAACGGTTGAAAAGTGAGACAAAACATGTGAGATGCACGTATCACCCACACGCACCGCTCACGTGCCATCTGTCACGTTCTTGCGCGTGGCCATGCACGTGAGATGCACGTATCACCCACACGCACCGTTCACGTGCCATCTGTCACGTTCGTGCGCGTGGCCATGCACGTGAGATGCACGTATCACCCACACGCACCGTTCACGTGCCATCTGTCACGTTCGTGCGCGTAGCCATGCAACGAGGTTTGATGCGACGACGAGTGTGAAGATACGTCCCCTACCAGTCGGGATTCGAACCTGGAACTCAGTTTGCCGTCCACGATGGCTCACACAGAAGGGGTGAAATTTTCCTGCGTCCACACACTCATGCACGCATAGTCTCGAATGAATGAATGATTGAATGAATGAATGAATGATTGAATGAATGAATGAATAAATGAATGAATTAATTAATTAATTAATATATTAATTAATTTTGATTAATTAATATATTTGTATTTATTGACAATATTATACCCACTCAGTTACAAGAACTGATTTTCAGTATGGGACATTACACCATTTATTACGTGCTTTGTTGCTATGACGGCTCCAATGTCACCGTTTGGATACCCCACCGTCATAGATAGCTAATTTGGTATCACAATCTAATGACGGAGGGGTAGATAGATAGTAAGAAGACCTTGAGAAATTACGGTTTTCAGTAACATTTTAATATTGCTATACATCATATCAAAAACATGTGAAGACCCTGTAGTTATAGGTTAGCATTCTAAAAATTACATTATGTAGGCATTTACTTTTGTGTACTTATTTTAATCCATAATTAAGACAACCATTCCACTGTTTATAAAAATTATCAGGCATGTTTTGAATTTGATTGCAGTCTGTAGAACACACGAAACCAATTTCGAAACCATTCATCACTTTTCACAACAGTACATTTACAAACAGTAATTTCTCGCAGGTTTCAAAATCAGGACTACCCCTCCGCCTTAAACAGTATAACAACAGCGTTCGAGCCGTCACATTAATCGCAACTCTGGCAAGTAATTGCATCAAACGAGCGGGTCTAAACACGTCTTGATATACACGATCATGTTCGCATGTTACTGCAGGCATAAGGTCGGCTTAGATACATAACTTAGAGGAGGCGTTAGAAGGTGTTCGAATACCCACTGATTGATCACGGAATACAGATTTGAGGTTGATTTATTGAATAAGCCAGTTGTACAATTTCGGCATTGCATCCAAGATGTCTGCAGGATACATTTCGTTACTGCAATGTATCTCAAAAACTCTCTCAATTTCTGTATTTAACACTGGGGCACACGCTTGTTAAAAGGCCGTTATTCACAGACGCCAAATTCAGCGATTTTCTCTTAGTGTCGGTTATGGTATCACTTTATAGACCTCAAGGTTTGTCATTTTTTAATTTTGTTTTTATTATTTTACGAGGCTGTTTGGCACAGGACATATATTGATAGCTGTGACAGACAATTTGTACAGGTTGTCAATAATAATGTATCATTCATTAATTTATACAATTACATCAAATTTTTACTTAAGTATATTGCAATGAATCTGTGGTCCTAGGATCCCGCCCACCTTCCCCTACCTCACTCCATACCTCGAATCGCCGGCGTGGCCTAGCCGCGAGGGGTTGCAATACACTATAGTGTTGTATATTTTTAGACTATTTATATATATTTAAAAAAACAATTTTAGAGATGTTGTTTTCATTTACAGTAATATATCCTGCTTGACACATGTTTTTTTATACATCGTTCTTTAACTTCATCTGTCACCCCTCATCGTCAGAAACAGTGTGATTGCAATAATACGTAAAGTAACAAGTAATTATTGTGGGGTTGATAGACATGTTCTTATTTCACCTCGAGGTGGTACGACCGGTCAAACACGGTGGTCTGAATTACGCACGCTGCCATATCAGTGCGTAGCACAGGTCACGCACGATGCCATATCAGTGCGTAACACAGGTGACGCACGCTGCCATATCAGTGCGTAACACAGGTCACGCACGCTGCCATATCAGTGCGTAACACAGGTCACGCACGCTGCCATATCAGTGCGTAACACAGGTCACGCACGATGCCATATCAGTGCGTAACACAGGTGACGCACGCTGCCATATCAGTGCGTAACACAGGTGACGCACGCTGCCATATCAGTGCGTAACACAGGTGACGCACGCTGCCATATCAGTGCGTAGCACAGGTCACGCACGATGCCATATCAGTGCGTAACACAGGTGACGCACGCTGCCATATCAGTGCGTAACACAGGTCACGCACGATGCCATATCAGTGCGTAACACAGGTGACGCACGCTGCCATATCAGTGCGTAGCACAGGTCACGCACGATGCCATATCAGTGCGTAACACAGGTGACGCACGCTGCCATATCAGTGCGTAACACAGGTGACGCACGCTGCCATATCAGTGCGTAACACAGGTGACGCACGCTGCCATATCAGTGCGTAACACAGGTCACGCACGCTGCCATATCAGTGCGTAACACAGGTGACGCACGCTGCCATATCAGTGCGTAACACAGGTCACGCACGCTGCCATATCAGTGCGTAACACAGGTCACGCACGCTGCCATATCAGTGCGTAACACAGGTCACGCACGCTGCCAAATCAGTGCGTAACACAGGTGACGCACGCTGCCATATCAGTGCGTAACACAGGTCACGCACGCTGCCATATCAGTGCGTAACACAGGTCACGCACGCTGCCATATCAGTGCGTAACACAGGTCACGCACGCTGCCATATCAGTGCGTAGCACAGGTCACGCACACTGCCATATCAGTGCGTAGCACAGGTCACGCACGCTGCCATATCAGTGCGTAGCACAGGTCACGCACGTTGCCATATCAGTGTGTAACACAGGTCACGCACGCTGCCATATCAGTGCGTAACACAGGTCACGCACGCTGCCATATCAGTGCGTAACACAGGTCACGCACGCTGCCATATCAGTGCGTAACACAGGTCACGCACGCTGCCATATCAGTGCGTAGCACAGGTCACGCACGCTGCCATATCAGTGCGTAACACAGGTCACGCACGCTGCCATATCAGTGCGTAGCACAGGTCACGCACGCTGCCATATCAGTGCGTAGCACAGGTCACGCACGCTACCATATCAGTGCGTAACACAGGTCACGCACGCTGCCATATCAGTGCGTAGCACAGGTCACGCACGCTGCCATATCAGTGCGTAACACAGGTCACGCACGCTGCCATATCAGTGCGTAACTTAGGTCACGCACGCTGCCATATCAGTGCGTAGCACAGGTCACGCACGCTGCCATATCAGTGCGTAACACAGGTCACGCGCGCTGCCATATCAGTGCGTAACACAGGTCACGCACGCTGCCATATCAGTGCGTAGCACAGGTCACGCACGCTGCCATATCAGTGCGTAACACAGGTCACGCACGCTGCCATATCAGTGCGTAACACAGGTGACGCACGCTGCCATAGCAGTGCGTAACACAGGTCACGCACGCTGCCATATCAGTGCGTAGCACAGGTCACGCACGCTGCCATATCAGTGCGTAACACAGGTCACGCGCGCTGCCATATCAGTGCGTAACACAGGTCACGCACGCTGCCATATCAGTGCGTAACACAGGTCACGCACGCTGCCATATCAGTGCGTAGCACAGGTCACGCACGCTGCCATATCAGTGCGTAACACAGGTCACGCGCGCTGCCATATCAGTGCGTAACACAGGTCACGCACGCTGCCATATCAGTGCGTAGCACAGGTCACGCACGCTGCCATATCAGTGCGTAACACAGGTCACGCACGCTGCCATATCAGTGCGTAACACAGGTCACGCGCGCTGCCATATCAGTGCGTAACACAGGTCACGCACGCTGCCATTTCAGTGCGTAGCACAGGTCACGCACGCTGCCATATCAGTGCGTAACACAGGTCACGCACGCTGCCATATCAGTGCGTAACACAGGTCACGCGCACTGATGCGTGTCCGATGTTGATAGGACTTTCATCCGCGCAGAGTAAAATGTCCATCTCGGGCGCGGCAGAAAAGAGTGAAACGAAAGAAATGAGATTCTTTCACTCCGAGAAGGAAACTGATCGCCAGGCGAGATGAATCGAGAGCGAGCAAAGATGGTATTTAAAATTCTGAGAGGAAATCGTCGTTTAACTGCGAAAGAATTCATGATGAGGAGAACTAGTTTGTGTAGACGGTATCCGTACTATCAACGGTTTCAATTAGAGACATGCGACATCGGATAAAATGAGGGAAAGCAGTTCAAATATCACCGACAGTCAATAAATTTAATAGAAAAGGCGATATGAGAAACACTAAAAAGAAAAAAGAAAAATATTCTGTCAATAAAAAATGTGTCGATGACATACATAAAAAATGTCCATCTAAATTCCAAAGTAAGTCGTAAGAACTATTGATCAATCTCAAATCCATAGACAACTTGGGAATGAATGATAAGAAAGAAAATACGAAAGTTAAAAAAAGTAATAGTTGAAAATATATTGTAAAATATTTAAGAGAGAGAGGGGGGGGGGGGGCTTATATAAACAAGTTATATTTAAAAAATAATAAATTTGAAGAGCGACCCCCAATAGTCTTTTCATACAAAATTCATACCAATTCATCAATCATCAACGAAAAGTAATAAATTAGCAAGACAAAGTATGATCGAATTCTTTAAAATCAAGTATTTTGAGTAGTGAATTTTTTATAAGGTGCATGTTGTCTTCGGAGTCCGATCCCATAAGTATTTTATGATATCTTTGAAGAAATAATATATAATATTTCAAATAGTTTGTATTGTTGCGTTTTGCACAATGCGTGAAAAGTGAACAATATTCCGTCGATAAATTCCATTTCGAAAAAAAAAACTGTGTAGGAAGTTGAAATTTACTCTTTGGATACTTATTATTCTTTCAACAAGCCATTCATCTACCTAGATAGCCACCGATACTACACAGCAACAACCACACTGAACTGTCTGCCACTACAACGAGAATAACTGCTGTGCGATTGGTCAATCAACGCATACAACACAACAAAGCTGCCACATTTTACGACCCAAGTTCTTGTGTAATGGAAACATGTAATATATCGTAACGAGGTTAATTGAGACAACCGGAAATTGTAGACCCGTGAATTACTACACAATAAGTTGTTATAACGTAAATAATTATTAGAACTCGATGCATTCATATACAGCGGACAGGAAACCTCTACGAAAACTGTTGATTTCTGTCTAGGTAAGTGACTTTCCGTTGGTTTATATTTGAGGTGAACGTCTACTATATGGCCGATGAAGAAGAGTCAAAGAATGTAGTCTACTCCTGTCGATATTGACCACATTCTAGTCGAAATTCTGATCCTTTAACAACAAACCTACTTTGTCTCATAAAAACACACTTAGAATAATGGTGAGCTCATACTTGGAAGTACTCAAATACAACAAATCATAATTCACAACGTCCAAATTTAATTTAAAAAATACTCCACGCTGATTAGATCAGCTACTATCCAATACATATTATGATGAAGTTGTTTCAAATAAATATAAATAAATAAATGAATGTGTATTTATTGTGTACCCACTCAGTTATACAAGAATTAATTTTCAGTGGGGGACGAAATGCCATTCATTATGCTATGATGACTCAATCACAGAGTTGTATATATTTGAAGTGATACCAGCAATTTGTAATCAAGGTTTTTGTTTGTTTACGGGAGTTTTCGCTACCATAATACACAGGCTGCGCTTCATGGATGCAACTATTTTATATCTAGAAAGCAGCACACGTAGAAAAATCTTCTGCTATTAAACGTGTTGGGTGAGAACCCAGCTAATAATCACAATTAAAAGCGCACTAAGAGAGCTAATAAGTAATAACCCACCTAAATACCTGCTAAACGTCGGAGGGGAATGGGGGGGGGGGGGGAGGAAGGGGGGATTGAAGGTGTTGTGGTGGTATTTTGTTTCACACGTATTTTTGGAGCCACCGGTTCCCTTTCTCTCATTTTTTAACTTTCAGTTTTCTTCTTTAACAGTTCATTTTTTTAAACATGTTTCCTTACTATATTACTTTTGTAAATTCGTATTCAAATTTGCATATTTCATTATTATTAGGTATCTTTGCTATCACTGCTATCTTTTAGTTATTTGTGTAATCTCTTCCCTGTTGTGTTGTATTATTTTATATGTTTATTACACCTTTAGTTTTCAGTTAATTTTATTATGGGTTGGCAGTATAACTTCTTGTCACCACAAACTATTGTTTGAAAGAAAACTATAAAACGCGCTTTGAGGGTTTAAACTTCACAAACACGTGAATTTTCCATATTTGTTTTATTATTATCATTTTTATTTATTGTCAACCTTTTTAAATTATAACTAAAATTAATATGTTACATATTTTGTATAATACATTGCATTCCCTTTAAGATGCGCTTTAGGAAACGCAGCAAATTGCACTAAAATCCGATACGCGCATTGCACAATTGTGTCTGACTTAGCATAAACAAAGGGACGCCTGTCCGATCCGTGTTCACTCCCACGCCCCACTAAGCTCTAAGGAAATGTCCACTCACTCTATAATGACCGTAGACTCGACTTACCGTCAAGACAGATAGCGCACTGGACACGGTAAAACATTGTATATACTGGCCACGCCGTAAGAAGCAAGGTGTCCCTTAGAATTCTGAGAAGAGACAGTCGCTCCACACGGTCTATTTCAACGATATTCAACACCAGATTTACCGATACCTGTATTGTTTTTGTCCACTGTATTGACTGCACCAACCGTGAATGGAATGTGACCCCACCACGTCTGACAACATACGGGCGATATTATCACTACAATACCTGAGGCAGGAGAACGGGATGCAACTAGAGTTAGATTGGTAGTTGTCACATGCGTCACTTCACTATTACATAATCCGTGACGACAACATCTTGCAAGTTAATTTGACGGGACTATAGCTAAGATTACTGCATTGTAGCTGCATTATCACTATAATACCTGCGGCAGGAGGACGGGATGCAACTAGAGTTAGGTTGGTAGTTGTCACATGCGTCACTTCACTATTACATAGTCCGTGACGACAACATCTTGCAAGTTAATTTGACGAGACTATAGCTAAGATTACTGCATTGTAGCTGCATTATCACTATAATACCTGAGGCAGGAGGACGGGATGCAACTAGAGTTAGGTTGGTAGTTGTCACATGCGTCACTTCACTATTACATAGTCCGTGACGACAACATCTTGCAAGTTAATTTGACGAGACTATAGCTAAGATTACTGCATTGTAGCTGCATTATCACTATAATACCTGAGGCAGGAGGACGGGATGCAACTAGAGTTAGGTTGGTAGTTGTCACATGCGTCACTTCACTATTACATAGTCCGTGACGACAACATCTTGCAAGTTAATTTGACGAGACTATAGCTAAGATTACTGCATTGTAGCTGCATTATCACTATAATACCTGAGGCAGGAGGACGGGATGCAACTAGAGTTAGGTTGGTAGTTGTCACATGCGTCACTTCACTATTACATAGTCCGTGACGACAACATCTTGCAAGTTAATTTGACGAGACTATAGCTAAGATTACTGCATTGTAGCTGCATTATCACTATAATACCTGCGGCAGGAGGACGGGATGCAACTAGAGTTAGGTTGGTAGTTGTCACATGCGTCACTTCACTATTACATAGTCCGTGACGACAACATCTTGCAAGTTAATTTGACGAGACTATAGCTAAGATTACTGCATTGTAGCTGCATTATCACTATAATACCTGCGGCAGGAGGACGGGATGCAACTAGAGTTAGGTTGGTAGTTGTCACATGCGTCACTTCACTATTACATAGTCCGTGACGACAACATCTTGCAAGTTAATTTGACGAGACTATAGCTAAGATTACTGCATTGTAGCTGCATTATCACTATAATACCTGCGGCAGGAGGACGGGATGCAACTAGAGTTAGGTTGGTAGTTGTCACATGCGTCACTTCACTATTACATAGTCCGTGACGACAACATCTTGCAAGTTAATTTGACGAGACTATAGCTAAGATTACTGCATTGTAGCTGCATTATCACTATAATACCTGCGGCAGGAGGACGGGATGCAACTAGAGTTAGGTTGGTAGTTGTCACATGCGTCACTTCACTATTACATAGTCCGTGACGACAACATCTTGCAAGTTAATTTGACGAGACTATAGCTAAGATTACTGCATTGTAGCTGCATTATCACTATAATACCTGCGGCAGGAGGACGGGATGCAACTAGAGTTAGGTTGGTAGTTGTCACATGCGTCACTTCACTATTACATAGTCCGTGACGACAACATCTTGCAAGTTAATTTGACGAGACTATAGCTAAGATTACTGCATTGTAGCTGCATTATCACTATAATACCTGAGGCAGGAGGACGGGATGCAACTAGAGTTAGGTTGGTAGTTGTCACATGCGTCACTTCACTATTACATAATCCGTGACGACAACATCTTGCAAGTTAATTTGACGAGACTATAGCTAAGATTACTGCATTGTAGCTGCATTATCACTATAATACCTGAGGCAGGAGGACGGGATGCAACTAGATTTAGGTTGGTAGTTGTCACATGCGTCACTTCACTATTACATAGTCCGTGACGACAACATCTTGCAAGTTAATTTGACAGGACTATAGCAAAGATTACTGCATTGTAGCTGCATTATCACTATAATACCTGAGGCAGGAGGACGGGATGCAACTAGATTTAGGTTGGTAGTTGTCACATGCGTCACTTCACTATTACATAATCCGTGACGACAACATCTTGCAAGTTAATTTGACGGGACTATAGCTAAGATTAGTGTATTGTAGCTACACCCGTATCGGCCGCACCGGACGTGACGTGGGAGAAATTGAAACCATTTATCGGATCGCGCGCGGTATTTGGATCATTCAACTCTTTGATGACGTCACTTCTACCAAGATGAGTTGGAAACGATTTGCCCCACCCCGTAGATAGATTTCTACGCTCGAATACTGTAATCAAGTGTAATACATCTCACAATGGTCTCGTATTGCGATCGCGAACACAACAGGAAATGAGAGGACTAGATAGATAGATTTGCATTTATGGTAATGTAATTGTATGCGTATCACTAGACGGAGTTTCATTTGTGTGTTAGCACCTTATTAAATGGAATAAGTAGACAATTAGAGGTTGTTTAGACAAAGCGCGGAACGTTTGAGGTTTTTTAATGCTGGGAAATGAGAAGTAGATGGACTGGGTTTGAGCAACACTGTGCAAACCGAGATTTTAAACATTTATTAAAATTACTCTCCGTTACTTCAGAACTGTCAAAACTGTCGTAAGGAAATAAATATGATGTCATTCCCTAGAGAGAATTTAACTATCTATTTTATAGATGTTGCTAAGTTTCAATATTCAGTTCTTTACCAATAGTTTTAAATTTTAAAAGTGTGTTTCAAAAGCACGTTAAACCAGTAAAATCAGTCATTTAAAGTCATAAAGGTTATAATAGAACTAAATCCTATCGTGACGAATATCACATTTATTTCCATGTGACAATTCTAAACTAATCGAAGAATGCTTACATTAAATATTTTATTTCTTTATTTAAAAGTAGGCCTACTTTTTTTTTGGCTTGATAATCACTTTTTTATATATTATTTTATTTATTATTCAATTAAAAATAAGAAAATTTTCTGATACTGTTTCGAATTCTTATCGAAACCAGAAAACTCAAACTTTAAGTTACGCTTCATAGTTCATACACAGACAAAGATCCTGCAAGTCTCCGTAACAGACATTGATTTACGTTGAAACTTGAGAAGAATGGTAAGGAAATAACTTATTTTTAATTAGTTAATAAGAAGTGATTGTACGTCATGGTGAATCAAAGATTTATTACAGTTAAAAACGGAAAGTTATTTCATAATTGGAGATAAGGTTAAATCAAGACATGCTAGAATGGAAGGGGTATAGATTATTTCCTAGCTTGAAAAATGAAAACATAGGTGAAAATAACTGTCAAAGATATAACGTCTTCAGAAACAGGGTGTATTTTAAATTATTTAAATTCATTGCAAAGAGTTTGAATGCAACGAGATATTAGAGAAATCGCCTCAGTTCATCTAAACATGAAAAGGTGAATTAGCAAATAATAAAGCAAATTTATTTCATGTTTGATTTAAATTTAAATTTGATGTTAAAAGCTTTTAAATATGCCAGGAAAATAACTCATAACAAAGTCTTGTCTATACGGAAATAATATCTTCTCGACGTTTCATGTTATGCGTGTGCGTGTTTATAATTAGCTCTTCCAAGGTTGCAAACGATAAATTATGGCAATTCCTTCGGGGTAAGTTATACATGATGATTTTCGTTCGCACGCATAGGACACAATCCATACGGTAGGAGGGGATGAGGGGGAACGATAGGAGGGGTGTAGGGGAACGTCCATGAATAGCATCAACCCTTAGTTAATGCCACGTTATCTTACATAAAATAATTACAAGGAAACGTCTAACAAAATATAAAGATTTAAACGATTTTTTTTTGTCATTACAAAAAATTAAATAGGTACATTTGGAAAATATGGCAGGTCCATATTACAAAACGATTAACAATCAAGTGTTCTTTAGTAGTAAAATCAGGTTAACTTTCAATGCTATTCTGTAAGGAGACAAAGAAATTAAACTAATTGAATTTAGCTCTCGTAATCGAATTCGGTCATTTTGAGGATTTATAACTAATAGAAGATTAAAAAAAAACACTGTAAAATGAGTTTTGAAATTTACCGTGAATGATGGCGTAGCGAGAATTAATTCTGCTTGATCACATCCGCCATTCTAACAACCAACATATCCTATTCACTGCCTTTCGACTCAGCTGATGATTTTCAGTGAGGGACATTACGCAATTAATTGTCGACTCCTAAGAAAAAATGACAAAAAAAGTTAAAATTAGTAGTAAAAATTAGTTAAGTTGAAAGTTAAAACAAACATGGAAACCTCTTCAGTCGTTGGACTTGTGCACATGCACACTAAATCGAGAGAAAGGAACGAATATAAATTCGTTTGAATCTATCTCGAATCGCTCGTTTAAAACGTTAAACAAACTTATTTTAAACACCAAGACAATTACGAAAACGAAGCAATTACTTTCATAATAAGTAATAACACAGAGCAGTTTATTCATTCAGGTTATGCCATACTCGTTTGATGCATTGCAAAAAAAAATGAAACCAATTTTACCGGTCAGAAGTTGTGAGTTTACCTCACGGTATAGATGACCACACAGCCTCAAGGCTCATCGAGCTAAGATTACTCCCAGCCTTGATCACTCTCACAAAGCAACGTAACTAATTTATTAATAGAATCTCGATTAATTATTCATGATAAATTGTGAATCGCCCGAGTGTGAAATTATTGGCCGTGCACGCGGATTATTATTAGTTGTTACTCAACCAGCGGCCGACCGCAGTCATGACGTGTTTTGATTGACCTAGAGAGAGAATTACATCGCGGTCTGCCGGCGGACTGGATCACCTCCAGGGGATGAGCGGACTTCAAGGTCAACTGCGACGTCGTCAGGCATCGACAGACCTGACGAAGGTGACATGTGATATCGAAATGCTGATTATATTTTGGGCTTTATGTTACATATTTGGATAATAAGATATGACATCCATGCCCAAGGCAGGATTTGAACCTGGAACGCACGGACTGCGGTTAACTAGAGTGTTATAGCTAAATAGGACAGCTATTGAGTGAACAAAAAAGTATAAATAAGGGTAAAA
Source organism: Isoperla grammatica (assembly GCA_945910005.1). Classification (NCBI taxonomy): domain Eukaryota; kingdom Metazoa; phylum Arthropoda; class Insecta; order Plecoptera; family Perlodidae; genus Isoperla; species Isoperla grammatica. The sequence goes on from OX246740.1 coordinate 51,332,802, forward strand.
GTCAAATGTATTCTATATTATACGTACATTTTGTTCTTTAGCATTTTGTATTGATAAAATTAACTATATTATTGTAATTATTAATTTTTGATTTAATGAAAGCATTGACCTTGCGTGGCTCCCCCTAGACCCAACATACTTCTGTGTTGTGTCGCATCAGATACAGAATCTTATATGATACCGAAGAGAATGATCCGAAAGTATGTTTTTGCTTATTTAAAGTTTGTCCCTTTAGGTGTCAACTATATTTTCAACCTTGAACTGAGGTTCATTTGAATATGTATTACCGCAATATAATGACATTACAATAATTATATATCGATCTGTCACTGTGCGAAGGAAGTGAAGGGATAGAAAAAGTTGGGATTGAACTTAAAAACGAGTCACTATATAATATATTGCTCTAGCATAATCGGTTATAAATGAAAAATGATATGAGAATAAATAATCTCATCAAGGATGCTTACGTTAATTTAAGAAAATAAACTGAATTATTGAACACGCACAAATAATTTTTTGAATTTAGACTATAAATAATATAAATTATAATTTTTTTAATGCGGCTACGTCACACTTCACATTACTTCTCGTTGTATCGTAGTTCTTTTAAGTTCTCAGGTTATCTCATTGCTACATTACATTTATGTATGCGTTTTGAGTAGTATTTATTATCGTCATCGTAATGCCCGGTTCTCACGGTGCGAGTTACTGGCATGCCAGTAAGCCAGTGGCTGGCCCTCTAACTGAGGGGCAAGCTACATGGGTTCAGACTCAACTGGCCCCAGTTGTTTACACGCTGCGAGTTACTGGCATGCCAGTAAGCCAGCGGCTGGCCTTCTGCTCGGACTTGAACTGACCCTGTCAGTTGCAAGAATGTCTGAAGAGCGTAGAGTGCTAATACGGAAAGTAATAAGATCATTTTCGTTGATACTGTACGAGGAATTATTAAACATTTTTTTAACATTTGTTTACAATAATTTTATATGCGGGGCTAAAAACGTTCCACAAAGTTTCTTGTTCTCTGTACAAATGCACAAAGTTTGCCGTCTGTTCGTCACTCCACCTTCCTGACATATTCCAAAACTAAAATATTAATAATAATAATATGTCAGCACGAAAAACATCAACAAAACAACGTGCGCTACTGTCCATTGTCCGCTCAGTTACTGACCTGTGCGTTCATATGGCGCCAGCGGCTGGCCGATCCAAAACATCCCCGGGTGGGGGAAGGCCAGTGGCCAGTCGAAACAAAAATATTTGAATTAGCTCGCCAGGCGAGCTACTGACCAACTCGCACAGTCAGTAACTCGGCCGACCTGTTTACACGAAGCAAGTAGCTGGCCCCCAGCTACTGGCTCTATCAACTCGCACGCCAACTCGCACCCTGAGAACCGGGCATTATATGTTGCGACTGGAAGCCGAGGTGGTCTAGAATCAATAGAATGTGAGAGACAAAAACCCCATGAGTAATTCCCGATTTTGAATTGTTGTAATAATGCAAAATCCGAATTTTTTAACTACTTTTTATCTCTAACATTTTATAGAATCAGGACCCGTCGAATGCCGACTAACATGGATGTCATGTTGAGTTTCATATACATTATTTTTATATATTTATCCTCAAATTTTCAAATTTTGATGTAATATCATCTTCTCACCGTCACGATTCCATCCTTACCAAATATGAACCACAAATAATAATCCTCGCCCGCAGATGTAAGACCAGGAAACTGATTCATGCATGAATCGTAACACAGTGTGTAATAACACATCTATACGTGCAAACCTGAATACTTTCTTTCGGCCCAGAGATGACCAACCAAACCACAGAGCTACGGTGCCCAGAGCGATCAGATGCGTAAACCGTCTCTTGCGGTGGAGAACACGCAAACAATCGATTCGCTATCGATAATCGAATCGAATCATCCTCGAGTCGAGCGGTTACTACACACGTGTTACACGTGTTAAGTCACTGATATCGAGACGTGATTGTACCTTGTGACGTCAACAATGATAATATATTATATATAGTATTCAACAATGGCTCCCGATACTTTTCTCTTTTATAGACCATTTTCAAAATTGACCTAGGATCCTAAGATTGAATTAATCACGGTCGTCTAAATTTTCAATAACAACAATGTACAACAATGAAAAATGAACACGGACGTAACATTTATTTTTGTGCATTGTTGTCATTGAAGATTTAGAGGACCGAGGCTAACTCTATCTAAGATTCCTTGATGATTTTGAAAATGGTCTATTAACCCTTTTCCCTATTGTTATTTTTGTTATTTCAGTTCTATATTAATTTAATATTTGTTTTGTCTTTATTATATTATATTATTTGTGCCATTTATAAAATTAAAATATTATAATTTTTCTCAATCAACTTTTTAGTTTCTACGTTCTCTTTCAAATAGTACTTTGCTTTGTTATAAGTTATCTTTTTCTGGTGTATGTTTTTATTCAGCTTATTAACAATTGTCTCATTGTAAATTGTACAGTTTCGTTTATTATCCTCCTTTGTAAATCACTAACTGAATACGATCGACATTAAAAATAAATTAACGACCAGCCCCGCCCCTCGTACGAATGCACAACAACGAAGAAAGCGCACTGCAACGCGATGCTCCGTATTGTGTGAGGGTATCGGGTTCGAGCCCCGGGCGGTAGTGAAACCAGCCGGCCTGCATTACTTAACGCAGAGAACACGACAGACCGGCGGGTCCGCCCCGGGCTCTAATGCTCTCCGCAGGAAACACTTGTCAGACCCGACACCGGTACACGAGAAGCGACGCGAGGGGGGGAATGGAAAGTGAAAATATAGACTCGGCGAAGATAAAGGCTATAAAAACAAGTTCACAACGGACGGTTATCTTAAACGACAAGTATCGGCCGAGCGAACAGTACGCACTGACACTACCCCGCTAAGACAACATGAAGTTACTGGTAAGTCAAACAACTTTTATTACCAATATATAATTATAACTAATCAATAGTAAACAATCAATAGGAAACTAATGTGCGAAAAATCTAAAAAAAATATTAATTTTTAATATTTTTTTCTACTTTGCAATTTGCGGTGGCTCATGTGTTTGGGGCGCATGCCCCAATTATAGACCGCCTTGTGTAATAGGGTTGTGGTGTATAGGGATGTGGTTAAATTATGCATAATTGTCTAATTGTCTTTCATCTTCATATATATCATCCCTCATCACGAGTAGCATGATTACAATAATAGGGATGTAAAGCAACAAGGATCAAATTTAATACTACCTACTAAGATTGTATTTTATCGTGTCTATGATTGTGCCATAAAAAATGTATTACATTGTCTATGAATCAATACTAAAATAGTTAAGATACCGATTGGATTTGTATTTGCAAATGTTCAACTCAATGCCATTATTAATATTGTATTTTGTATTAGAAATGTTATGGTGTATAGCATAGTTTGTGACTTTGATGTATATATTGTTTGTGTATACTATATTTTTAATACACCCATAATAAATTTACCATTAAACAAACAAAACAAAACATAAAATGAAATTAAAAATTCACCACTTTCTTTTACGGCGCACTGTATACACACAAAGAATTGTTTTTAATTGAACAACAAAATTAGCATAGACTGCCAATGCACTTTTTAACTATTATTAAAAAGTGTAATTAAGAATGAACTTCACTTTTTAATTGCTCCAGTGGTCTTGACTCTGTAATAATAATTGTTCATGTTTTACAAATTACAATCGACCTAAACCTAATTACATGGGTACGCGGCTGCATACTCGAGTACACGGGCGTATTGTATTGTGTTAGTGGGCGTATTGCACACGTGAACATCCACGTGGGTAACATTCACATCATGAATAATTAAACAATTCGGCTATACAATAATTAGGTTTCATTATCTCCCACGTATGAACACAACCGGGCCCATAAAATATGAGGAACCAACGCGGTAAAACATTATTTAAATAAATCTTGTGCGTGAACCCCTCACTTCATTTAGAAACTCGAACAACGGATAGGTTTCACACACGCAGAGATTGTGTTACGATTGTATCAGAGAGTGGTAAACTCACTTTCGAGCGATGCTGAGGTGGGCGTGGCAACCCACCAATCAGGAAGCGCTATTTGCTTTTTTTTTTAAACGGAAGCAGATATGTATTTCGGGGGATCTGACTATCACAATATCAGTCGCGATGAGTCGAATGACATTTGGCAAACAAACAACACTTTCTTCCAACTATTTGAAAATGGGGAAAAAATAAAAAAAAATAATGATAAGTAAATAATTCCTTGGATATGAAAGAGAAACTGTAAAAATCTCATTTACGCAATAAGGCTAATCTTACATATTATTGTGAGTGGAGATTGAAAATGAGGAAGAAAGAAAGTAACACTATATGTATAGTGGTGGGAGGAACTAACAACTAAGGGGTGGGGGGAGCTGGAACTCTCGGTCTTAGCCCTTGAAGAAGATATCTCCTATACATATTCGTTTTCCAAAGCTCTTTCCTCATATTCTAGAATAGGTATAGGATCACTCTGTCCGTCGTACGAGCCCCCCCCCCCCCCTCCACATCATACGACCATGCCATAGTTAAAACAATTCGTACGCAGAATACGGTAATGAAGTAATTTTAAAACCTGGGGACTAGACTGTAAATGTTTGTAAACCCACTGACTTTAGTTCCATCTGCCTTTATCACACGACGAAAAACGTGTTTACTTTCTCAAGTTGTTCAATGATGTAAACAACTATGTTACTCTCAATAGTCGCCCCGTGTGTTAAACGCGACACTTTCACTAGTTAACATCGCCGCCGCTTACAAGCTATTAACAGCACATGTCACACCGGTGATAACGACGACAACATTGCACAAGATAACAATGAACTTTAGGCTAGAGACAAAACAAGATACCTTGCAAGGTTTCTTTCACTTGCTGTACGAACAACTACTCGACTATGCGTTACAGATTATGAAACAATTCGCATACATTATAACAAAAACAATTGAACCCACTTCACCGTAAGAAAATTCTTTGTTTAAATTTTTTCATCTTAAATACATCAAAGACTGTAATTGTAAATTTTACAGACACAATTTATAAACTATCAGGAGGTGCCTGGATAAAAGATTTAGTAAAATATGACTTTGTGCTTGATTTTAACGCCCGAACACCGAAAGTGAGCAATGTTTGTTATACATATATAAAATATTACATGCGGAAGAACAATAGAATGAATGGGAAGCTGGGTGTGGGCTTGAGTACACTAGAGTAATTAATGTCGATTCATTTCGGTCAAGATATCGCAAATAATTAATCGTTTCAACCCACCCTATTAATAACATCAACGGTTTCTACCGACCACGCGCTGGATTCAACAGCTGAGCCTTGTTCATATTACTACTGTACTCGACTGATTCGGGCAACACAATAACTATTCTCTCGTAGGTTTTACAATAATACGCATACGTGTTTATAAAAGTTCTTAAATAAATTAAACTAACTCTTGATTTCCAACCGACATTGTATTACTCGTCAAGTACATTGCTTACATCTTCTATCTTAAATAAATTAAACGAAATTAAACTAACGCTTGATTTCCAACCGCTATTATAATCGTTTAAGTACATTACATCTTCAATATCGGCCGGGTCTCCTAAATGGCTTCAAGGTGAAAGCATTCGATATGCGATCTACGCAGCAGATAGTAAATAGATCAACGATAACATCGTAAAATAATAGGCGATCTATATATCTATATAAGTATGATTGTAATCGTTTGAACCCGGTTAAAAGTACCGCGTATAATGATATGTATATCCTTTAAAGTGGTTTTAATATAAAGCCAGCCTAAGGCAACCATGCGATTGAATGACAGCTAAATCCAAACGTATAAACCTCAACACCATACTCGCATCATAATGTCTTGTTCTTGTTTATGATATTTGATGCGCAGTGTTCTTTCGGCCATTCTATAATATTTTAATTATTTATCTTTTCGAACGTTAGCGTAGGTATCCCAGTATAAACGACTATCAAAACAGTTCACATTATACATGGAAAGTTCTATATTATGTCATCATTCTCGGGGCTCATCAAGCAATATAGCGATAATAGGTCAACTGATCACTTACCGACATCACTGCGTGAGGCGGCGACAAACATCAAGTGACAAGACTGCTCCAATGATGACCACACTCTGGTTCAAGACACTGCAATCCAATCATCGACAGCATCAACCTGTTGGTTCAATACACAATCAAAACAAAAAATCAATATAAAAACAAAAACATTTACAAAATTGAATTATTGATTTTTTTTTCAAAATTAATTTAATTTTGTTTTGGGAAATTTGAGAGTTTTGGTAGTGTATGAATAATTTCAGGTAGATGAATATCATGCATCACAATAAGCCACTTTTTTAAATTTCCCACGCATTCACGCCGACACGGACGAATTTAGCGTTTTGGTGGAGGTGCCGGGTAGAACACGCGATACATGTTCTGCGCGAATACTCGCTTTACTCCTACTGCGCACTGCCTACGCGCATGAGAACTGGTGTACGACATCTAAGGCTGGTTCACACAGATTTTGAAGACATAATGCATAAGGTTTTAAGACGTTGTTTTAAAAACAACAATGAAAACAACGTCTTAAAACTAAAACTTTGTGTGAACGCCAGTACGTGTTTCCTATGATCCAACTTTACGACTACGCGTTAAACCTTAAAACGTATGTCTTAAAAATCTGTGTGGACCAGCCCTTATGTTGCATGAATCGTTATGTCTATGTTTATTACAATTATTTACTAAATTTACTCGTAACGACATAAAAATTTGTAGGCAAACATTTTAAATCCGATTGTTAGTTTTTCTTCTTACGAATCCACATTATGGTTCTTTTATCACTTCCTCAATATTGTGTAGCGACTAGCGATCTCAAAATATTAACAGAGTCGATAAAGAAGTTCACCCTTTGGACGAAACTTCTTTATCGACTCTGAAATCACACAAGACCACAGCCCCCTGTATGTACAACTCTTTGCTTCCAGGTTTTGTGTGCGGTGTGCATCACCCTGGCCGTGGCCGACAAGACCACGCCCCCTGTATGTACAACTCTTTGCTTCCAGGTTCTGTGTGCGGTGTGTATCACCCTGGCCGGGGCGACAAGACCACGCCCCCTGTATGTACAACTCTTTGCTTCCAGGTTCTGTGTGCGGTGTGTATCACCCTGGCCGGGGCGACAAGACCACGCCCCCTGTATGTACAACTCTTTGCTTCCAGGTTCTGTGTGCGGTGTGCATCACCCTGGCCGTGGCCGACAAGACCACGCCCCCTGTATGTACAACTCTTTGCTTCCAGGTTCTGTGTGCGGTGTGCATCACCCTGGCCGTGGCCGACAAGACCACGCCCCCTGTATGTACAACTCTTTGCTTCCAGGTTCTGTGTGCGGTGTGCATCACCCTGGCCGTGGCCGACAAGACCACGCCCTCCTCCACAACGGCCGTGCCCATCCCCGCCAAGCTCGACGCTCCCAAGCCGCGCGAGACGCAGAAGCGCGGCGTCGCGGGCGTCGCGGGGGTCGAGGCGCGGGGCGTCCAGGGGGGAGAGATCCGCTTCACCCCTCCCCCTCAGTACGTCCAGACCCAGGCCAGCGTACAGACGCAGCAACAGTACCTCCCTCAGGGGGCCGCGCAGTACCTCCAACAGACAGCCTACCACCCCGCACAGCAGCAATATGCCTCCCCCGCGCCTAAATATCAATACATCTCCAAGGCACAGCAACAATACGTCGCCCCCAAGGCCCAACAGCTAACCCAACAATACGTCTACACCAAAACCCAACAATACACCGCCCCCCAAAAGTTCCAAGCATCTCAACAATACATCGAGGAACCCAAACAACAATACCAACAACAACAGGTGCAATACGTATTGGATCCCGCAGCCGCCCAACAATACTACACCCAATCACCCGCAGCTGCTCAACAGTACTACACCCAACTGCAACAGGTGCCTTCAGGTGCGCAGCAATACTACACGCAGCTGCAGCAACCCGCCGCCGCGCAGCAGTACTACCAGACACCCGCTGCTGCTAACTACTTCGCCCAAGGTCAGGGATACAACGTGCAGCCGGTCATCATGATGGTACTGCCCGCGGGACTGGGACCCCAGGCTCTCGCTTACTACGGCAATCAGGCGCAGCAATACTTGCTTGGGCAGCAGGGACAACAGCAGTATACCATCCTGCCGCAACAGGTAAATAACAACACTTGTCGTAGGCTTTCGCGGCCATATTCTCATTTAAAACCTGGCTGTCTTGTATACCACGTAAATTACATTGAGATTTAATTTACGCGAGGATACCCAAAAACTAAGTTTGAATTAGGTAAATAAATTGATGAATATAACTCATGAGTGACAATTGATTGAGATTTGTATACAGTAAATATGATAGTTGAAAATAGAAGTTGTCTGGAAAACCAGACGGAGCTCTTTACCCAATAGTTTGTTTCCGTAAGCGTCTGAAGTTGATGAATTAGGTCCCTCAGTGATTATGATTAGTCAAACATGAATGAGATGAGTCCACGTTTTATTTGAACACTTATTTCTTCTACTAATGACGCGGATCAAGCTCTGAAATCTCCGCCAGCCAATCAGATTGCTTGGATATGATCCCATCTCACCTCCAGTGAGGTCCGTAGTAAATGCGTGCAAGAAGCTATAATGATCCCGAGGCTTGGAGCATTACTTCAACCAACCACTGTGACTAAACGGTCATGCCATATACACCAAAGAAATTAACCAAAGTCACGATTCACCGCTTGTGATGTATATAAATTCCAATGCACTTGGAAAACTTCTAAAATGCCTAGTTGAGGCGATACCGTTTACCAAAGAAACCAAAGTCACGCTCACTGCTTGCGATGCCTATACTAGCAATGTACTTGAAATACAATGCACTTAGAAAACAGGCGATACCGTTTACCAAAGAAGTTAACATTTCACCGCTTGCTTCCCATTCCAGTGCACTTGGAAAACTTGAATGCCCAGTTAAGGCAAAGGTGAAACGTTATAGTTTGAAGTGTCTTTCTGACTTTCTGTTCAACATTTAAGTACCAGCCGTTTCTTCAGTTTCATTTCACATTGCAGATTTTCTTCCAAACAAGTCCTTTTCTTAGTGACGTAGTAATATTTTATGCTAAACAACGTGTAAAAATCAAGGATGCAATTTTGGGAACTGGTAGTTCTACCTATTCAAATATGGTATTTCGTCTCCACTACGGTTTTTTAAATATTAACCATAAGCAGTATTGTTCGCCGTGAATATTGTTCTCATAATTCACGGTCCCGGACTTCGGCCATGTTATTCGTCTAGCACATCGCATGGCGTGTGCACTCAAATAAAATAAACAATTACACGTAATGAAGATTGCACATGAAGTCTGCTGCACGATTACCTGTGTTGAACACAAAGTTATTGTTCGTTAGTTCGTAGAATCCAGAATCCAGAACAGAAACTCAAACGTATAGCTTTATTTCGTGCAACCCAACACAGATTATGACGTATAACACTTAAAATTGCTCTCTATTGCTTTAAAATTTTCACAGGGACGTAAAAATTATATATTTCCCCAGATAATTTACTGCCCTATTTGATGGATTTAAAATTGTAATAATACTTTTTTATTAGATCCATTTAATTTTTGAATGTGTACAATAAAGCAAAAGAGGGCAATCAAGCTTTGCGTCAACATTTTCAAGTTTATCGAAAGGAATCTAACTGAAAAAACTAGTTTCGTTGCTAATGAAAACGTTAAAACTAGCCCGTTCCACAAATGAAACAACAGATCTTATGTACAACCGCTTTGCTCCAAGTTTCTGGAGGAACTGGCCACTTTAAATTCGTCAGCGATAAGCTACTTGCTATTCACAATCATTCATAAATCACAGTCGGGAGTATTAATAAAAACAATTCCGTTTGCCCTCAGTTCGCAGCCCAGTACGCCGCAGCGCAACAGCAGCAATACGCAGCCCTCCCCGCAGAATACGCGCAGCAGTACGCGCAGCAACAGTACTTGCAGCAGCAGGCGTCCGCCTCGCCCGCCCAGCAACAGCTCTACGCCGCGCAGCAGCAGCAAGCGCAGCAAGCACCTCAGTATACCGCGCAGCAGCAGCCGCAGAGGGCAGCACGTCCCGGCGTGGTCTACGCGCAGCAGCAGGGAGCTCAACAGACTAGGACTGCGCATCAGCAGTCGCAGTCCGCAGCGTCGCTAGCAGGCAACTACGGCCAAAGGGCGCAGAGATCGCAATCGCAGGCGCAGACTCAGACGCCGACGCAAGTCAAGGCGTAGGAGTCTCTTTCCTGTGCGTTGCTCATTCAAGACCTTTCTAAATGAGCGTCTATCGGACGAAAATACGACTTATTTCAGTTGATTCTAAAAATCTCCTTGAAGTACTAAGGCATACACATAATTTGTATTCAAATATGCCTTACATTATTTTGTTTGAATGAATTAGAGCCGAAAGTATCAAAACTGAAGGACAAGTCGTTTCGCCTGGAACCCTACCGTTACCATAACAGCATGCGGTACGAATGTATACAATATTTACATAAAAAAATCTACATCTTTTATTGTTTACACATACTCATGAATCAATTTAAACTTTGCATAATTTAAAATCTAATTACTTTCGGCCATTATGTCAGGCTGACGCGCTCCGGTGGTCCGACATGGAATAATATCCGTACGTGCGATGAGAGTAGAGTTCACGGAAATTTGAAGACGAAGTTCGGCTAATAACGAGTTGTTGAACAGCTGATTACAATAATCATTATTAAGTTGGTCCTCCACTCTCACTCTTCGGCTAAACATCTCGGCGCGAGTCCGCCCATAACTCATCCACACACACATGCAGTTAGAAAGGCGGTGGCTCCAACTCGAACCCAACATATTATCGCACTCTGTCTGTATCTCGTTCACTTTCTCTCTCACATCCGCTATTACGGTTAGGACGCTGTATCGACAACTGATGGGCGTCAATGAAATAGAAAGTATTATATTAACTAAACTCGTTTAACGTAACGTAACCTTGTCCTTCGCTTTCGTGATGTTGCAGATGTTGCAGATGTTGTTTATATAGATAGATATAAGAGTGATAGATAGTTGTATATAGATTTAGTTGTCAGATATTCTGTGATTGATTATTGATTGATTAACTTATATTTGCACTATGTTGCCCTATACATTAAATCATCCCATTTCATCATCCTTCGTCATCATTCTTCGATCATTTCATTGAAAACTTTGTACTGTTAATTTTAAATAACATTGAAATAAAACATGTGCTGGTTTTGTTTTTATATGTAAAAAAATGTTTGTTTTATTTATTTATTTATAGGGATCCCATGTTTTAATTTATGAAAACCCAGAAATGTTTTTTCGCATCTTTTTTTTTAATGTCTAAACCATCTATTTCTTATGTGGAAGTAAATTAAAATTTATTGTTTTATCACGTGTTGAATGGAACAATAAAAACATAAAAGTGAACAGGAAGATAATTTGGGGGAAACAAGACATTATGTTTATTGCGGTTAATAAACTAATAAAACACACGAATGTAACAATACTTTGTGTAATGGCCAAGTCTAAAGCAAGAACCATAGTAATGATTACAGTCGACGTTGGTCTATTATAGGAGGAATTAAAATTATTGAAACGTACATTCTAAAACAGATAACGGGGAAGTAATGTGGTAGAAGTTAAGTGTAGCCTATTTATTTAGGTCCGCATTTTAAAACAGCCCATTGCATGCAAGCTAACATTGTTGGTAAGCATCTCGGTTTTGAAAAATATGATAAATAACACGCATGAACAATTAATTAGCAACAATTAATGGATGTCAAATGGGCTGTGACATAGATTGATTGATAGATTGATATTTGGGCTTAACGCCTCATATTTTTGCAATTTGGCTAATTGAGACAATGACTGGGTAAAATATGAAAATTAAATAGGGGGCTGTTTGGAGGAAAGGGGCAAATAGGAGGGCGGGAGGAAAAGGGAAACGTTTTCGATTTTCAAATCTTGGCTTAGTTACCATGTTTTCAACAAACATTAGATACAAAAAAAAAAACAGAATGTCTCCTAGCAGACAACATTTATTTGTATAGAAAGTATCAGATTAACGGCTGCTTTCCAGACTAAAAACCTTTAAATAAAGCTTTAGAAATCTTTTAATACAGAGACGAGCGTCCAACATTAGAGAGGTCTTACAACGCACAAAATACCATTTTAAAAGAGCGTTAGAAGTTCCAGATGTGCATAACAGGTAGCGACACACTACGGCAAGCCAAAATGCACTTATCAGACAAGTGACGGTATAATCAAAAACGTATGAAACCCGGATACATATTATACAGATATCCACACACACAAAAAACAAACAAAGAATATAGTAATAAACCGAAACTGTTTTCAAGAGTGAGTAAACGATGGTGACATATACGGCAAGAGTGGGCTACGTGCCAGTACCGTGTTAGTATAGGCCTACGTGTATATATACTATTATCGACGCCACTATACTTTCACCCCCGTGAGACAGAGAACTAAACGGGGAATAGACACAACAACTGTATTATTAAGTTCTTTGTTATCTCTTGAAAGTCAAAATAAGAAATAATAATGTAAAATTTATTCACCCAAAGTTGAAAGCTTTAAAGCAAATGACCACAGATAAATCTTGAGAAGGCTGACCAACATGGCTTGATGGTAGCGCATTGACTCCAGTTCGATAAGTGTGTGGGTTCGGTACCCGCCACCAATTCGGGCCCACAACAAAGTCTACAACAAACTTATAATATAAATCGGTCGTTGGATACTCACATTTCTCAGTACCACACTATCCACTTGTAAGAATGGAAATTAATGATTTAAACACAACAAGTTACAAGTTACCCCAACAGGATAGCTCACTGTTCTACCGTGAATGGCTGTGGACAAAAATTTGTGAGTATAAATTCTGACCAAAAACTGAGAATGAAACTCACTTTTATTCTAAAAAGGCGGTTCAATTGTTGTATCGACATTTAATGAATTATTATAGATGAAGATAAAACATAACAACAAATTTAATCGCCCATTTATTAAACACTACAACGTTCTTTTGAATTTCTTCCAACCTTCATTTAAAGCATTAGATGTTACACTTTCTCTTACAGAAAATTAACTATCAGAAAATAACTGTGTGCGTACATATTCAGAACACTCCATTCATCCTCATACCATACAAGGTCGGAAACCAGAATGAGTTAAGTTATGCGTTTTCTGTGAAAAGTAGTTTTCAAGCGCACACACAACACAGTCACGTAGTACAACGGCCGGCATGCATATTAAAAGTGAATTTCTTTGCTCTAGAATTCACAGCGCCAATGACAGTGACAGTGAAACATTTCAGTTCTCACGATGTGAAATGTAACCTTACAACCTGCTTAATATGAATAACAGCATTTGACTAATTTATGGGCAGGTAGATTCAGTAAGGAAATGAAACTGGACTAGCAAACACAAAAATGTAATTAATAAGGCGTCTTCGTTTTGTTAAAATACAGTGCGCTCAGAAAACTACTGTGGTCAAACTGATCGAGTTGTAAGCAGGTAAATAGCAATATATTGATTAATGGTTGATTGGTGAGAAGTCAATGTAATGAAAGTTTGTAGAAGATGGTTGTCAAATTCTAAACATATGATTTTGTAAATTATCTGGTGGTCCTAATGGTCAAAGCGCTCGCCAGACAAATGGGAGAACAATGAACCAATGTTCAAGGTTTTTAAGATTATTTCACTTATACGAGCATATTCAAAATACATTATTTTATATATTGTATAATCCATGACGTAATGGATAAATGGATACAATTATGTTTATCTCAAAATCACGTTACATGCCATTTAATTTCAGCGCGAAAGAAAGAATTGTACAGTTTCTATCTAAATTTGTAGACGGTTATTTTTGTATTCTTATTAAAAACATAATATAATTATTTGCCTGGGTCCTGGAGTTTGCTAATGAAAATCTTAAATCTTTATAGTTTTATACTGCGTAGTACTTATATTTGAAAGTGAACAGTTACAAATTCCCAGCCGTTGATGGGTTTTAAATCTCTTATTTTCACTCTAATATTTTCACTCACGGAGTTTTTATCTAATTATTAGTTACGTTAGTATGTAAAACCTTTGGGTCAGGTTTTTTCCGTAAGGCTTTTTTTACATCCAAAATTTATGGTTTTACAATAATCTATGCGTGTGAACTAAACATTGACTTGATACGAATATCTCCGATTTTAAACGACTGCGTTGCTGGAGCGGACTGAAAGTAAGACAGGTTAAAATATAAACAAGCTTCCTTTTCGCGCATTTACATTTCAAAGTTATGCATTTTGTTGTAATACTCCAAGTTAGATCGATGTGTAACTAAACGTAGACATGATACGAATATCTCCGATGATAAATGTAAAGCGGACTGAAAGTAAGACAGGTTAAATAAAATATAAACAATCTTCCTTTTCGCACATTTACATTTAAAAGTTATGCATTTTGTTGCAATACACCAACTTAGATCATGTGTGAACTAAACGTAGACATGATACGAATATCTCCGATGATAAATGTAAAGCGGACTGAAAGTAAGACAGGTTAAAATATAAATAAGCTTCCTTTTCGCGCATTTACATTTAAAAGTTATGCATTTTGTTGTAATACTCCAACTTAGATCGATGTGTGAACTAAACGTAGACACGATACGAATATATCCGCTGATAAACGACTGCGTTGCTGGAGCGGACTGAAAGTAAGACAGGTTAAAATATAAACAAGCTTCCTTTTCGCGCATTTACATTTAAAAGTTATGCATTTTGTTGTAATACTCGAACTTAGATCGATGTGTGAACTGAACGTAGACACACGAATATCCCCGATGATAAATGTAGAGCGGACTGAAAGTAAGACAGGTTAAAATATAAACAAGCTTCCTTTTCGCGCATTTACATTTAAAAGTTATGCATTTTGTTGTAATACTCCAACTTAGATCGATGTGTGAACTAAACGTAGACACGATACGAATATATCCGCTGATAAACGACTGCGTTGCTGGAGCGGACTGAAAGTAAGACAGGTTAAAATATAAACAAGCTTCCTTTTCGCGCATTAACATTCAAAAGTTATGCATTTTGTCGTAATACTCCAGCTTAGATCATGTGTGAGCTAAACGTATAGACACACGAATATCCCCGATGATGAATGTAAAGCGAACTGAAAGTAAAGCCGTGGCCGGCTCCACCGCGGGGGTCAAAGGCCAAGCGCTAATTTCTCCGGCCGATGTGTTCTGTGTGTTATGTTGCAACACGGAAGCAGATCTAGAAACATCTCCTCGGATCTAGATTAGATCTCTCGCAGAGATGATGGACGTGACAGGGTTACCAACAGCTACTGGAACCAGCTCGAAACGTCGGATGGAACGGGAGTTGTTCTCATTGTACGCCTATACTTTATAGCCGAAAAATTTCCATTCAGATTGTTGCATTAAATTTTGAATTTCAGATTTAAAGTTATGTATGACTAATATAGTAGAATCGTTTTGGATTTAAGGTACTAATTGTAAGGTACTAATTGGAAATAGCTATGTTAATGTAGTCAATGCACCACTCTGAATTCAAGTTTGTTAGTGCTACTAGTTGAAGGGAACCTTGAACCGTGTAGCATAAGCTTTACATTTACGAATGTGTTTTTCAGAATCAACCACTATTACTATTCTACAGTGGTTAATTTAATTTTGTAAAGTGTCTTATAGAAATATGTGTATCTATCTATTTAGTATTCCAGCGAAAGAAAACAAAATAAAATGGCCAATGTGTTTTTAAATTTTTGAAAAATAGAACAGAGCAAAACTTGAAAAGTCTTTGGGTTTTCGTTTCAACCAGAAACGCTGTTAAACATGCTTACACCAAATTTTTTTATCAAATTTTATGCATCCATAAAATAACAAAAATGCTTCAAAAATTCTTCTTCAGATGCTTAACCAATGTCGTAAAGCTGGAGTATCACATAATTTCGGTATCAATACAGACATATCACAACAATACCGACAAAGACGACGACATAAACATACTTGAATACCCTTGTGTGTTTATGTAAACGACAGTGCACTGCACTCTTATGACATCACCTCTGATTTCCACGGAGAAAGTACGTAAAAAAAACCCTGAAATAGTTCTAATAAAAAGGCGCTCCTTATAAATCAGCGCCAATGTCAAGGTGTGAGAACTGGTCGAGACTCGAGACGCGCCCGAATAGAAGAAGAAAGTGTTTTGACCGCGGGAAGCGGCGACACTATACGTAACAGGTGGATTCCCCACTTGCCGGACACCCCCTGACCGGAAATAGATTCAGATGGATCATCGAGGAAGTAAAACTTTGTGGTCTTCCTGATTGCAACATGCGGTACCGGTTTCGATCTCCAGATATCTAAATATTCACCAAAACGTTTTCAAAGGAGTAAATCTGAATAGTTTACCCGCCGAAGGTTATTAGTGTATTATTAATTACTAACTTTGCACGCGATTTCGCTCGCGAGAAGCACTTGGATGCATGTCTAATTGTTTATTTGACTAACGCCAACAATGACAGATATACACTGAAATAGATTTATATCATAACTACCATAATTATTTTCTAAGTCTTATACTGCCGTCGCATTTACCGTGAACACCGATCGCTAGATTTACATAACTTTCAATAAGACTTTGGTGTGATTTTTGTTCATTACGCCTACGCCTTTACACCTAATGAGGCAGTTTATGATAGTACATAATGAATGACACTCCAGAGCACAGGGTATATCTTACTATCTTTGCTGCTCCAGAGATTGAAAGGAAGCCAGCAATGCAATTTTCTAATATTCTATGTTGGTATTTAGTGGTAGTGGCACTTTCAATTGCATTAGGATTAGCCGACACGTATTTTTTTTGATGGCTGAGACTTTCAATTAATATCAAATATGGCTACCGGTTTGCGTTTGCCTATCAACGGATTACTATATTATATTGTTGGCCCAGCTCTAGCCCATGCCCATGGTTTGAGCGCATGCACGAGAGATCTAGAAGGCAGTGAAGCGAGCGCCGCCGTAGCCGCGGGACTCGAACCCGGTTTGCGCGCACGAGCCCTCTCCAACGGATGCTGTATAACAAGCCAGGATATATCAATCAACAGACACGGCCACTCAACGCTAGACAACGCACGCGTGATCGGGCGGCCACGGGCCACGCGCTTCCGTACAAAGAAAGCGGGGTCACGCACGCTGTTTCAATAAATAACATAAATACATTAATTGTATCATGTTGTCAAGTCTATTAGATTGTGGACGGCCGTAAAAATCTCTTTTAAATGAAATGCCATGGTATGTTTTGATAGACACTTTTTATTATGCGCTACCAGTGGCGTAACTAAGGGACCGCCGGGACCGCGGTCGCCGGGGGGGCCCATCGCTCTAGGGGGCCCAAAAATTATTTCTAAGTCATGTATATATTATACTTTCATCAACTTACTAAGTTACTATACTATCATATACTATCATATCATATTATACTATCAACAACTGGTCGATGGGAAAGGGGGAGGGGCCCATAAATATTTTCGGGGGGGGGGGCCTGGAGTTGTAGTGACGCCACTGTGCGCTACAATTTTGAAAGTAAATACAATTCTATAGTAAATGTATTAAATATTTATAATTTCAATCTTATTTAACGAATTTAAAATTATTTCCAGAGATCCGGATGCTTACAAGCGCGAAAACCTGTGGATTCAAAATCAAAAGTGTATTTTTAGAATAAGTCTATGAAACGTCTAGTGGCATCAGACTGCGTTTAAAATTGGATAAACTTGCCTCGTGATAACTCAAAACACTTGTACGTTGTCCCAAGATCAAAAAAACCTAGTTGTCGAGTACGTCGTTAAAAACCAAATAATAATGATAATAATCGTACGTTATAGTACCAAATAATTCGGTAAACTTGCTTTGTGACAACTCAAAACACTTCTAGGTCGCTAACAATTCACTTGCATCTAGTTCATACAATAAACTCGTGTTCCCACAAGCCGCTGCTTTTGTACCGAAATCTGCTGACCATAACCGCATTTAATTATTTTAAATGAATGCAAGCCATTTCGTGGTTTATTGTCCTCAACTTGTCACAAATATGCGAGCCTGGGAAATGCATTTAATATATGCGAGAAATGAAATCGTAAAAAACCTACATTTGGAACAAAAACGACAGAGTTATTGAACGAAATTTCATAATTCTTCGTAACTTTCTTAGAAGTGAGATTTAAAAACTCGAACAATGAATACATGTATTGTATACACTGTTGTCCTAAGTATAACTTTTCTGGTTATTCATAACAGTCTTGCATTGAAACGAACAAGACAATGAGGATTAGCGGATCTTGAAATGAAATGAAGAGATTTACTTGTGATACACGTTTTATGTATTATTTAGATTACCGTATATTTTCGTCTTTGTTTGTGCTCATACGTCAAGTAAGGTCACCCACGCGCAACATCCCATTTAAACAATTCAACGCACTATTCATGACGTCATAACCAAGAATATTCAGGAACAACAATCCAGTACAATCAAGGCTCATAAGATGACAATTTTCCAAGCATTAATTTAGCTTGAGACAACTTTGATAAAACATGATTAAATTTGAAGTTCTGTAGAAGATCGTTGTTCTAGAAGTTGATCTATATTAAAAATATACCTTGATGTTTAACATGGTCTTGGAACATGTTGCAACATTCGGAATGTGATCAATTAATTCCAAAAGCCGGTACCTACCCAATTAAACCGGAAATGTGTAAATGATCAACTTTAAATAACATTCATTATGTGATTTAATTTAATTATTCAACCCTTAGGTATATAAAGACGCAAATATTCAAATCAACATAGCACAAAAAGAATGATATATCTTTGGCCTCTATAAAACTCCGACTATCGCCTCCCCAACTTCCCCTCCCGTGGCCTTAAGATCTCCGAGCAATTAGTTTGAAATGCATCATGCACGTGCCTGCAAGTAAAGTAAGTAACAACAGATTACCCCCTATCAAGTGTGGTTGCCGCGTGCCACACGATGCCACAATGAGGAGAATGTACAACTATATCACGAGGCAATCATTATCTGGCCATAAAACTCTCCACGCCGCAGAAATAAAGACATTGAGCCCCAATATTGATCCGATCTACTTTCCAATCGGCCGCGTGATGGGCAGCACCAGCACAGTTCTCTTCTTATCGGGGTAAAAAGGCTAATTACGTTGAGATGTTTTCTACGTTTGTCCCTTCAAACACGTTGCTCTATCTACTCCGTACAAGGAGTGAGAAGTAGATCAGGGTGAAGGGAAACTCGTAAGTTAAATAAATAGAATCAAAATAAATAAATACTACATTTATAAAGATACGTATTTTTCCATTAATTATCTTAAATTTAGCATTTGATTTCTATCATCCATTTTGCTTTTCATTCAAACCTAGAATATGACAACGTTTCTTGAAGGCCTACTTATTATGGAAAATTGTGCAGAAATTTAAAATCAATTCAATTTTAACTATACATAAAAGGATTGTAATTTAGTCTTATCTAAATCTCAATAGGAATGGGAACACCTTATTTCTTGTAGAATCAGCATTTTGTAGCGTTTTCAAAAATGTATATCTACAGATTTATCCTATAAAAGTTAAACCTAAAAAGTTAAAAAAAAAAAACGTAACTCTAACAATGTACGACAAAAGTGGCAAGATTATTATGACAAACCACGAGATACGGAATGTACGCATGAGAAAGGGTCCTCCTTGCGTGCACCGATCACCAGCCCCACGGTCACCATGTTAAGAGTCACACTAGAGCGCACTCACAACACTCTACACTCTACGAGACTAGAGTGAATGTATAATATAAACATTTCACTTTCGTTTAACGACTGCAACCGAAATAAAACAACAATTCCGCTCCTGCACAATGATACCACCGCTTAGGTTAGGTTGCAACAGGTTGTCTGGTTATGTTGCGCAAGCAAGGAGAGATGAGCGACATTGGAGGGCGGTGAAAGAAATTGTCAAAGTGAGGTATTCTGCAAGTGTTCACGCAGGAATCCGCTATACAGAGCTCGATTCCCGACACTGGCAATCGTCAACTAAAGTTCTACGACATTGATGTCAGGTTATGAAGCGATAATGTAGCCATTATTGGTGATTAAAAAAAATGAAAAAAAGTAAAAGGGTAAAAAAGTAAAAAAAAAAAAAAGTAACAGGGCTCGCGGGTGCAAGAAAAAAATGATTAAAAAAATGCACACACGATTTAATATGTACTTAGCGGTATGCAACATCAACAAAGTCGACACTTTAACGTAGCCAATAAGTATACTTGGAGCCAATACATACAGATTGCCAAGAGTACCACTTTTATATTGCCAAGTAGTATGATTTCTTTAATTGTTTTTAAATTGTTTTTTATCTGTGACAAGGAACAGTGTACAGTCCAATTACTAGGTGAAGGTCTTATATAACGTTTTACCTGGTCTACTATGTTTCCGTTTTAATTAGTATAATTTCCTTTGTGCATTTGGACCTTAGTCCTGCATCAGACATTCATTCCACCCAACACTCTATAGAAATTATCTATGTGAACACCTGTAGACTGCTTAACCTTAAATCGTTAAACAAACATTAAACATTTGTGTGAACCGAACATAATTATTTAAAGAAGAATACAATGATCTATAAAAATATGTAGATTCCCAGGGCAATCAGACCGTATCGCTGTATATTTGTAAATACAACGCAATCGACGGTTGATTAATTCGGACAATGATTGCGATATAGCCAACAAACAAGTCAGTCAGTCACTTTTAACATTTTCGTTCACCTTTTGATTGATTTGTGCGCGCGATTTACTTTCGTCAAATTGAGAAATAATTAAAACATTCAAAATTTCGCCACGAAAGAAGTGAAAGGAAAGGCTGCCCTCCACGTTTTGAGAGACAATTTGCCTCATTATCGTCGGTGTAATGTCGGGTTATCCGCACGACGTCGATCTAGTAGTACACTGTACTGTCTGTCGATATGAAAGGTGTGATACACAGCCTTTCAAACTGTGTCGGTAACACAATAGCCGACAATGGAGAAAGAACAAACAAGACCGGTGAAAGGGGACAATGGTGGCGGCGTCAGGCTTCGACGGACTCGTACAGAGTTCGAACCCGGAGCCGGGAACATCGACAGCTTGAGAATGTTCTATATAATCTCAGTTTTCTAATATGAACACTTATGACATTTTTCATCTCAGTGGTACAAAATTTCTGAGAACTCACTTCCTTTGATTTTCAGAATTGATCTAGAAAGCCGTGATTTGCTCTCCCCTTGATAGTTATATCATGGATACAACTCCATGGTTATATCATGGAGTTGTAAATCCATGGTTATATGTTGAGATACATTTTTCAATGTTGTGCATTGTTGTCATTGAAGCCGTGATGAGCTCTATCTAAGGATCCTAGATGGATTCTGAAAAAGGTCTATTGCATTATGCAACGTTGTTGTTGAAGATTTAGGGGGCCGTGTTAGAAACAAAGCCCCTTCCCTCCACAATAGGGAAGTCTCATCAAAAATAAATATTCCTCAAAGTACCTTAAAATGGAAGATCATTATCTAAAAATACGGGCGGTATAATTTTTATATCTGAGAAGCGTATATTTCCAATTCTATTAGCATTTTAAGTTTGAAATTTGGAACTTCCCGTTCTGTAATTGAAAAACGGCTCTTGACGTCATATCTCATGTAAACAACTGCCTCCTTGAAGTATTCTTAATAATATCAACGATATTAAGTTGGATATTTTACAATATCTAGGATGCAGTGACTCTACAACAATGCCTTTTATACCACTGTTTTCTTCAGAAAATACATTTTGATACAGTATTTACCAAAACGTGTTTAAAATAATGCAATTATTTAACATATTGTTGTTAATTAATGTTTAGAAGTGTTCATTTACTAACTAGAAATAAACGTTGGTTCAGTTAAAGTCTTATGAAAGCAATAATCTACTAAAGGGTGAGATTTCAGTACTATTTGTATGATATAAAATTATTGTTTACTGACATATGACGTCAGAACCTTTTAATCACGAGCAAGAGGGCGCAGGTTCGTTTCTGAGCGAGTTTTGACAGCAATATCTTTGACTTGCTGTTAAAGCGATGTTAATGCACCTTTCGAGCCGAAACCAATTAGTTCCCGTTTATTTTAACTTGAGGTAACCAGAAAGCAAATAAAAAAAATGCGTGAGACTTCCCTATTCTATCTGAAAAATACTCTAGCAGCACCTATGGCTATAGCTACCTTTCAAAGACAGACATAATCTACGAATTCAATTATTATATTATGCATGTGAAAAATACTTATCGTTATTGCCTTATTCGAAAGAATATACTTTCATAGCAATTAAACAACAAAGAAAAGTACACGCAGACGAAAATGACTTCGGGAAGTATAACAGTTATTAACCTTCTCATGAATATAATATAAATTAATATATACTTATCTTATACTTCTAATCTCGTTAATTAATTCATAATAGATCAAAGAAGAGAATGTTTCATGAGCGTTGATTACTTTCAGTACGTATACACGTAGCTAAAATGTTAATTGAAATCAAACGAGTGGTCAAGTCAAGAGAAACCCGGAGGAATTGGCCCTGACTGGCCAGCGCCGTTATGTAAATCTGGGTTCGCGGGTGATTCGGCTGTGCTGCCCAGTTGGCTTGTTATTTAGAGGAACACACGGTGTTTAGCTGTATCATAGTCATTTAGAGCAGGAGTAGACCAGCAGGGCGATTCTGTATGGGCGACGATACGTTTATCCCCGGTTTCGGTTGTTAGAAGAAGGCGATGAGCCAATCACCGGCTTGCATTCGCCTTCAGTAACGACTAAAACCGCTGATAAATTTATCGTCGCCCATACAGAATCGCCCTGCAGGAGGATACGGCTATACCGTTCACTATTCATCATAATCACCATGAATTAACTTGTCTTCTTCATAAAAAACATTTATTTGTAATTATTGTTTACCTACTCAGTTACACAAATTAATTATCAGTGGAGAACATAATACAATTTTTTTATGAGTTAATTACAGAAATCTATTTAATGCTAAACAAATCTTCAGAACTATCCATATATTCTGTGAGCCCTAAAGTCTAAATAGGCCTAACTATGATTATATTTGTATATGAGTGTTGAGCATGTGAGGAATGGTTGTCAAGATGAGTAGTGTGAAGATAAACCATGAAGATGTTTCCGTTTGTTATTAATTGTAATTCATTGACAGCCACAAGGTTGCTGCCAATCTAGCTAAGTTTCTCTCGATAAACCTCGCTGCACGAAATTATCGTCTTCACCAAACATTAGTCCTAGTTTAGTCCTAGCTCACTAAAAGTGCGAATGGACCGTTTCATCTAAGCTAATTCATTTTTACTTCGCTCTTTAAAACTTTTTCCCTTGTGATTTCTCTCTTCTGTTTTTGGTATACCTATTTATTGTGTTGGTTTTTGCTGCGGTGCCCTTCATTTGTTTACTAATTTGCTTTTTAGGAGGATAGAAATTAGAATGGACCATCGTCCAAACCATCATTTAGTATGAACAATTACATTCTCCTAATAAAACAATGCCGAACGGTTAAAATGAGGTATTTATTAGGTATAAATAGAGAGAGAGGTTGGCTGATGCCAGAAGGTACGGGTGGCGCATTTCACAATTATAATTGTTGTTGTGTTAAGTCAGGAGGTTACACACGAAGGAATACGAACGAAATGTAAGAGTATGAAATACTGAATTATTTTCAAATAAATTATCAAAAGGGCAATTTTTTAATGACGTTAAAACTCAATGCTAATGAATGACACAGCGAATCCAATAAACAATGTTTCCTTTATTCCTTATTGTACGTAGTGTTTAAGAGTACACAAGATACGTAAATCAACAAGACTCATCATCAAGTATTTAACACGTCTTAACTTGTAGGATGTTAAGTTTTATAAACTTTTTTTAAACGTTAAAGGGTTGGTGTTTTTATTGTACTATATGGTAATGGCATTTCAAATTTACTTCTAAATTCAGTAAACTTAAAATAACAACCATACCATAATTATAATATAACACACAGTTTTTTTTTAAACAGCATTTGGTTCTTTAGAAGAAAAAAAATTGAGTCCTGTTTTAACTTTGAGACAATTAAAAACGGTATAATTTCACGCAAATTAAGATTGGCGGTAATCCTTCCTCTTAATCAATCACACGACCGCGACAGATCTGGGCCGATGTGATGCCACATGACATTGACACAACACAAGGTCACCCAACATCCCTAGACGGCGGCGGACACCTGACTAGAGAGAGAAAGGTGACAAGACATACAGACATGGCCGAACCACTTTTACTTGCTATAGTAATACGGAAAACTAACTGTGCATTGTTTGGCGGGGAAATCAAAGTAATAACAAGAACGATATAATACACAACACAACACAACACACGCAACTTTCTAGGAGATAAAACATGTTATACGGCTATTACGTCGTCAGACATGAGATCCTCGCGTTAGGCAGCACTGGGCTAGGACAGCGTCTGGAAGTGTGACCACTTTAATTTGTATGGGTACTAAATGTTGTTGGGTGAAGAGATAAGCTGCCCGTGGTGTGTCACACATAATGGATTGGCTGCGCTGTGAAGATAATGTCCGAGACGTCTCCAGCACTTCTCACTGTGATTGAGTCATCGTAGCACTCGAACATTCCAAGGCAGTGGGTTCCTTCTCCAATGTTATCCTAGTTCGCGAGTTCCCCCCCCACCCCCCCCCCCCCCCGAACACCAAGAAAATAAGCAATCTAGATCCAAAGGCTAACGGTAGCTATAGTTCCTCATCTACTGCTCTATGCGTGTTATTTTTCATAAGGAAAACAATTAATTTTAGAAAGAACAATTCATTTCTTTTGGCCACACTTTGAAAATGTTTTCAACGTCCTCATAGTCTATATTAGCGATGTCGACATTTTGAACCGTTTTTCATCATGTACTTCTGGCTGGAATTCATGGTCGTCTCTCACCCCCTAAGGGAGCCCGTTGTTGATATGGATTTGTTTTCTATTCATAGTTCCCACGTGACGTCACAGCGGCCATGATTGCGACACAATTTATGAGGACCAATCCTAGATCATTGGCAAATACTATTCAAATTCGATAAATAAGCCTAATTTAGAATTTAAAAAGTAAACATAAGTAATAAAACAATTGCAAATTACGACATGTACCAATTTTATTTAAAAAACACGCTCAATTTTAAAGAACTAAGAATTACGGTGTTCTAAATCACAACAGGCTTCAATTGTTTCTCCATGGCAACGTCAAAGTTTGATCACAAATGTGGCCGCCACGCGCACAGATGTGACGTACGTGCAACCTATGAATATGTGCTACACGGTTGTTTTAGATGATTGTTATGGGCGCTGCCATCTTGAAATTTGACGCCATTGAAGTGCTGCTGAAAAATAATTCCTCACTATATAGAAGGCATCTACCATTGTCACCAATATTGTTTTATATTGTTGGTGAAAATAACACGGCCAACTATATATGACACAAAAAATCCTACCACGGTCTTCTTGATCTCCTAGAGCAGCACTTTAATGGCGACAACTAAAACAACCGTATAACATGCATGAAAATTAAACTGCTATATCTGGCAACAACGGGGGTCTCTAGGGGTAGGGACTAGGGACGACGACTGAGCATACGGACCTCAGTCATTTGGGGTCAGATAGTTCTCAATCCCTGTCTTCTCTCATCTCGCGTCAAAGTATTATACGGGTACCCGACCCTATACGTCACTATATTCACATGCGCACGTGGTGTATTGGAAGCAAAGACATTGGAATAGTAGTATAGTATATATTTTATTGGAAGGCGCCGCTACCCACGTGTTGCACATACATGTTAGAAGGCTGTGTAAGGATGTACAAACAAACAAGGTTTGTTGTGCTAATGAGGAGTACAACTTTCGCGCGCATCACTGCACGATATGTAACCCGAGATTGATGCTACTATTCGGAAACACTTGAACTTGAGTTGAACTTGAGTTGAACCTGAGCTGAACCTGAGCTGCTTCTCAACGATCTGAACTATGAACCAGGAGTGATCATTAACTAAATATGGTGAAGAGATGATCACGAAGGCCAGTGGCGGACCAGAGATAGGGGGGGAATCAACTGCCCACTCCCCCACCCGCCCACCCCGAAACTACATCGAGGCTGGTGTTTCTAAATGTTTTATAAAGAGGTGCACCCAGTATAGTTTGTAGTGAGGGTGCACCAGTAATCACCTTATGCTTCTATAAATACAGCGATCGTAGGCGATCACTGTAACTTCGAGTCAGGAATTAAATAAAGTCGTTGAAAAACTGTTTTCGCAAAATGCATTTTTTGTACATTTTAAAAATGTACCGTGACCGAACGCTTTACAATAATCCAAATCCCTTTCTTAAAAATGTTAAACCAAAGATTACAAGTTAAACTATCACTCTGTCATTTGTAAAAATTTGAAGACATTGTATACTCGTATGTTGATGCACCAATGGCGGCAAAAACGTTTGAATAATCATTGCAATAATGGGAAAAACAATTTCAAAAGCTTATACAAATGTATTGAAGTTTGCCACGAAAAAAACAATTTGTTAAATAACCATACACATGCTACAAAATAAAAAGTGACCATTATGCAACACAAAGACCATCTTTCCCTTATTAACAGATAATAAGTAACTTTTCCTTTCATAATTATCATCTCGATCGCAGCCGGTGTCTTATACGAACGACTCCATCCAACTAAGAGGCTGACGTGACGTGAGCAAATTCCTCGAATTCAACGAACAACGAAATAACTGAGTTATTACGTATGAGTATGAGTATGACGGGCAAGACTTTCATAACCGTGTGGCAGGCAGGCAGGACGCATGGCTGGGCAGCTATCAACGCACCTTGCACTGTATGCGGTGTGTGGGTGTGGGATACTGTATGTTGGGCGCTCACATTACAACAACCTTCAATCATGCTGTGCACAGGGGGATGTTGACCAATGTGGCTTGCAGGCGGCGTTTAGTATGGCAACGAGGTTAGCGGGACGGTTTGGAGCTCGCAGTGAAATAGAATTTGAAATGGAAAAAACATATAACAGAATATAATGTTGTAAACATTATTTGTGAAATTAATTAAATTGCCATTACCGCAATTAGTCAAAATAAAAAGTAGTTGAATTAGTTTTCAAAATGTTTGTAGTTATCTGCACTATGATGCTGAGGAAGACAGCGCAGTTATACTCTACAATAATCGGTTTCTTGCACTTCCCCATGACACTGACTAAACTTTTTTAAAGGACAAATAATATGTTTTGATAACTTTAAAACTAGAGACTTTTTACATTTGCACAAGGTATCATTAAAACGTAATTGTAGATTGTAATTGAAATTGAAATAAAGTGGGCATACAATTACTCAAACAAGTTCAACAAACAAGTTCACAAACAATTTCTATTACAATACAATTTCTATTTTCGAAATCATAATTGAAAAGGTAATTCAATTCCCCAGAAATTAATTAATTACGCTGACTAAATTACTTTAGAACACTGCCAGAATCCTAACCATATGAAAGAAGCAACCGAGTGTTTAAGTTAAGTCCAGTCAAAGTTGTCCCGTCCTTCAGTGAAAACTCCCGAATCATGCATCTTAGAACAGAGATGCTGAAACTTGTTAGAGCAAGGACCAGAACGCTCGCTTTATAATAAAATGTGGCAACGAAATGTCTTAATTGATCCAGTAAGGTTTAAGATAGGTTTCTAAATTCTTCTAATCAACAAATGAATAAATCTCAGTTCTCAGAAACTATCTCAGGCTACACATTACAAAGAATTATGATTAAAATTAGAATTACAAATCGTGTACCCATTCTAGTAATTTTAGTGTCTATCCCATGATGTTGCTAATTTCAGTTTTCTCACGAAGGCCAGATGAAATCATTTCATTGGCCACATAGTTTGAGCACCCCTGCCATAGAAGGACCTCAGTGCCTCAGCCAAAACTTAACGACAAGCAAGTGTTTAAATAATTTTTTCTGCTGGAAACAATCCAGCTTGAAAATGTAAATATTACTTTATTATATTCTATTGAGTATTTTATTGAGTTGTTTTTTTCTATGTATTTCTTTCCAACCCTGTACATTTTTGGAAAATAAACTTTTTAATAATTAATAATTTGTTGGTAAAGAAACTTTGGGCTTTAGGTAGAAGCAGTGTATCACCCATAAGCAATATCAACACTACCCGTACAGTGCTCAACATATAGTTTTAGAAAACTGCAACAAAACTATAACGCAAATTCACTTTCTACCCTATACTAGTGTGTAGGTTTTTTCTATCTATGGATCTCTAATCAAATAGTTGCTTTAGAGAGTGCATATAATACGTTCATGTCGGCTAGATCTAGACCAAGAGAGTTGGTTGGGGCCTTAGGGCTCGCTAGAACAACTGAGGAGAGAGGACATTGGGTGATTCCTAATCCTACACACATTCAAATCTCTGTCGATATCGCAGGCATCATTACGAGCCACGCAAGTCTGTCTACCGTCTTAGAGGGGGGGGGGGGGGGGGGGCAAGGGTGTGTCATTGAGCGTACGGCCAGACAATGTGAGGTGCCTCCGCTCGATTGAAAGCGAGTCTGTCTGCATTCTTGACATTGATTCCCGCAACGAGGAAAATTATTATTTATTTCAATCCGCTTTCCTATTTGATTTTTTTAAGTCCACTAATCAAACGACACGCATTACAATTAGACAACTATAGTGACATGTTCATGTGGATAATACGAGGTTCGAACTGTTCCCCGGGGGGGTAATTAAGGACGCGGCTGGAGTCGAACCCCAGACGCTGAATACATTCTTGTCGAATCTAAGCATTTGAAGTATAGCCCTACACCGTAAGAAACCGAAGTAATTAAAATGTACAATGTACAATGTACAATGTACAATATATAATGTACAATGTACAATGTAAAATGTACAATATACAATATACAATGTACAATGTACAATGTACAATATGCATATTATGTCACTCTGGTACACGAAACCTGTGTTCACCAACTTAAGACAAAAATAACAATGTTTACCTGCAACCACCCATTCTTTCCACAGTAGTGGTTGTGTTACTACAATTAATTAATTACTCCCTTAATATCACATATTTTTATCAAAGTCAAAGGAACAAAATTTAATATATTTTAAAATAAATGTTTGCACACTTGAGAGATTATTCTACAAAACATTTATCAGTGATTACTCTTGCTATTTTTTATGCGAGTGGGCACCGCATTAGCCACGGGGAACAACAGCCCACCCAACATGTTAATCCATCGATTTCATCCGAGATGCCATTTGCGCACTTTCTCATAAACTATAACGCATGTCTGACCCAACAAAGTAGATCTCAGTCCTAGAGCACTTCCATTGCAGGAAGTCAAGATTCAATTATATTAATTATACAGTTTAATAAATCGTAAGATCTGTGGTATACTATTGATGCAGTTATAATGTTATGCTACTCATAAAGTCGAGATCACGAGTGTGTTGATTGCAGATGATGATGATCAGAACAATTCAGGATGATAATGCCGAATGAGAGAATCGAACCCACGACGTAAATTGTAAATTAAACGCATAGTTATAGTCTACTTTTAGTTACTACTTCTGAGATCTACTTTGTGTGAGACATGTGAAAGTACAAAAAAAATAGCTCTGTACAGTCCGACTTCTCCGCCACAGCTAATATATACAAGTAATAAAGATTGAAACATGTAGATCATGTTGAAACTGAGCCGTTGGACATGACACAATAGGGAGTATTCACGTGACGTCACATCGGCCATATTGGAGGCCACCTATAGTACTATTTCAAGTTTCATTTAGCTGTCAATAGAAAAAGAATAATATTGTTTATGGGGAAATATGACAACTTTGAACACGTATATCCCCCGATAAAGTGTACGAAAATGATTATTGTATGCTTTTGTAAACGATTATAAGAGTAATCAAGACAAAGGAGTTAGTTTATGTTGATTTTAATAGCAAACCAAAGTTAGAGAACAGTTGAATTTGTATCAAACGCCAGCTGAAACATAGTAACAATGAACTACCAATCACATGCCATTGTGGCCTCCAATGTGGCCACTATGCGCAATACGTGAATACACACGTGACGTCACATCGGCCATATTGGAGGCCACCTATAGTACTATTTCAAGTTTCATTTAGCTGTCAATAGAAAAAGAATAATATTGTTTATGGGGAAATATGACAACTTTGAACACGTATATCCCCCGATAAAGTGTACGAAAATGATTATTGTATGCTTTTGTAAACGATTATAAGAGTAATCAAGACAAAGGAGTTAGTTTATGTTGATTTTAATAGCAAACCAAAGTTAGAGAACAGTTGAATTTGTATCAAACGCCAGCTGAAACATAGTAACAATGAACTACCAATCACATGCCATTGTGGCCTCCAATGTGGCCACCATGCGCAATACGTGAATACACCCTATAGGAGACCCCACATCCACATTCAAGTAGGTATATATTGCGACATATGAATCCTAAATGCTCTCACAGCTACAGATGTTCGAAGTCTTGCCTACTTTCATTGGCCACGCTGTTGCATGTTAATGTCCTCAAGTCTGACACTAATTAGGCAACGTGAATGACTGATATGGTCAATAAATAATGTTAAATGGGGCTCCTGTGATTACGGGTATGAAATCTAAGCTGATCGCCAGTCCGGTCACTCATCTCATGTGAATAAGTACTGAAAGTAGGTAGGTACTACCACATTAGGTTCCTGTTAGGCTCATTACACGGACGATACTGACAGTATATAAAGTGGATTTATTGATCCCGCGGTCTGATTTCTCAAATATTAATGAAACTTGGGCGAATTAAAGAGATCAGTCAAACCATTTCTTTTTACGACATACCCTCAATATCACTAATAGTAATTTATCACTAATTTGTATGAACTGTGTTTTGAGTACAAAATTAAAAATTTTGATATGATTTTTTTTGGGGCATCTGTGATTACTTTTGGGTGCGATCGTTTTGTTCGCCGGTTCACAACACAACAATCAATACTTTGTATTGATAGACGAAAACATTCGTGCACCAATTTAATGATATACAATTGTGATAAAATGAGTGATAGTGGGAACACGTGGATGTCGTTTGGATTTAAATTTAATATTTACACTCAGAACTTTGTATGATAATAGTTATTTTAAATGAATAAATTGAATTTCATTAAAAAGAATTGAATTTCACTGAAACAATTGGAGGAAATATAATTAAAACACAGGGGGGATCCATCAACAATTTTTAAAATATCATTTACGAGCCTACGAATTTGTACCGTAAATTCATTGTAAAGATGCCTAGGGGAAAGCGGGGGGTGGGGGTCTGAACTTCCTATATACGCCACGCTACTGAGTCATTCTTTCAAAGTCTGCCCTGTCTATAATCTCAAGACACTCAACTTGGCACCAACCCCAACTGTCCTTCACAGATCATAGATCTAGTCTACCTCAATGACGATACAAGTGTGCGGTATTCGAACCCACGCCCCGTGCTCCAGTATCTATATTGCGTGCCTGGCAGTGCTCCTTCACACGCGTTACAAAGTGCGTATCTAGACCACAGCTGCTTTCAGAATCCCAAATATAAAGAAGATACTATTAATTATACGGCCCTCACTATTGTTTTTGTAAAACTATTATTCAGTAAGTGCTACGCACAGCGTAAACACGGAGATAATTATTAAGGAAATAAATAAAACAGGTAGAAAACCTATAATTTAACGCTGCCGTTTCCAAAAAACATTATCTTTCGTTTTAGTTATTCCGCCAATCAATGGAAATTACAGGTTTGGGGCATCTTCACTAGATCTTGTCTTTAGTAACGAACATACACGCGAAATTCAATTTTGACAATCACCGAAGTAGGTTTCAAAACCAAACCAAATAGAAAATAAGCTCAGGAAGGCTGAACGATGCGCAATGAAGTATAATGTACAGTGGGGGGGGGGGGGGGGATAATGTGAACATTTAGGCACGAGACTATAAGTACGAGAAAAACATTCAATTAAAAGCAGATGAAGAATAACAGTGGTCTTCACCGAATGCAATGAACCACTTCACCACGTCACGTGGTTCAACCGTGACTCATGACGAGAGATTGCGAGAGCCGTGAGCCGAACGTGGCAATATTCACATTGGGCACAACAGAATAATTACATTCCATAAGTGCAACTTTAATAAAGATAACATATTATTCTACTATAACGTCGGTGTAATGAATTTAAAAAAGGATTGCCATCACTCCGATTTCAAAGTGTGTAAAACAAATCACAGTTGGGTGTTAATGCGTGTATGTCAGTTGATTGATTATTGATGAAGGATGAATTAATTGATGATTATATATGTAATGTACCTAAAGTAACGCAACAAGGTTTATCGAAACGATGAAAGTACTATAGGGTCAGTATTGAAGTGCCCGGGTCGTAACCTCCCCGTAGAGAGAAAGCCCTAAGAACGCGTGGCTTCATTATTGTTACATTACGCCTCTCTTTTATTGCAGTAAGACTCGAGATAATTAGGGGTATACATGAAGATTAAGTACAATTACACAAAACAATGCATTATGCGGTATTCGAACCCACACTGACACGCCTAGGACGTGCGCCCCAATGAGCCACAGCGTACGACAAAATGCGTTGCTAAATACCACAAAACAATGTGATGTCACACACACCTAATTAACGCACAAAGTAATTAGTAATCTGTGTGATAATATATGTTGAAGCTCACCATGTCTGCTGCTCCTATGTATGTCTGGTACAACACACGAGACGCGAACACTGGGCTACGTCGCACAACAACAGTACCTCACCGCAAGACGCGCACACACTGAGTGAATCACATGTGGAATGTCCACTACTACCCCAACCCTCTTCCCCCTCCCTGCAGTGTATTCATACGCCTGCATCAAGTCATAAGACCATGCATGATACTGCAGGGCTTCAAGTCTCATCTTTTGGTAATCATACTAA
Organism: Isoperla grammatica; assembly: GCA_945910005.1. NCBI lineage: Eukaryota > Metazoa > Arthropoda > Insecta > Plecoptera > Perlodidae > Isoperla > Isoperla grammatica. The sequence goes on from OX246740.1 coordinate 51,366,128, forward strand.
TCGTCTGAGACAATCATACTAATCGTCTGAGACAATCATACTAATCGTCTGAGACAATCATACTAATCGTCTGACACAATCCTAATAATCGTCCGACACAATCATACTAATCGTCCGACACAATCATACTAATCGTCGGACACAATCATACTTATAGTCCGAGACAGTCATACTATTCGTCCGACACAATCATACTAATAGTCCGAGACAATCATACTAATCGTCCGACACAATCATACTAATCTTCCGTCACAATCATACTATTTGTCCGAGACAATCATACTAAACATCCGAGACAATCATACTAATCGTCCGACACAATCATACTAATCGTCCAACACAACCATACTAATCGTCCGACACAATCATACTAATCGTCCGAGACAATCATACTAATCGTCCGAGACACAATCATACTAATAGTCCGTGATAATGGTTGTATGATAGAATGATGTATGATGCTGATATAAATTATGCTCATTTTAGCAATCATACTACTGTGATCATACTAATCCAGACGATGAGTGCTGTGACAAGATAAAACCAACAGAAATGGCATCCTTGCTCATCGCAAGACAGGATTCGAACTTGGAACGTAAGAAACATGTTTACGAGGCTAAATGACCATGACTACTACACTCTCATCAATCTATTATACTAGTTTCAAAACTTTAATCAATAAATCAATCAATGAATCAATCAATCGACCAATCAGTCATTCATTCATTCATTCATTCATTCATTCATTCATTCATTCATTCATTCATTCATTCATTCATTCATTCATTCATTCGGGACTAAAGAATCTGCAGTAACTTCCCGGCATGAGGTAATAATATGTGAGAGCGGAAATTAATGGAGGGTCATATTTTTTAGGGGAGGGGGGGAGGGTTATTTTGTAATTTCGAGCGACAAGTTTTGTAACACCTACCATACAGACTCAACGCGGTAACAATTGAACCGAACCCAAAATCTCTGACATAAGAAGGAACCCATAAAAACAACATGAATCCAGCACGAACACCCACGTCGAGCAACATCGGGCAAGGCCAGGAGATGGATGGGTGACCACTGACCACTCTAATCAGACTCTATGAGAGAGCTCAAAGATTACGCAACAATTCGATCCATTCTCCTCAACAGCCGAGGTTGGTGAAGGTACGAACGAACCCGCGCGGTCAACGCTACATTGCGCTTGGTATAGGTTTAGACGGGAGAAGACTACGTGCCTCTCTCTCAGCTTTACCCCTAGTTCGTCCTCTCGATTAGACCAACGCATGCTTTAGATGACATGTGGTCGTAATACAACAAGGTATAAAGAAAGAACCAGGGATAGAACGTACGACCGTCCACAACCAAAGCACGAGCCCATGACAACTGGAAATGGACTGTTTTTGGATAAAATTAATCAATTTCAATAATATATTTTATCCAAACGTCATACATTTTGAATGATTTTTTAAATATGCGTAAATCTTCATAATATTATCGTGAGCCGAACAATTCCCAAATTTTATATTGAATGTAATTTTAATGGTACGAACAAAGAACTTAAATTCTGACACTATTCAAGTAATCTGTATCAAACAATCTTCGAATATATTATTACAAGTGATAAGCTAATAATGTCTACAGTTACCACAGTGCGAATATTATTTTCATGTTAGTGGCTGTAGACGTCTAGGAAGAAAATCTGGGGAGGGGGGCTGTTCATTTCATCAGCATACTATCTTAATTTTTATTGGAATAAGAAATCAATTCGTATACGTACGCCATACCAGTTACTTTTAGAAGTCCATGGTCATACATAGCTGCAGGATACTCAAGTTTTTGTTCTCCAATGCTGAATTTTGTTTTAAAAAACGTATGTACGCACCTATTAACGCGCATAATGTAGAATCACACACAAAACTCTAATTACCACCTTCACTTACAGTAGCTACTTGAAATCTAGTTTCTATGCACCTGTCAATGGAATGAATGCAAGTGTGAGAAACAATTTCGTATACTCAAGAGTTTAATTACAGATTAACGGTTCGCACGTTATAATTCATGTCTAAGTGACGGGAGCCTTGTAACTTGTAGCTTGTAACTTACAGGGCGTGAGAAACAAGGTGTTTCGTGTATGTTTCATACTTTATTACTTTTGGGACGTTTAACCTTTACATTTTAATTTTCACAATTATTAAAAGAAAACGTCTAAAATTGTGTCTAGTCGAAAATAGTCATCTATGTTTTTAAATAAAAAATGAATTTGTATTTATTGTTTACACACTTAGTTCAAGAACTGATTTTCAGTGGGGGACATTATTTCGATTATTATGTGCTTCGTTGCTATGAGAGCTCGAAGGTCACCGTTTACATGACAATGTCAGTATCCTACCAATACATTCACGTCAATTTTAAAGATAAGAAACGGGAACCCTGCATCATCGCTCATTTGTCGATGTCTAGGAGATATAAACAAAACCATGTAAAACCGTATTATGTATAAATTTCCATAAACTTCAATAATTTAAAAAATGCCACTATTAATATATTTTACGGATTTTTTTTTAAGAAGTCAAAAAAGGTAATTTATACGAGTTTTATTTTTATTATCAATGTCCAACTATTTTTTTAACTTGTCTAATTGCCTTTTGAATGCTTTAAATTGAATACGACCATTTTCAAAAATATCTTTAATCGTTTCTGAGAGGAGGAATATCGCCCCCCCCCCCCCCCCACACACACACAAGGACATTTGCGCACTGAGGGAGGTATTAAGATCATTATGGACAATGGATGAAGAAGACGATACCGGGATTCGAACCCAACCGCACGACTCCACACAACAACATCAAACAACCTTGAGAGAGAAAGAAATAAACAACACTCAATCAACTCAACGCCTCCAAGTTAGATAATTTATGCGCGTAATGTCGAGGTCAAGTTGACCGTCCTTGAGGGGGGTGGGGGTGAGCGCGCCCGCAATGAAAGTGTCCGTGGCGGGGTACCAACACAACGCCACGCAACGCAACGCAATACAACGCCACGGTGGAGTATACATCCACTCTCTTTCATCTGCTACTCTATATATTAGGCCGGCGCCTCGCAGAACATGCACATTCAACACGGCACTCTATAGAGCAACAGCTGCAGCTCTCAGGATTACTTCTACACGAGTCGGCGGTAGAACCACCATGGTACGTGCCTCATGCCTTCTCATCATCATTACTACCACTAATTCAATCATCTAATCAAGAACAATTATTTTAATTTAAATGTTTTGTTTTTTAATTTTTTTGTTTAAAATTGAAACGTGTAAAAAACAAATTTTTGTATAGTGTAAATCAAATTCAGTTCAGTCAACGATATAAGTAAATCAATGGTCGGACAGGATATGTCTTTATTCGAATCACTCTACTGCACTCACCCTATTATTTTTGTTTGGCTGGGGTGGATCATTTCTAAACGTTAGTTATGTGGGTTCGAATCCCGCGTAAAGCATAAGGTATGGGTTTCATGTTATTGTTTTTAATCTTTATTCGTCACCCTACTCGCAATCCAACAAAATAATCGTCTGGCTCAATCTTATTGATGAATCAATATGCAACATTATGTTGATGAGAAATAGATCAGATTAGATAAAAAAAAATGAGTGCATAGTTGTTAGAGTGACACGTGTTCTCGCCTAACCTTGATTTACTTATGTCATCTTTAAATATCCCTAATATTGAATCTCGATTAGCCTCAGTGTTCAATAACCAGATGCAAATTTTAGTGTTTGGTTATAAAAATTGTTTACATTGGATTGGAACTTACAATGTGAAGAAGACAATATTAATGACAAACTTTTTTTATTAATACAAACAAAGGAATTAAAATACAGAGGTCCCTCTGAAAAGTTCTTCTGTGAGAACTCGAAACAGGTAAAATATTTACTCTTTTGTTGTAAGTTGGTAATTAAGTATTTATTACTCGATGTTTTATAAGATTTTAAAGTAAACTAGTCGACAGTAAAATTTAAAGATTTAGTGGGGGGACGGGGGGGGCGGTGGGGGTGTGAGGTGTGAGGTGTGAGGTGTGAGATAAATGAGAAAATAAAAATAAAGTTGTAAAAAATTTAAAAAACATGTTTGAAAGTTTGGATCATTTGTTTCTAAATTTGAATGGAAAGTGGTTGATTGATCTAACTCAGTTTACAACTCAAAGCGAGGCTAATCGTGACGGCGTATATACAGTGTGTACTCGATTAATGTCTCTAATACAACACGAGGCGTTTAACGAGACGAGGTTTTAAGAGGCCCCATTAAGTAGTTAAGCTGTTAGTTTAACGACTACGCTGTAGCCCGTGGCAAGAAACAATTATCTTGATGCTCATCAAGACAATGTTTCTTATTGCTTTTCTTCGTACGAGATAACATCTCTAGCTACAGCGAGCTACCACCTCTAGCTACAGCGAGCTACCACACTGCGGGCAGGCTATTTGCGCTACATAAACCACTTTCGTTTATTAGTGGATTTAATAATATGGCGCTAATCTTACCAGTACAACAATTAACATTGCGAGACAGATATTAATTCTTTTTAAATGATAGAGGAGAAATACTACGAATTACATCTACAGTTTTTTTTTTTCAATAGGAAAGTGAAGTGTTGTTGTTGTTGTTGTTTGTTGTTTTGATGTATGTTATGGAAACTTTATCATTAATTTCATGTTAAATACGGGTTTACAAAGGTAGATTAGAAAGCGTCCAAGAACATGTGTGAAACATCTTACCGAGAAGATGTGTTTGATATGTTAAACATTAGATGGATTTCAAAGTAATGTGAGGTTCAACTTGTTCTAACGATAAAGTAGGCATAATTAAATTTGTTCCAAACAGAACCCAATTCCAAAATATAAATCATACAGAAGAAGGGAGGCATTCGCTGGGGCTCGTACAGATGGGATGAAGCAGTTGTGTGGAACTAAGGAACGTGGGTTCGAAACCCGCATAAGGAATCAACTATTTATAGATGCACCGTATTTTCACCTACCCACAAGTACAACTTATAATTCAAACTCATATAGAGAAACTTTAAACATGTTTAGAAACTGGAATATGCAATTTTACAAAAAGAAAAAAAGCCAACCAAAATGCGAGTATGAATAATAAACACATATCGCAGGCACACTTTCGATCCGACGACATTTGAAAGTGATGAGATAATTAATCAAATGAGGGTCTCTAACGACTGCACTGCACAAAAACTGGTCGCGCGGCCAGGGAAAGTCAACAAACTTGTTGGGTAGACCGCGATGCATCCCTGCAGGCACGCATATGCAGGCACGCGTATAAATAAATAAATAAATAAATTCACATTTATAGTCTACCCACTCAGTAACTAAACTGATTTGCATTTTTTGTACCCATTTGGTTATCTCTTTTTACCCCCCTCCACCCCCACTATAATGTGTGACTTCTAAGCATGGCAAATTTTTAATTTAATTGCTATTTACATTGCAATTGACATCGATACTTGACAGGTAGGGTTGGTGGATTATAGAGTTCGGTTGTAAAAACCACCAATTTCCAAATGGCAACGAGTGGATGATTATGAATTTGATAAGAACAAGACACGACATCCACAAGGATTCGAACCTGGAACGCAGGTTGACCTTGTTTTATAGGCATACAGATACTCTCTGAATACTGTATTCATAAACATTTGTAGGACCGAGATCCTTAAAAATGTGTTTATTCATTTGTAGCGAAATTATTTACGAAATTGCCTACTAAAACATAATAATAGTAAGAACACAACAGTTATGAGATAAAACACAATTCGAAAGACACCGTTCAAAATTGAATAAATGGAAAATATGTGAAAGGAAGCTATTTTGATTAAACTAACGGAAAGCTACAACACTGTGTGAATACACCTTGCTTGAGGTTGAGGTTATGTTCAATTACCATAATAGGTGTATTTAAAGTACAGCTGCACTGAGCGGCTAAGGGGAAAGGTGCGTGTTAGTAAATGAGACTTATGCATCTTGGCAGTAACTTATCCCGTCCCACGAAATGCATAAAACACTTTCAGTTCTCAAGACTACCGCAAAATCACAATTATTATCAAACAAGTTTCTTCAGCGTTTTACCAACAAGTGTTCACGTGAAAACGACCACAAATGACGGTTATTATACACTTTTCTTCGACTTCTAGCCAACCAAGTGTTTGCCTGAAAACGACGACAAATGAGAAACACCGCCAAAGCACTCGAGACTCGAGTTGTTTGCCAACTCGTGACTGAAGCTATAGACTAGACACGTTAAAACATGCATCGGCAGTAAATAGAAACAACATCCAAACACAGCTGGCATCATTGTCTATTCTTAAAAGTCGAAAAGCGTAGCACATAGAATAACAATGCACCAACTTGTTTGTATAAATGAGCTCGAATATGCTGTATAGCTTTGGCACCTTATCTAGACAAAACGAAAGCGGATCTCTTGTTCGGAGTTTTACATGATACTGCAAGGAACTGTTCTACTGTTTCTATTTTTGTTTTGTATTTTTAAGATGGATTGATTAATACATACTTCTTTATTTTGTACTAAAGAAAAATTGTATGTAAACAGTATGAATAAAATGTACTTGAAACTTGAAACTTAAACTTAAAACTTGATCACGCGCGAGGAAAGATGTTTCTAAACCCACTTGGCGCCATTTTTATACATCTCGCCCTTAAAACGAAGCGACAATGTTGTTTTACAAGATGACTTTAACTTTGAAGATGTCACGAATTATGTAACTCGATAATACTGTCCAGTTTATAGACATCAAGAGATACAAAGTAGTCTAGTTATGGGATTGAAAGGGGTTTAGTTGGGTCCTCAGTGCCCCATAGCTTTAGAGAAAAATTTCGTAAATATATAAACGTCGTTCAGAAAACTATAAATGAACGTTAGTCGAGACTTACATTCACTTTCAGCTCGTTATACATTGGTGCAACAGAACAAGCGTGAAAAAATATTCTTTGCGACACTTTTTGTGCATTTGGAAGTTGCCCAACTCGAATCTATAGGAAAGTGAATTTAACCTTTCTCCTCGACTTTCTGGCTTACTTTACTAGTTGTCCCTGATTGACCAAACAAGCTGCTATGTATCGTGTCCGACCTTTTATTAAACGTGTTTATTTGAAATACCTAAATAAAGAAGCGGCTGAGCTTATCATCAGCAGAAAAGCCCGGTTTAAAAAGGAGCATAGCTACCTATTATTGACATGAAAGTAAAAGGTGTACACTCTTAATTTCGTGTATTTCAGAAGGAAGCTGTCACTAAAACAAAGTTGTTGGAAAATTCTTGTGATACTATACTAATATTCAAATGTTATACTGTTGCTTTCCTAATAGAATGTTGAACTGAAATCTATCTATAGCTGTTCATAAGTTCTATGAATGGCTTCTCATGAAAACATTGAAAACTGAAATGAATTTCTCGACCTTCATTGCATTGTCTTCAATCCCAAGTTCCCATGCACTTTAGATCGGTAATTGTAAATAATACGGTTCTCAACTATAATGTAAACACTCACGTATGCTTTTTGCGGCCCGGGTCAATCAATAAACTTGAACTTGGCTTTCGGGTATAGCCGCGTTGATTATCGCTTAAAAGCTACTAAACTTAAAGCTAGCTTTTAAGCGATAATCGACGCGGCTATACCCAAAAGCCAAGTTCAAACTATAATGTAGATACAAAATATTACAAATTGAATGTGCACAACAGTAAATTGTGGGTTGGATACATAAAAGTTTCCTACTTTCGAGTTGTCTAACAACATTCAAAGGAATTTTAAATTCATGCGACATTCAAAATATATTTCGTCAAATATAAGTTAAATCCAGCAATTTGATCTTTCTATTAGATTTCTACTATAATTTTCATCGTGCATTTGAACAATTACGAGTAGCGTTACGCCCACATATTTTGTTATGGATATTCAACACATTCATATCGTTCAATTTCTAGATTTGTGTTGGTAGACATGGGGATACAAAAAATGCGTCGTCAATATTTGAAGAGATTCACAAAAACTTGAATGTTCTCCAGGAAAATAATAAATTGCTAACGGTAACTCTCTCAATGTTTGTATCTTTCACACATTTTATACAAAACAAGTAACAAATAAATGAATGAATTGAAGCCACCGCAAGAAAGAAGCGCACGGTAGAGCAGTTAATGTCATGCACTTGCGATTCACACCTAGTTGGCCGTAACCTTCTAAAAACCCGTCACACTGTCAGGTTTAAGGTTGTGCACCTACTTCACTTGCAGCGCAGCCAATGGAGAGAGGCGAAACTAGGTTGTACCGAAGAGAAAGAGTACCGACTGTATCGCGCAAAACCTTTGGCCCAGAGTGACTCAGCTAGTCGTAAGAGGCGACGAAAAGAGACCCTGTCCCTTACCCCCCCCCCCCCCCCCCCCCCCCCACTGTCCCACTGAAAATTATTCCTCCCACTTGGCCCTGCCCTCCCTTGCTGGACTCCCCTTATGACGACTCCCGCGATATAGATGGACCTGATTCGAAAGACGTCATATGACCTAAGCTGTCGAGTACGTCGTTAAACACCACCAATCATCATCATTTTCTGTGATACAATTTGCAGCTAATTCTAAATACCATCAAAACACTCTGTGTGAGGCATTGAAAAGCGAGTATCTATAATAGACGTGAAATTACACAGAATAACATTGAAATTACCACATTCATGAAATGAAGGAGCAATTTTAAGAATACTTATATGTAGATATTTTTGTATATGGGGGGGGGGGGGGGGGGGGGGGGTTATAATTATTCGTGTAACTTTTACAACCACACGACCTTGACTGAGTGCGCGTCCCGCTCGCCACAGTCAATGCTTCTATAATACCTATCAGATCGCGTTAAAATTAACATATTCGTGACGGAACATAAATTTGCTATTATATGGATATCTCACATTTTTCACACAGTCCGAATCTGTTCAATCCACGTAACACTAAACATCCCATTCAACAGCAGATCAGCTGAACTCGTGCTTCAAGAAGAATTGATATCACGCACACTTACTCTTTAGAGCATCACTTTTAGATTTAAATTTCATGAGCACAACTTCACCTAAAAGTAATTCTGGTGAGAAATTTCTTTTTCTCATATTTTTTTCGTCTCATATGTATATTTAAATACAAATTGTATTGTTTCCAAAAATAATGTATGCACTTCCTGTTCTCAATCTTATAGAATGTTCTCTATTTTATTTTTATTTTTTATTGTTCGCACAAGACTGTGTAATTCTTGTGCTTTTATTGTTTGTAAATAAAGCTTAGTAGGTATTAAAAAATAATAACCGGGTTATTCTTGTTGACTTCATTAGATACTTGACGATGTTGCCAATAGCGACCAAATTTTATATCTATGATGGTATCATTTTACAAGTATGATCAAAGTATGCATTAGTTCTAAAAAAATCTGTGCGATAGAAATACAAACGTACAAAACAAAACCTGCAATGTAACTCAATAGGAAATAATATATATTTGCTTCCTAGCTTCTATGGCACTTTATTATGACTGTCATCGCATTAAAATGCTTTTTAAACATCATTCTCCTACAACCACGGATGTCGTACGAATGACACAACATCAAAGTAACTTCAATTTTAACATCATCCTTCCGTTACACATTTTACCACCGATCTGGAACCTTCTCTTTTGTTCTCCTAAACCCATGAATCAGACATGGCACACTTCGATATAATACAATACACTCACGGTATATTCACGACTTCCGTGTTCCCTTACATTATCTTTCACTTTCTCGGCCATCAGATTCGAATTACGCATCACTCTGATACAGTAGTAATTATATCAGAATATGACCGTGTGCAATAGTAGAGTAATTAGTGGTGACGTCACGCGTTTACAATTAGCCACGGGCGAAAGTCTCGTCCAGATAGTCCTCGTTGTCATGACAACAATCTCTAAGAGTGACAGTATCAATTCACTATGGCCGAATCCTTTCATTTTCCATTCTTATCGGTGACTACAGAGCGTGGCGAAACTTTCCTTCCTTAATGACTACCACTACTACTAGACCACCGTTCTGAACATGTGTATTAACTACTAGGTACAATGAAACAAACTATATCATTTTTTCAATTACGAAATTAATTTTGTTCCGCAGTTTCAAAAAAGCGTGTTGGTCATGGTGATGGGTCTGTGCGTTGCCATGGCAGCGGAGAAGCAGATACAGCTAGAGGACATCGAACGAGACAACCTCAACAATGCCAAGGAGCTTGAACGACAAGAACTACAGCCGAAACAACCGCAGCAGCAATACCAGCAGCAGTACGTCTATCAGCAGCAACCCGGACAGCAGCTGTCGCTGTCGCCGCAACAACAGCAGACGTTCCTACAGCAGTATCAGCAGATGATCGCTGCTGCTGCTCAGAGGCAGCCGATTGCTGCGTACTCGGGTAACAGTCTGACAGGTGCGTGACATTGGGCAAGGTCAAAGGTACGCGTAGGTGTGATACCTGCGTACTCGGGTAACAGTCTGACAGGTGCGTGACATTGGGCAAGGTCAAAGGTACGCGTTGGTGTGATACCTGCGTACTCGGGTAACAGTCTGACAGGTGCGTGACATTGGGCAAGGTCAAAGGTACGCGTAGAGGACCAATAGCTGGGTACTCGGGTAACAGTCTGACAGGTGCGTGACATTGGGCAAGGTCAAAGGTACGCGTAGGTGTGATTGCTGCGTACTCGGGTAACAGTCTGACATGTGCGTAACATTGGGCAAGGTCAAAGGTACGCGTAGGTGTGATTGCTGCGTACTCGGGTAACAGTCTGACAGGTGCGTGGCATTGGGCAAGGTCAAAGGTACGCGTAGGTGTGATTGCTGCGTACTCGGGTAACAGTCTGACAGGTGCGTGACATTGGGCAAGGTCAAAGGTACGCGTAGAGGACCAATAACTGCGTACTCGGGTAACAGTTTGACAGGTGCGTGACATTGGGCAAGGTCAAAGACAGCATACTCGGTCAACTGTTTGGCAGGCTCTCAACTGGCTGGTGCATAATAATTACAAAGCTTTACACGGGATTCGATCCCACGTACCGCTTGGGTTAGATCCCGCTAGGACCCCCCCCCCCCCCTCCCCCCAGTTTTCTTTCACGAGCATGGGAAGTTTATTAAGTTACCAATTGAGATATGAAACTGTCCAACAAGTACATATTAGCACAAATTACACGACCGGAACAATACAAACATAGCAAGTAGTCTATACGTGTTTCTTTTTTTAATAATACAATGCATAGCAAGCACTAGTAATTGCATTTGTTAGCGGTTCATTGTCTGCTTCATTGCAATTTGCAACCGCAGCGCACTCTGAGATAGCTGTCATCAACCACAGCTTGTGTACAAATGACGTAAAGATAGTCCTCACGCTCTGAGGACGGAGAAGTGGTGGTGGGGGGAGGAATGACGCTCACGGGACACCTTAGTGCGTGTGACGGCCACCACAATGTGGCCAAGGGTCGGAAATGACCTTCCAGTTTAGATTGCTGTAGGCGAGAATCGAACATCTAGGTATGTGGGTTCGAATGCCGCATCATAAGGCAAGGCATGGGTTGTTTAATATCCTTCAACTTCATATATCACACGCTCATCGGATGACTGTAGTAACAATAGAGATAAAACAATAAGTGATGATTATTCGCTTTACCTAGCGGTTATATGAGCATTTTCATTGCCAAATCACCCACAATTAGCATTACGACTACCCTCGAAATATTAATTATTCTGCCAGTATTCTTGTCTTTCCTCCGTTAGACATCTCACAAAAGATTACTCAGTAATCTTTGATCTCACCTCGTCCGAAAGTTATTATAGCAAGAAAGAAATTAACAACAAAAAACGGGCACACACGCACGATTTGAAACGTGATATTTAAACGAGTCGAATGTCATCGAATCTTGAAAAACAGCGTTATTTGACTTTTTATAACCTCAATCTGAAGATAAATTAATAATAACCCACCAGAAAATCACTGTTCTTTTAGTTATTAAAACCACGTCGTAAAAGTTTATCGACCGGAAAAGAAGTCGGAGTAATAATTGTTTTAACACGACCAGCATAATAGATTTGTAAAAAGCCAACTGCCCACTACCATGAAGTTTTATATGTAATTTATTTTTTTAGTATCTCCTATTGAGAAACAGATCTAAAACCTGAATGGGCAGACAACGGAATTACAAAGTTAGTTATTTCATTAATTTTTATATTTACATATTTAAAAAAATCTATAATGATAAGCAAATTAACACAGGGTATGAAAAAACCGTTTTTGCGACGTTTCTCGTAGAGTCGTACCTATTGGACGACGTAAAGGTCGGCTGTGCGTGCGGCGGAGAAAGGTCAAAGGGGGGGGGGGGGGAAGACAACAGGTGGTGAATGTTGTTCTCGTAAAGTAAGAGATTGCGTCCACTGACATTCCAACGAAAACGCAGGCAAATACGTGCGTGGGTCAACTGCGCGCGTCGTCACTGCAGCGATTAGGAACGCGAGGTGAAAGGTTTGAGAATGTTGTCCCTGTGTTGTCCCTTTAAATTAGGCCACGTGGAGACTTTGTGAATCCGATACAATGTCGGATTTAATCTGAAGTCACGGTGTCATCACATACATGTTATGGTAGTTCATCTATGATCTCAATCATTGTCAGAAGGGCCGAAGGTATTGGAAGCATGGGTCTAGAGATCGAAGCATGGTTGCAAATATGAGGACGTCAAGGTTGTTCCGGTCTACATAATCATTATTTATTTATGATAATGATGATGATGATTATTATTAATTATTGCATATGTTTATTAATCATTTTCATTTAAATTATTAATAGAAAAGTTCGTGAACATGGACGCGCTCGCTTATCAACGCGTCACACAGAGCGTTTTCCTAGTTACTTGATTTAGTTTTATTTAAAATTTTATTATAAAACTTATTTTGACTCATACCATTGTATAAGCACAACAAACATTCGTCACACCTCAACGTTATATTATTGTGTCTTTCAGCCGGGCTCCAGTACAGCTCTGCCCCCGCCGCCCCCGCTCAACAGTACGGCGCCGTCCCCGTCCAGTACTACATGACCGCGGCCGCCGCCCCCTCAGCCGCCCCCCAGTACCAACTCTCCTCCGCCTACCCCCAGCAGTACGTCACCCTCCAAGGCTACACAGCCCCTACGGGCCACGCGGCGCAACCCTCGGCGCAGCTAATGCAACAGATCGCCGCCATACAGCAGCAATACTCTGGCGCTGCCTACCAGCCCGCGCAGTACACCATCGCGTACCAGCCAGCCGCAGCCGCCGCGCAGTCGCAGGGCGCGCAGCAGCAGTACGCAGTTGCAGCCGCCTACCAGCAGCAACCGCAGCAACAGCAGCAACAGCAGTCGTACGCGGCGCTGCAGCTTACACAGAAGCAGCTGCAGGCGTACTTGAACCAGGAGGCTGCTAAGAGTCTTACGCCCAAGCAGTACGAGTCTTTCATCTCACAGCAACAGCAACATCTCCAGCAGGCGTCCTCAGGTATGAATGAGCACTAAGGCACTAAGACACTAGGCCCTACACTTGGGCACTACAACAGGCGTCATCAGGTATGAATGAGCACTAACGCACTAAGGCCCGAATTCATAGTTCAGACTCAAGCCTTCCTCAACTCAGCTTCTCCTCAGCCTCGCCCAACCACCAATCACGGAACGGCATTGCCATGTGGACGGCTCTGTGATTGGTGGCTAGGTGAGGCTGAGGAGAGGCTGAGTTAAGGAGGGCTTGAGTGTGAACTATGCACTTGGGCCTAAGCCACTAGCACACTAGACTAGAACATGCATCCTCAGAAAGAACAGGGCACAACACTACTGGGTCATATGGACATAGTCCAACAGGTGTCAGCATGTTTCACTGTACTAATACCGTTGTTTTATTTTATTCCAGGCAAACAATACGAAGCAGCGTCGACCATAACTAAGCAACCTCAGGTACAGGCACAGGTTCAGGCTCAGGCACAGGCTCAAGCTCAGGCTCAGGCACAGGCACAGGCTCAAGCTCAGGCTCAAGCTCAAGCTCAAGCTCAAGCTCAAGCAGAAGCGCAGGCACAAGCTCAGGCACAGGCTCAGGCACAGGCACAGGCTCAGGCACAGGCTCAAGCTCAGGCACAGGCACAGGCTCAAGCTCAGGCACAGGCTCGCGCACAGGCACGTGCTAGGGCTCACGCTCAAGCTCAGGCACAAGCTCAGGCTCAGGCTCAGGCACAAGCTCAGGCACAGGCTCAGGCACAGGCACAACAACAATACCAGACGATCAGTGCGCCCCAGCAAGAATACCGCACAGTCACCATCGTGCCCAAGCAACAACAACAATACAAGCAACAATACGAGACCATCACTCCCGCCCAGAAGCAACAATACAAATACGTGCAAGCCGAGTCTATCACGCCTGGACCCAAGCCTCACTACATCACGCTCACACCCAAACAATACCAGCTGTACCTGGCGCAACAGCAGCAGCCACGACAGCAGTACGTGATACAGCAGCAACAGCGGCAGGTGTACGCGGCGGGAGTGAAGGCGACAGCGTCGACACCCGTCAAGACGCAGTCTGGTTTCGTACCCATGACCGGTGCTAGGCTGGCCCAGACGCTGCAGCACCCTCAGCACGGACACAGTTACAGCAGCTACAGACAGGGACCCAACTCGTTCTAGGTGTAGCTATAAGGTAGCAGGGAACCTACTCCGTCTGGACACAGCTACACAGTAGCATGGACCCAACTCGTTCTAGGTGTAGCTATAAGGTAGCAGGGACCCTACTCCGTCTGGACACAGCTACACAGTAGCATGGACCCAACTCGTTCTAGGTGTAGCTATAAGGTAGCAGGGACCCTACTCCGTCTGGACACAGCTACACAGTAGCATGGACCCAACTCGTTCTAGGTGTAGCTATAAGGTAGCAGGGAACCTACTCCGTCTGGACACAGCTACACAGTAGCATGGACCCAACTCGTTGTACACACAGCTACACAGTAGCAGAACCAATCTGTTCTACACAACTACAGGCGAGAGTCTCTATTTCAACAAGGATGTTCGTATTAAACTGGGACAAACTAGAGACTTCTCGGTAAATGTTGATGCAAGTTACGAAGGGAACACGAAACTACTCGGTTTGAGAGTTTTTAATTATTGATGATTTGAGCCCACGTTATAATTCTGAGATCTGAACACTTAGGACATATTATAAAGTACCCTAGACTTCATTATTGTGAGATATCACTTACTGTTGAAGCACGTTTAGAAATATCAAATTAGTGGCGAGTTGCAACCCCACACAAAGCATGATATCGGTTTAAAATTGGTACAAGGAATTAAAAATGATCTGTTTTATAAATGTTGCTAAGTTTCAATTCGTTTTTGTTTAGAAGAATTACAGATTACTTTTCTATTGTTCTTGTTAAACACACTTTTAAAATTAAAAACTATTGTTCAAAAGAACTAATGATACGTTAAAAAATAGAGCGACACTCTATGGAATTGAATGATTTATATTTCCTTGAGCATTGTTGTAGTAGATGTGACGTCACTCATAATGACTTCTAGGGTGAACAAAATGGCGCACAGAGGAGGTCGTCTGTCAAAGAATCATCAAATAAGGTTTAGTTACTGAAAACGACCCTCTTTAATGGAAATCATTGTTTTTGGCTGTTTTCAAAGTTGTAACTCGCAACTGCAGTCGACCTTAAAGGAACAACGACCCTAGATTGATGAGATCATCGAGATTCCTCACGCTATTAATTTTGATCTGTCGCAATCTCTGCTGTTATTCTATGCACCAATTTTTGTTTGCACCGCACTAATCTTCTCTTCGCCTACTTCGATCCGTGAAAGTATTGACCGACAGAGAAGATTTAAACTCGTCGTGAGATATCGACGATATCGAACAGTTGCACAATCGATTGTTATGTCGACGTATCACAGTCGACCTTGGCACGATACAAAACACGTTGGCGTAAAAAATCATCTCATTAAAAACCCATAGTTTCCATTTCGTTTCTCTGCAAGCTTATTCAACGAAATTTGAAAATGTTCTCTTTCGTCAAACATCTTACAAAGCAAAGAGATACACAATACGAAAATTCCTCGTATTTAACAACTGGAAGGTTATTTGGAACAGTTCAAAGATTTGTTTTATAAATAATGTATTATGCTAGTGTGTTATTGATGTCACAGTCTGGTTCTTCTAGAGTATCATGACTGTGATATGTGTGTTATGTATGAGGGATAACACAGCAGGATACATTAATGTGATTTATACCTCTATATTTAAGTGTATTTTTATAATAAAATCATAATTTTGTTAATGTGTACGTTCTTATTTGGGGCCTTCGATAACCTATGGATTATCAGTACAATAGCCTAATTTTGATGGTTTTGAAAGAGTACAATATGTCTCTTCCCATTTTATGATAGCGCAATTCTATAAGAACACTTTATGAATACAACTATATTTGATTTTGAAATATAAGAAATTAATTTAGTTACAAAAGTTGGGTGATAAGTTCGCGGATCGCAGGGTGGGAAAACACCCGTATATGACTTCAAAACTTGTAATCGGCAAAGCAATTGCATATAAATCTTTTGGTTCATTCATTAGTGTACAATTTATAGAATAGCAACGTTAGATACTTGCAATGTTTAAACATAATTACACAAAAAAACAACTGGACCAATTTTGACTGAACTTTCATTGACATGGCTTCTTTCACCTCTCTAGAAAATGCCGCCAAAAACTCATATTGAAATTTAATTTTAATCTAAATAGAAGTCGCGAGCAGAGCTAGTAAACAATAAAAACAGTACCGGTAACCATTGCCAATTCATCTTGACTGGTCGTCCACTTAACAACACACAGCCCTCTGGAAGCTCACGTCCAAAGCAGTTAGACGACGCCTTCAGCCGGTTGAATGCTCCTCACTACAGGTGTTTTTAAGTTCTTTGAAACTGCACAACGGTTAAGTTCTTTGGACTAGAGAACGTCCTTTGGTTTTGTGCTGCATTTTCGGACTTTCCCGCCGTGTTTCTAAATTAAAACGGTTTTACACGTAGATGTAAAGAAACGTAAAGAGAAAAGAGTGAAGAGAAAAAGTGCTTATCAGTTTTCATTGCCGTCCGTCACACAGAAAGCAAAGCTAATAGCTATGTGGCGACACCTGTTGAGTTTTCTACGAAACTTCTGAAGCCTATTGCCACGAATGAAGCATGACAACTAGGATATTACGTGATATTAAATAGGATACAAATTTAAAAAAATGTAAAAAACCCAAATAACATTTTTTCTGTAAAAGTTAAATAAGGTAAATTCTCAGATCATACTTGAGACATATTATGCGTTCATCATACTCATGTCCACGGTTCGATTCCCGCCTCGCTTTATAGGATTTTAAATTTTTGAATTTGACTTTAGTTCATCAATACGACACATGGCGTCATATAAACTATGACTTTGAAACCGTAATAGGAACGAGGCACATCATCATACAAAATGGTATATGCCCCTATTGAAAATCAGTTCTCGTAGGCACAAATTACAAATGTATTTCAATATAACACCACACAAATAGTAATACACCATTTTCAAATTGATTTAAAGCCCTTAGATAGAACTAATCACAGCTCTGTAGATCGTCAATGACAACAATGCACAACTATCAAGAACCCTTTGATATAAGTAATCACGGCCCTCTAGATCGATTCTGAAAATCATCTATTGGCCTCACGTCTGAGTAAGAGAGAGGAGCTCTCGAAACATTACACAGTGTTTTTTTTTATGGTTATACTGTTCGTGTTTTTCTTTAAAATATATTCTCTCGGTCTACGAGTCTCAGTTAATCACAAGTGTATATTTATTATTTGTTTATTTATTTAGCAATGACCACGTGTTACCCGCTTTCCCTGTAACCGTGCACACATGGGCATCGCGTGCCTGGCAGTCGTTAACGCAACTAACGATAACGTCGTCTTGTCCGCCGCTCTTGAATAGCCACAATACGCATTAACACGGTAAACATTGCGCTGGGAGAACACATATCTGCTCAATTAAACACAAACAAACACACTTCCAATTTAAATGCAAATGGGTAAAAGTGAACTGGCCAGCCTACAACTTGCTATGTTAAGGTTCAGTGCATGCACGCGCGGTGGTTGTTTAGTATGAATACAACAATTATATCACTCGGCCATGATTAATTGTTGTTTTGAGTATGTTCAGCGTGATTTTATACGAAGATCGTTTTAGAGAAAGGTTATCAACAATATTATAATTATTAAAACACCCGAAAAATTAAAGTTTGTTTTATACCCACATTACACGGTTCAATACTTTCGTCAAACTTATTGAATTCAAGGACAAAAAAGCATCAATTAATAGAAGCTATATTGTTGCAGTTTTTACCAAACTGTTTTTGATTCGCTTTTGTTCTTGAATTCAATAAGTTTGACAAAAGTATTGAGCCGTGTAATGTCAGCATTAGTAATGTGACTGTTTATTCCTTCCTCTGTTTTTTCCTCCGAAAAATATATGTGTGAAATTTCCATCAAAATTTTATGAATGCATCTCTTTTCTAAAATTTGAAATGTAAATATTTTCATACTCAGAACGGATAATATAATAGTAACAAAAAGTGCTTCCATATAATTACTTATTACAATTTTAGAAACGTTTTTCATGCACTTTTTTTAGTTCCATCTCAATAGATTTACACTTTTTCACTGTTGTAGGTGTGGATGGTATCCTTGAGATTACTAAAAACGTTTTATGTGGAGAATTTCCTAATATTAACATCAAGCGATACTACGTCTTTTTTTTAGTAACACATTGAGAACGCTACAATTGACGATACAATACAAATTACAACTAAAAACTGTATACTATATTACACCGCTTGTTAAATACTATTTTTTAATCTAGTATTGCTCATTAACATAGCAAATATCTTAATAATACATTTTTCATTAGTAGATACCGTTTTAACTAAAAAAGGCAAATTCCCTGTGGTTTTTAACAAGAAGTTACATATTATTTTCTAAATCTCTTTGTCTCTATCGAAGCCTCCGAATGAAAGTGAGATGATATAAATTGATACCATTACTAGATCGCAGCTGCAGTGTTCGACTTTTACTTTCGACGATGCGATGTGACAGATGAGGGGGCCGAGAGGGGGGGAGGGGGGGGGGGACGTCCGGTTATCACTGGACACTTCCTGGTCTAATAAAGCTTTGCGGATCATTGCACACGAAAATATGTAATTCAATCTTCGGCGAGCGAGATTACTTTCGAAATTAAAAACTCGCCTAGATTGTTTTTCATATCAGGTTCTTGTCTCACGCATCTACATTGATCTTTGCATTGAAAGGAGAGAGAGAGAGACGGTTTTTAATTAGGTATTTTCTTACGTCAAACCTTAATATAAGAATATGATATGTAGACCTAATGATGATGATAATAGTATAATACGTTTTTATTCTTTAAGTTAATTTAAGAAAAGAAAAAAACATTTTAAAAAGTACTTGTTCTTGTAAAGTGTGTAATCATTAGTACAATAACGGTGCACGCATGCTCGTGGATATTATTTTAAATGTGTCATGTACTGCATATAGGATAATGTTTATTGTACGTAAGTCGTTACATGTTTTAACATAAAACTACTCAATCATACTGGGGTTGTGGCCGTTTGTAATAAGGTGTGTGTGAGTGTATGATTTCATACTTCGATGACTCGACTGTATCTTTGTGACATACTCTAGGTTTGTAGAAACATATCTGTCACGGATATGAATGCGTGGTATTTTGAACTTGTTACAACATCCAAAGATTCTAGAGTTCCACAACGGACAAATTATGTCACTTGGGTCGAGGTGGGTTCTTCCTCGTCGTGACCGCAAAGAGGGCTCTCGTGCAAATCTTTGATCATTCTATTATTACTCATTGATCATCTTTCTCACTCTCTCTCTCTCTCTAATTCATGCTGGCCCTCTCAAGTGGCCTACATAATTTTTCATCTTCTATACTTCATACTTGCCGGCCCTCTTCAGGCCCTATTTGCAAAAGAGTTACAACGATTAGTTAAAAATAACTGTTTCGTAGAATAGTTTGAGGGGGGGAGAAGCAAAAATGATTTGCAAATGAGTTAATATCTTTAGTTAAAATTATGTAGGAAAGTTGTGGGAGGGAGGCAAAAATAGTTTGCCTAGTAGCGGTTTAGTACCTAACACGGCCCTGCCACCAACTACCAAAGCAGACTGACACATGAGTTCAGCACGGCGACTAGATCAGCACGGCTAGACAGTGGCGGACTAGAACTATGTCACTGCATCGCGGCATTTATATAGTTACTGACCACCGGCTGGAGAAACTTTCACAACGCGGACTATGCTGCTCTCTGGCGGGAATAACTCGACCTACGTAGTAAGATCGGCACGTAGTCTACCACGGTCGAATGGCACGTGCGGCTCCAGTGCGTCTCGCACATGTCTACATATGCGTCGACACAAAATATTGAGTCTGAAATTCAAGTAACTTCAAAGCTAGCTCTGAATAATGTGTAGTAACTAATAACAATACTTGTTCAATAACTGAAGGGGTACTCGCCCCCCCCCCCCTCCCCCCCAAAAAATACTCACACCCAACTAACAACATGCCCACTTATAATGCGCATAGCATATTACACCGTGTATACAAACTGGTTGAATTCAAGACCATTCAAAGGTTATCACTAAAGTACGTACATAATACATACGCGTCTACATTCATAAGTATCATGCTTTGGTTGTGGAGCCCTTGGATGAAGTGACAGGTGCACACAAGGTGTCAACATTAAGTTGACTGTGGTATAAGATAGATAGATAGATATTTGGGCTTAACGTCTCATATTTTTGCAACGAGGCTAATCGAGACAATGAGTGGGTGATATATGACTGTGGTATAAACTTCAGAATTTGGTTACTGGTGAATATGTGAACAGTAAATTTGAGCCGTCATAGCAACGATGCATATTATAATAAATGGTATTACGCCCCCCCCTCCCCCCCCCCTCTGAAAATCAGTTCTTCTAGCTGTGATTGAGTGTACATAATAAACACTTATTATCCCCCCCCGCCCCTGATTCCCACCTCAAGCAACCGTGAAATTATGGCTGGGTTCACGTCTCATATTTTGACAACGATGCCAATCGCGAAGATGAGTGGATGACACTAAAGTCCTGTAACTACTTATTCTT
Source organism: Isoperla grammatica (assembly GCA_945910005.1). NCBI lineage: Eukaryota > Metazoa > Arthropoda > Insecta > Plecoptera > Perlodidae > Isoperla > Isoperla grammatica. The sequence goes on from OX246740.1 coordinate 51,387,444, forward strand.
CGAATAGCTTGTTTTCTCCATGGCGACGACCAATCAAAACCCTTGAAATCCTCCAAATATATTCATTGCTACAAATAACTTTCTTAATAGGAGATTGTAAGACCGGCCCTAAGATAAATAAACGCCACACATATATCCATGCGGATGCCCCAACCGGGATTCGAACGCAGGAACCGCGGCTCACTACACCGACCGCGGCATCCAGCACCAATGAGAGGCTTTCTTCTGCGTCGACTGAGGGGGGGGGGGAGGGGGTATCGAAGCGAGCCGGGGAAAGTCCTCGGACCTTCTGTCCACACAGAATGCACTGATTGCAATTTAGTGACAAGACGCTTTTGGTTATTCGATTTAACAATGGGTCCCGCATTTCTTGCGCACCTGTTTTTTTTCCCCTTTCAATTTGGCTCTGCGAAAGTGGACTCGCTCGTTAATTAAACGTAATACACTCTTTGTCCGCGCAGGTTCCGGGCTAAATTAAAACAGACTGATGCACTCGATGGAGCGTTCAGTGGTAAAAACGCGTATATATGAGAGGTTTTGCGGCTCTTGTTAGCACTCGCATTCGCTCTCTGTGGGAAAAATCTAAAAACCATACAATAGAGATTAGATGTGCTTGTTATCTGGGTAAAAAAAGTGAATGCTTAAGCTTTATTTCGAAATGTTGATGCCAAAAGAAGTATAATGGACCCTATTGTTTGGACTAATCGGGCTCCACGAGCGAAGATTTTTACACACAACTTTAGATTCAGTTTAAAAAATTTAGAATATTGTGGGGTAGATATTCAAACCAACAGATATTCTGAGAAATACATTTAAAAAATATTATAGATGAACGTGATTGAAATTGTCTAATTTTGGTCAAATAATTAAATTTGCGTTATTTTTTGGAATGTCTCTCGATCTTGATAATATGTAGCCTTGCATTATTCCAACATTTAGATATTTAATGTCATAAGGGAAATTATAATATATACACAAAAACGATAACAGAACAAAATATATGAGGTGCAGCAGAAATAGACAACTTTAGCAGACCTATAAAAATAAAACCTCAATAAAAGAAAACATGAGGATATATCATTTAAAAAATTAAAACCTCAATAAAAGAAAACGTTGAAATATCTCTACAAACGAAAACTACATCAGACAGAGAAATACTTATTTTAGTCATCTGGTCGGAACGGAAAGAATGGAGAGTTGTTAAAACAGATCCACGGACTAAGCACACACGTCTATGATTGATGACGGGTTCGTTATTATTGCTAACATTCGTGAGTGACGAGCAACAAGAATACATTGCAAGAAATAGAGAGATGCTGAGTGCTCGAGTCACTTTTAATTCGCTCAACAATTTGATTCTCTTAAAACAATCATCACAATCGCATTTCTCTCGCTAGAATGCGCCACAATCGTTTGTTATGGGCCGCTAGTTGAATTTCTTTGCACTTGTATTATAAGCCTAAATAGAAAGTAAAATTATGCTCCGTTAAACGCGCACGACTGCCCAAGTCCTTGAACTTGTCAGCTGATATGCATCATTAACTCGGCGGTAGCTTGACCTTAGCGCACTTGGCCGCCAACATACGAGCACGACACACGAGACAACGGGACATGGTTCGATACCCGCGGTCGTACCAACAATAGCACGTTCGAACATCATCACTTTATGTATAAGCTTCCCCTTCAAGTCTGAAACCCGTTAGTGAATAATGTAATGTAGAAAAGTTATTTATTTCAATGTTCTATCAAACATTTGTGATGGTTGATATTTATCTACTACATCTCAAGTCTAATCTTATTTACAGTTAAAATATTCCACATTAATTAATTGGTGTTCACACACAACGATTTCTCATTAGACATTCGTTAAAGTATCTTGCCAGTTGCATTAACTGCCCTATGAGAATGACGGGAGGATACCTTCCAAGCTATTTCACTCCCAGCTGAAGTATAGTGCGCCTTACACGGGGCGCATAGGCAACCCCGCACTACACCTTCTCAGCGCTTGACTAGACACGACGGCCACTACGGCAAACCCCCCCCCCCCCCTCCCCCGCCAGGTGCAAATTCAAACCACGTTACAGTACGCCTGCCAAGGGGTGCGTAGGCAGACCCGCATCACATCTTCTCAAGCTTTACGCGCGTTGACGTACAGAACGGCTGTTCTCTCAAACACAGTTCAACGTTGTTGCGTTGCCAGTGACATATAGGTAGAAATACCGTAACCATGCCAACGCTCGATTGTTGTCATGTTAATATTATCCAAGGCAAGGCAATCAATGAGCAAGGAAAAGATTTCGCGCCCGAAATGGGGCGTAGTGTATACGGTGGCTCGGCCGAGAGCTTACCCCAGTTGTAGTTCCGGTGGTAGTTGTAGATTCAGCCGCGCGCCGCGCCACCGTACGGAGCGCCTTTTAAGGATGGGTAGGCAGTCCCGCGGTACAGCTTCTCAGCACTGCGAAGAGAGGAGACAACGGGTGTTCGTCAAACTGATCATCAGCACAACATAATAAACACAATTTAACCACATTCAGGTGATATGATTAGGCTACCAGGCTTTCTTTACTCTTTTTTACTCTTTACTTTGCTAAGTAAAGGTAAAGGTATCATCCTGGACGGATGATGGAAGAATCCTCGCTAACCACAATGGGGTCAAAGTTCGGATTCTCACGAAAGCGGATCTGCTGAAACTACAAGTAACTGCAACAACCGCAATAACAGCGAGTCAACCCTCCTCAGAAATGTAACTACTAATCAATAACGTTTAAATCTAAGTTCGGAAGTACGCATATAAATATCATAGTGAAATCTTTATCCACCGTTTTAACTACGGTTATTACCGGTACTGTTTCAACTAACGGGAGCACGGTACAACTGTAATAATAATACCTAGTTCCTATATTTTATTACTTTATTTAAATACTTAAAAAGGTTTATGACATAGAACATAAACCTATATATTTTTATCTTTACCTATTATTATTTTTTTAAATACTAAACATTTATATACTAATCTACTTTAGTTGTCCGATTACATAATCAATGCAACCAGTAGAATTCAGTGATGAGAGCGATGACGATGACGATATTGATAACTTTATAAATAAAATGTACTATCCAAGTATAAATCCCACCCCGCGGAACAAGCCTATAACCTGCAACATAAACAACCTACACCAAGTATTCTCCGGCAACAAAGAACCTAAAATATTCCATATGAACATTAGAGGAATAAACAAAAATTTTGACGAACTCATGACTCTAATTGAAGCAACAAAAACAACATTTGACATGATTATTCTGACTGAAACCCAACTCTTACGCGCTACAAACCAGTACGATATTAGCGGTTACGAAACCTTTCACCAATTAAACAAAATAACTACTCATGATGGCATAACAATCTTAATAAACAAAGCTAGCTTTGAATCTTACAAAATAGAAACTGTCAAGAGCTTAACTTCATCTAACAACTTACTTATCGAACTTGCTACCGAAACAGACACGTATTCTATCTTAGCACTCTACAGATCACCAACAGGAAATACAAAATCTTTTATCGATGAAATAGGGCAGGTAATTGGAGAAATGAAGTGCAAATATAATATAGTGATTGGTGACACAAATATCAACATTGGAGAAAGCAAAATAAAAAACAAAGAATCAGCTGAATACCTAAACATTATGTTGGCCAGCGGATATTTACCAGTCATTAATCAGCCAACAAGGATCACACAACACTCCAGTACGTGCATAGATCACATATTTATTAGATCGAAACAAGAAAACTACATTTCTGCTATACTCGAGACGCACATAACAGACCACTACCCAATCATGCTAGGCTGGACCCCCAACAATGCTTCCAATAATAAAACCAGTAATACCGGTAATAGCAATCCATCAAAGACCATACAACAAGTTAAGAAGAGGGTGAATCATAAAAAACTAATTAAATCCTTAAGTAGTGAAAATTGGAATAATGTAATAAACCATGACAACGTAAACACAGCCACTAATAACTTTATACAAACCCTTAGCTCTCACATAATATCAGCGACAAGTCAGAAGGTGGAAACAAATAAATTTAAAAAAATCAAGCCATGGATCACTGCCGGCCTAATTAAATCAATCAAAACAAGAGACAAACTTAGTAAACAATCCCTCAAACATCCAGAAAACGTAGAAATAAAGAATAAGTATAAACAGTATCGTAATCATTTAGGCTACCTGTTAAAAGAAACAAAAAACCAATTTTATAAGAACCAAATATCAGAAGCAAAAAGCATAAGAAAAGTATGGAGTATTATAAATGACATAACCAATAAACCAAGCGGAAAGGCTAAAATCAAGCGAATTAACACTGATCATGGTGTGGTTCAAACTAAAGACGATCCAAATGCAGTAGCTAACACCTTTGTGGACTTTTTCACAGATATAGGCAAGCAAATGGCGGAGGAAATAACTTCCAAATCTGACCCCCAACAACGCGCAAATGCTACAAACAGTAGTAATAATATACAGATACAAAACACGATGTATTTAAATCCTGTAAGTGACACCGAAATTGTGAATTGTATCCAAGAATTAAAAAGTAATGCAGCACCTGGAATAGACCAAATTAGTGCTTCAACAATACAAGCAGTTGACATTTATATTATAAAGCCCCTAAAACATATTATAAACTTAAGTTTTACTGCAGGTACCTTCCCAGACGCTTTCAAAAACGCGGTCATCGTACCGATATATAAAAAAGGAGATCCAATGTCGGTAAATAACTATAGGCCAATATCACTTATTAGCAACCTTGCAAAAATAATGGAAAAATGCATCAAAAATAGATTGTACAATTTCCTTGAAACTCATAAAATATTATCTCCCAACCAGTTTGGTTTCCGCAACCACATTGGCACGGAGGACGCAATTCTAAACCTAACAAGTGAAATAATAAAAATACTAGACAAGAACAAAAAAGCACTTGTAATATACTTAGACCTTGCAAAAGCATTTGACACGGTATCCCACCAAATTCTAATACAAAAACTTGAGCAATATGGAATAAGAGGACTAGCTCTTGACCTTATTAAAAGCTATTTAGCAGGAAGGGAACAGTTTGTCCGTATTGATAACACTCTTAGTAAAGGTAGGAATATAGAATTTGGCGTGCCACAAGGCACAACTTTAGGACTACTACTCTTCCTCATCTACATAAATAACCTTTGTTGCTCGGAAATTAATGGAAAGATTGTCTGTTTTGCTGATGACACCGCTTTGATTTTTGAAGGATCCACATGGGAAGAAGTCCATGAAGTAGCCGAGAGAGAAATGAAACATATTAAATCAACCTTAGACATGAACCTACTCACCCTTAACGTAACTAAAACAAATTATATGACATTTTCCCCACGCATTAACGACCAACCCAAGAACTTATACTTAAAGATTCATCAACAAACATGCACCCTAGACCGTTCTGACTGTGACTGCCACACACTTACAAAGGTATACGAAGCAAAGTACCTAGGCGTTATAATAGACCAACATCTTAGATGGGACCGACATATTAACGAATTAACTAAAAAACTCCGAAACTCCCTCTACAAATATTACTCGCTAAGAAATGTTCTCAGTTTCTCAACACTGCGCTCAGTCTACTTTGCATTCACACAATCACTGATACAACACGGACTTACCAGCTGGGGGGGCGCTTGCCTTACACATCTAACACTACTTAACACTACACAAAAACATATACTAAAAATATTACTACACAAGCACTTTCTATACCCAACCCACCTAGTATTCCTTGAAGCAAAGGTTCTGTCAATAAGAAAATTATACATTAAATCTACTCTCACTTACGTCTATAAGAATTACATGAAACATCCAACAATCCCTCACACAATACAAACACGTAACAAAACAAATAACAAACTTAATATACCCAGGGTCACCAAAGGATTTGCACAAAAACATTATCTATATCTAGGACCCAAAATATTTAATCTGCTTCCAGCGGCAATCACCGAAAAAAAGTCAAAATCGACATTCACGAAAATGATAATCTTATGGTTGTCAGAAAAAACAATTCAAGAAATTGAAGACATTGTTACCCTACAACCTAGAAAGCATTAACAACCGCATTCATACTACATAATCATATTATTTTAATCCTCTTATAAGATAACATTCTTAATAATGGCTGAATATATAAATAATAAATACAGACACTTCCGGTAAAAAACAATAATAAACCGTCCCCAACATCGTCTCGTCATGAAACCTCATCCTATTCGTAATCGTTACTAGATATAAAATATTATAATATAATAGTTTTATAGTTTACATTTAAGTTACCACTTAGTTATATAACTCACAGTATTCAATAATCCGCACACCAGATATTTGTCTACGGACTCTCAAGACATAACTTCTGTCCGTAGATATTAATATCAATGTACAAATCGTCCAATAACCATTCTGTTATGTATCATGTGGAATTATTGAATAAAAATTGAATTGAATTGAAATTGAAAGTTAAAACTATTTTGTACCATTTGTGTACTACCGGTTGCCAGTAACTTTTTAACTCTTCGGTTAAAATCTATGTATCTATGTATCTGATAAACTAATAGACAATATTATCTCCCCATGATTCGGTCGGGTGAGCTCCATATAATATGATTTCCACCGCCTTGTCTCCCGCTAACGTGTTTGAGTAACGCACTGCCACCTATAGCTCCATCCATCACAACCGACCGTAAAGATTCAGTTAAATGGTCACAATAATTCATCATTTCAGCGTGATTGACGGGTTCGGGCACAGTAATCAGTGCATATACAGGATTCCTATACTTTAGGCGTTGCTTGCACACTTTCCTAATCCTAGGTATGAGTGGTTTAGTTCGAACAGGCCGACACACACATCGCGAGATATAATCTTGAAGGCGTTTTCTCCGAAACTCAATCTCCTATACGATGCTTCGACCATTAACTGATGCTACTTATTTATGTAAATTGGAATGGGATTAGCGGTTTTTGAAAGTAATACAACTCTTCAAAAATTATCTGCAAATCTTTCTTGAGGGATATGGCGGCTTGTTCGATCTCCATAGGCACAAACACTGAGGGAATGTTTAATGTCCAGGATTTGATGCCTGGCACAATGTCCACTTAGCTGTTTTCTAGATATTTTAAAATTTTGAGGTGACTCACATAAAAGCTAAGGATTAGAATTAGGAAAAGTTTCAACGAAGATAATGCCTTTTATGGAAACCGTATTATGTTTATTATTGACTTTGGTAGTTGCTATTAAAATTATAATTAAATGATTCAGGTTTCGATTAAAAATGAACAATGTGTAACTTCAGTTGAAGGTTGATCAACTCTGCAAGTCACAAGTACAAGCCATAAATATCTCATTGTTGTGCGAGTTTATGTTTTAATTTTGGACAATTCAACTTTCTTATGCCAGATTCTAAATAATATGTAGAACACTAATAAATATAATTAGGAACAGCCACTCAGCCCATGACTAGTGCAAGGTCGTCATTACTTGACCACAGCAGTATTGCCAACTGTTAAGTGAGTCATCAATATTTTTAATATAACAGAGAAGAAAGTCCCCAAGTTAGTTTCCATTGCAACCAGAATTTTTATCCCTGGACAAGAACGACATATAGCCTACTGAAAATGTGGGGTTGCGTTTTGCATGCAAGCCGTATTATACCATGCATGTGATGGTGTAATTTCTACAAGTTAAGATTCTTATGCCCTAACCAGAAATCTAAAACCAAACTCTTGAGTCGGAAGCGGGAATACTTTCTGAAAAATAAAAAAACCATAAAAAAAGACTAAACAATGAATGTATAAATCATGAACTGGTACATTTTAAATGGCCCAATAAAGTTTACCATCGTTAATCTACATGGAAGCGAATTCAGAGCTTTAATGAAAAATAATTATAGAATAATTACAAACAATTAGTTCCCGCTGTTAACTAACCAACGTATACATACCTTACAAACATAATATTTTATTATACGATATTATATGACCTAATCTTATCTTTTCCTATTCACTCATTTTTAATTTTACATTCGGTTTCATTCGTAGGTACTTGTTGAACCCTTTTTTAACAATTATAGTTATTATGGTGCGTGAATTTTTTCTTCTCGTATATAAAAATGTAAACACAAAACAAGTAATAATAAATTATTATTGATATCTTAAAAGTGTTTTATTGTTTACCGGCTTCGATGCAAGCAAGATGGACATAGCCCAGTGTTGCTCGCAGGTAGGGTAAATCAAACGATGTTGACTATATTGTTATGATTTTGTCTGGTCATATTGGTAAATTGTCTATGTATATAAGCAGATACAGATGGTAAATGATCGTTAGTTTGAGTGTGACTGTTGGGAACGGGAGGTCGATTTTTAAAAACATTTGAGTCGTCAGATTCACCGGACTAATTTAATCAAAACATCGGATATACATTCATAATTTTAAATAGAGCAAGTTAACATTTTACATGACGTTGGAAGTTTTTAACGAATGAGTTTTAAAAAAGGTGCAGAAGCAAGTGATTTTCAAGAGATCGTCCCAAGATGAACGCGCTGGTGAGTGAGTTACCTATCTGTGTTGGTTATACAAAACGTAAATATAAATATAATACATCGATGTGGATCTTATTCAACTTCAGTGAGAACTCAACTTTATAATAACTATTCAATATTATTAGTGTGACTGACGACTCTAAGAAATCAGATCTCAGCAAAGACATTTTCTATCCCGTGTGGTTCCCATCAAAGCTTGACAACCACCATATTTCCCGTTCACGCAAGTATCAGTTGTTGAATGCAAGTGTATTTTAACTATAAACCAAAGCGTGAGTTCTTTTGACCTTGAATCACTTCTCCAAGAGCGCAAATCACAAATCCCCAATGTTTCTTTCGTATCAAATCATCCAACACAATTGCAACACCGTATGGGAATAGACCTTTTTCAGAATTCATCAAGGACCCTTAAATAGAGCTAATCACGGCCCTCCAGATCTTCAATGACAACAATGCACAACAGTGAAAAATGCTCCTCAACATAACTATCAAGGACCCTTAGATAGAGCGTATCAAGGCATAGATCAATTCTGAAAATCATCTATTACTTTCTTGTGTTTTACACTACATAGGATACATATTAACTACAATCGGATTTCCATACGGGCAGCAATAATTAACTATTCACGATCTATCAAGATGCACATTAAGAAAGTGGCTACGACCGTCACTGCCTTATTAAAGGGGGGTCTACTTGCTCGGTGAATGCTTGGGAGGGGGGGCTTTTTTAACAACCAGCAAAAACCACACGTTATTCTACGTATACATCTCTAATTAAAACTTTCAATTTCTGCGACAATGGAGAAATAAACTAAACAACATTCATAAATACACTAATTAGTTTACTTATAGTTAGTAGGTACGCGTTTGAATGATCTAATTTAATTTCTTATTACACAATAGTATAATAAAGTACGTGAAGAGTAATTACATGCAATGCAACAGACTTCCCTTACATGATGTCCAGTTCAGTTCAAGTAGTACAGTATTATATAATCTGGTTTGTTTTGCATGTCATAATGTAAATATAGATGTTCGAAGCATGTCATTAAAAATGTAACCCAAATGCAGTTTTATTTTTGTTAGTATTACGTGACATGTTCATCTGACTACACATGTCATAATATATACATATACAACTACATTATTTATAGGCTTAACTGATGAAATACATAGTTTTAAAGTGTTTATGTTGTATTAAACAAAATCTTGCGTGTAGGGATCAATAAAGAAATTTTAACCCGACCGTTCCACAGGTAAAACGATTAAACTAATCGCTCCCAAATCAACGATTTCCATTGCGCTCAATTACATTTAAGTGTCTCAAACTGTATATTCGGTTGTTTCATTATTTCGTAAAGAAAAAATCTTATTAAAATGTTGCGTTTGATGAATAACGAACGACACGGTAGATTTAACTTGGTGGCTTTTTGCCCATGATAGACAGCCGATTAAATCCAAAACGTTTGCCAATATTTTGTCGTGGGCAGTTTAACTGTTGTCGCCGATACTTCCTGCAGTTTGCGATACGACTCCTTGCTTGTGTAACATCGCGCGGTCCTTGATCTCCAAGCGTGACAACGATCAATACTCGAAACTGAACCTTTCGTCAGAGTAGATGACATCAGGAGTGAACAACTATTTTATTAGTTTATTGCTGAGTAAACCAACACTCTGCTCCCCCATATGATGTGACCTTGTGACCTTAGTGCGCGAGATGTGTGACTGTCTCGGGGGGGGGGGGGGATATAGATGTCGCAAAGACTGTTAATAAATAAGATAGATTATGTTAGTACTAACCATAACTATGGTACGAAACGTGGTGGTGCAGACAATGATATCTATAGCACTGCAACACTAGGGTGTTTAGCAATAGCTTATCCTACAAGACTGTTAGGGAGTACCATAACAATTGTCTATAAAGTATAAACATAAAGGAAAAAAGAAATGTAAGTGAATTTAAGTAAAGTGTTTATGAATTTATTGTAAGTGTAAGATTATAAGAAACAAATGTGCTGTATGTACAGTACCAACTATGCTAAATAAAGATTTACAAATTGAATCGGAAGAAAGGAACCTTGAGTACTTTTTAAAATGGTATATTGGCTCAGCGGAGTTCTGGATCAGGGCGGTATCAGGTTTGATTCACCAGAAAAACTGAACGAATGTTTTTTGTAAGATGTCCTCATAGTCATTAAATGCTACGTACTACAATACTTGAGGTATCTTCAGAAGCAGCATTCAAGATCTTTGAAAAAAAGAAATAACACAGCCCAAGATCGGTAAAACAGTTTATAGAACTGTTTTATCGATCTTGAGTACAGCCAACATCACTGCCCATACAATACACAGTCTACAACATATACATTGTTCGTTCTTGTTCATGAGGATTAAGGGGACACGAATTATGATGGAAATCATACCAAGGGTCCTTAAAAAAGCAAAAACATAAACGAAAACAACAAGTAAAAACGGGAGTATCTTTCTTAGATTCTTTTGAAAAAATAATCTGCGTACATTGATGGTTCTGTAAATAGCTCCGCCTTGCATACCTCACAGCAAGACGTGTATGACGGACGAGTATTGTACACTAGAGAAAGCCCGAATAGCGGCGAACAACTGATGTGTATTGGTACAACGTGTACATGTACACAACATCGTGTACAATGTACACAGAGCAATCAAACATACACGGTCGTGTGGCCGCGGCATGGTCTGATTTATCGTTTCACTTTCCTCGCCTAAATTAATGCCCACTCTGCACATTCGGACAGAAATATCGCCGGCCAGTGTAGCGAGCAGCCGGGTTCGAGGCTTTGCGGGGCGCTTTTAGCCGCGTCACGCTACGAAGAAACTGTGTCATTGTTGTTTTATTTGTGTTTCGATTTCATGTGAGAGACACGGTCCGTGGGTTCGAGTTCGGGGTCTCCCTTTCGTTGTGTTGGCCATGCCCACATGTCAGGTGGGCGGACGACGTTGAATGAAATATATTTGTGGCATGCGAAGTATTTTCCTTGCTCTGACTACTAACACACAATAAACGTATAAAAGTTTCAAATACACACACACATCTATACACGAGTAATCTACAAAGCAATTGTTAGCATGATACACATAATATTGCTTATGTGTACTTAAACAGAATTTTTAAAGTGTTAAGTTAAGTGTAAAGTTTTCAAATTGCTCTTACATCGTGAGACTTTAAAGTTTCTTATAATCTTCAAAGAGGTATTCAGTAACACAATTTTGAAATGATGTAGGATATTTAGGGTATAGGGGTAGGGTATTTTCTAAAACAAATAATACGAAATTAATTGTGTTTGCATCAATTTAAGCAATTTCAATAACATATCAGTGTAAAATTGGATTCAAACGTAACACATTTTGAATCCTTTTCTAAAAACATCTGTAGCTCTGGATATCAATTGAACGGATTGCCTGATATCCAATTCATAGGACAGGATTCAACGACTATGAGGTGACCAGAAAATAGGATCTAAGTCAATATCAGTATACTAACAATGAGCGTATAAGGTTATATTGTCAACTATACATAAGCCTTACACCTTACGCCTTACACTCCATATTATACTTTATACGACTGATTGTAACAGATGACAGATACCGACACAATATCAAGTTTAACTTGCCAACTGAATGATTTTCTAACCTGTTGACAGCTCTAAATTACATACTCCACATAATCAATTAATTAATTATTTATAAATAAAGCTATTAAAGACATTGATGGTCGGAAGGAAGCAACTGTGCGTATACGTTTAATGTATAATCGTTGTTCCTGATGGATACCTATGAGAGCGAGACGACGTCTCACATATTAAAAGTTGTAAATTATTTGCTCAACGAAGCGTTGGCCATGTTTGTATTTATATATTTGTAAAAGTGGAAAACACGACCTTGAGTTTTCCCCCATTATGTATGTAGTGTTTTATTGGAGCATCTCTGGAGGAAAGAGAAGATAGAATTATCGACAATGGCAGTAATAATAATAATAATTTTTCGTAGGAATACCCGTTATAGGGTGCACACCAGCTTTACCTGATGTGCCCCTCTTCAGATGACTAACTATAGGTTATT